>PVKU01001641.1:0-156893 GCA_004027475.1 Anoura caudifer | reverse complement strand
GGAGCGACAAGGAATGTCATCAAGGGTCACCTAGGTGGGAGCGATCGTGTCCCATCTCGAAGAACCAAGTCCAGCGTGCCTCTCTCCAGGCGCTTCCTCCCCCAGAGGTCAGGTAGCGGTCGCGCGATGGCCAGAAGCTCAGCTTCCCTCCAGGAGAAAGGACTCGGGCGCCCCGTTGTGTGGGCACTCGGAGTCCCTGCCTGGGGGAAGCGTGCGAGCCCAGGACCGGTGCGGAGCTGTGGCCCCAGGGATTTTCTGCAGGGGAAGCAAGCCCGGACTGTGCCACACTCCGCAGCTTCCCTCCAGTGTTTTCTCACCAACGGCGGGTCCCAGCTGAGGCCCCACACCGGCTGTGCAACTGTGTATCTGCTTTGCCAAGTGGCCTTCAGAAACGCTGAAACCAGAAGCCTTGCCTGAGCCAAGAGTGTGCAGTAATGACCGAGCTCCCCAAACACTCACCACGACCGGAAGTCCGTTCCCGTAAACGGGCACGTTTCCCTGCGATCGGTGCAGCCGAAGGTTCCCTAACGCTTGGCACTCGCGTCGCCGTGGGGCAGCCATTCGGTCAAGGCCCTCCGGCCCGCAGCTGCTGGCACGCCGACCGCCTCCTCGGCCAGCCCCCTCTCGCTCGTAACCCCAGGATTTCAGCACGAGGACGTGTTAGGTTGCGGAATCCGGATTCTTCTCTTAAAGACCTGCTTTCTTGCCAGCACAACGCAGGGCCCGTCCCCGGTCATTTCTCATGCCCGGGCCACAGTGGGGAGAGAGTGTCGCTGAGCCCTGGTGTGGGGCCAGCTGGGGGCGGCTGTGCTTCTCCAGGCACGGGTGGCCCCGTGCCAACAGACGAGGTCATCGAGCCCTGTCATTCTGGAAACTCGGAGACTTGGTGGTTCCCCCAGGTGTGTGTCTCCAGGAGTGGGTGCTGGCCGCGGCGTCTCGTGAGGGCGGCGCTCTCTGCACCCCCAGCTTGGTCCCCGCTGCAGCCTGCCTTTGGCACGCGGGCCACCCCGACACCCAGCTGAGGGGCACTGCGAGCGGAGCCGGAGCTGCAGACGGCAGGGTTAGGGGTTGTCCCGCGCTCGGAAGTCCCGCTGAGCGTGGGCCCTCCCCACGTCGCCTCCTCGGAGCGGGGCTGCGTGTTACTAGGCGTGTGGCCTGCCCTCCAGCCTGTTTCCTCATCTGGGGACGAGGGTCAGAGCCACACTGCACGGAGATTGAGACAATTCGCGCAGAACCCTGGGCCCTTCATCGGGCCAGCAAGGGGCGTGCGGTGAGAGGAGCTCATCCGACCACCCTGAGGTGGTCCTCGTGGACCCCTGAGGGACCGCGTGATCAGGGCTGACCAGGACAGGGCAAGGGTTGGGGCGCGGCACCCCCTCTGCTAAGGCCGCCTCTTCCCAAAGTACCCTGGCCCTGCTGGGCCTTTGGCCGAAACCTGCAGTCCCCAGACAGGCAGTCCCTCTGGTCATAAATCCTCAGCCCGAACAGTCTGCCTCTGGCTATGAATAAAAGCTGCTGCTGCTGCTGCTGCTGCTGCTGCTGCTGCGGGAAGTGCGGCCGTTCTGTCGGAGGCGGCGCGGGCGCCCGGCAGAGCCTGAATGCACCCAGCCTGTGCTGAAGTGGCACTTCCGCTCAATGGCCAGCTCTGCCTCTCCCTGCCTGTGTGAATAAATACGAGCTTAAAGGGCCTGGTAGTACTTCTGGGGGAAGCAGCAGAGGCCAGACTTGTTGAAATGGTATGATAATGAGCCCCTGCGTGGCCCGCGTGTCTGCAGACCCAGTGGAGAGGCACCAGGCTTTCTGGTGGTGAGAGAGCAGCCCCTACATCTCCCCAGCCCTGGAAGGTGCCTCCGAAGCTTGGCCCCGTCCCAGCACGGCTGCATAGCTGGAATACCAGAGCTGCTCAGGAACCCCCGAGGGAGGGGGGAGGGCTGGCAGGGTGGGAAGGGCCCGAGGACACTTAGTCCTAGAGATGGGACCTCCTTCCTTCCTTCCTTCTTGGTGGCTGCCCCTCTCCTGCTGAGCACGCCCTGGCGTGTCCCTGGGCCTCCTTCCCCATCTCCCACTGGGGACCTGCACCTGGCAGTGGGTGCTGCTTGCCTGGTACTCTTCCACACTCAAAAGTGAGACACCTCGGAATCAGGCAGTGCTCTAGGTACTTAAGTCATAACACTAGAAGCAATTCCTGAGCATTCCTTTGTTCAGCAAGTAGAAGTGTGGGACCCCTGCCACGTGTCTCAGTGCCGTAGTGTAGGGTCGTTCCCAGTCTGGGATCCGGGAGGGTGAGGGAGGACAGCTGACGCTGACCGAGTGCCGGCCACGTGCCAGGCCGCGCTGGGACTCGGGCATCGCCATCAGACCCACCCAGAGGGCCTGGGGCAGCAGTGCTGGTGGTCTCATCCCCACTCTAGAGGGGAAGGAACTGAGGCTCAAGGCCTCAGTGAACTTGCTTAGGGTCACTGGGGCATATGGTGCAGGTCCATGTGGCTTGAAAACATGTCCCAGCTCCCAGAAAAGGCACCAGCTGCGCCAGAGTCTGCCACCCCGAACTTGTCACATCAGGACCTGTTTACCACGCCACGGGATCCACCAGGAAGCCACTATCAAACGTCGCACCTCCTGCGATCGTGCAGGGTCTGTGCGAGTCAGGGCCTCGTCGTCGCAGGGCCCGCAGGTGCAGGCTTTCGGGGCTGGGTCCCAGGGAGGACCGTGCTGGTGCCTGAGCGAGAGCCGGCCTTTTCGTCTCGGTCCGTTGTGGCTTCTGCAGGAGAGCACCTCACCCTGGGTGGCTGATGAGCAGCAGAAACCCAGTTCTCACAGCTCTGGGGCCGCAAGTCCGCCATCGGGGTTCCAACGTGGGCAGGGGTCCCTCCCCCAGGCCTGGGCTTCTCCCTGCAGCCTCACCGGCAGAAGGGCCAGCACCTCTGCGGACCCGCTCGAGGGCTGCACACACGCAGCCCCCCAGCCCTCAGGCAGAGCTTAGGCACCGAGCCAGCAGCCCACCAGCCAGCTCCTCTGCAGAGAAGGACGTGAAGAGGGTGTCGCTTCCGGCAGGAACCGAAGCCCAGGGTGTTAGTTAGCTGGTCAGGATGTATGGCACCCCACTCTTTCATCTGACTGCACCGGGGGCGCCTCAAGTTCATACGTTAGACGGGCCATAAAATGTGCGCGTGGGTGCCCAGGACAGGCCCGCTGGGTCTGGTGTGAGTCAGTAGCCCCTGGCGCTCGCGGGGTGAGAGGGCCTTGGCCTCGCCAAGGAGGGAGAAAGACCCTCCCTTCTGATGGGTGCAGCCAGGGAGGAGTCCAGCGGCCAGCAGCCCCACACAGGAAGGGAGGCTCTCCTGTCCCCAGAGCGGCCGGAGCTCTTGGTCCAGGTTACAGTGGAGCTTTGTAGGACCGGTTAAGGATGTGACCAGTTTTGACCTCCTGTTTGTTTAAAATTTCATGTTTCCCCCTTCTCATGGGTTCTGACAATCCTGTGCCGAGAGCAGAGAACACAGAGTGAGCGGTATCCACGGTTGCATTGGGTTTGGCATTCGTCAGGTTCTGTGTCCATAGTGGGCGAGCGAGCTCAGCAAGGACTTTGGCCACGGTCCCTTCCACGCGCTCCTCTCCTGTTCCCTTGGGACGCTGGCAGGCCCTTTGTGGGACGTGGTGACACGGTCGTATTCTTGGCTGGCGGTCAGCAGTCTCTGCCCCTCAGGCCCGCCTCCCTGCGCACTTCCCAGGCTGACCGCAGACTGTCCTTCTGGGTGAGGTTTGCAGGGGGCCTGAGGGCTCCAAGGTGGCATCGGAGGCATTGCAAGATTACTTCATCTATTAAAAAAAGAAGGAAAGAAGCCGTAGACAGCATGGCTCAGGTGGCTGGAGCATCATCCCGTACCCAGAGGGCTGTGGGTCCGATTTCTGCTCAGGGCACAAGCCTGGGTTGCAGGTTTGGTCTTCTGTGCGGGTGCGGCAGGGTTTCTCCGTGCCTCTCTCAAAAGCCATGAAAAACGTCCTCAGGTGAGGGGGAAAAGAAAAAATTTTTAAATAAACACTTTAATAAAAGAAAGAAAACAAGAAGAGATTGGGTGGGAAGGGCCCTGGCTGGTGTGGCTCAGTGGATTGAGCGCAGGCTGCAAACCAAAGGGTCACGGGTTTGATCCCCAGTCAGGGCACATGCTTGGGTTGCAGACCAGGTCCCCAGTAGGGGGTGTGTGAGAGGCAGCCACACGCTGATGTTTCTTTTTCCCTCCCTTCCCCCTCTCTAAAAATAAATAAAATCTTTAAAAATAAAAAAAGATTGGGTGGGAAAGGAACTGAGAAACTTTTAGTTTTGCTAGCACAATTCTTTCGGCTATTTTTGAGGCTGATGCCCCACCCTGCCTAAAGGATTTGAGGTGGATTATGGTACGGGAAAGGTGGTTTTGTTGGACTTCAAGGGCTAAATCCAAAGAGATTTATTTACCCAAAAGATTCAGAGCCAGTAAACGTGCTGAACTTACCCAGTGGGTCCCTGAAGGGACAAAAGGCGTAGACTGGCTTGTGTGACAAGCAGAAGACGTGACCGCCCATGCTGAGCATGGGGCTCGCTGTCCTTGGGGGCGTCCTGCTGTGTGGGACAGCACTGGTCAGTCCAGGGCGTCTCGAGGGAGGGTGTCGGGTGGGGGCCTCAGGCCAGAGGACCGGGGGCTGGTCGGGCCTGCTCCGTGGCCCCTGTCAGAACTGCTGTGAACAGCCTGTCGGAGCCCAGCCGGGTTGACCTAACTGCTTTCTCTCTTGTGTGTTCTCTCCCCCACTCCTCGTCTGTGTCCGTCCTGACCCTGCCTCTCTAGTATAAGTCCGTGTTCAGGTCCTTCTCCCAGGACTCCGTGCCTCACAGCCAAGCTTCCGCACAACCTTTCCTTCCGCCTACCTCCTCTTCCTCTCCACACTTCCCGCCTGTCCACCAGTCTCAGAGCTCGGACCTCGCGGTGCCAGCCGCCGCCGGTCCGCCCCCCAGCGCTGTGGACGGGCCTCTCTCATCTTCTCAGGAGAGCACCTTTCACGGGAGCCCTGTCTGCCTTCCTTCCGAAACCTCTCTCACTGACTCGCCCCAGACGCCTTCGGTGAGAACTCAGCACCCCCCGCCCCCGTGGGGGCTGCACGTTGGGAGAGAGCAGTGTCACTGTTGGTGACAGGCGGCCTCCGCCCTCCGCTGGCCACCACGGCTGCCACCGCACGTGCCGTGAGCGGCGTGGCTGGGTGGAGGCCTGTGGCCGGTCTCAGGTGAGGTGGTGGCCCGCTCCGCACAGAGTTGCCGGCAGACTGGGGTCTGCGCTTCTGCAGGTGCGTTGGTGACCATTTAGAGACGGTCAGTTGCCGTGAGTGTGAAGGTAGAAGATGCTCCTAGAGTTCTGTGGGCTTGGCAGTGTTCGGAGAGGGTGCAGGGTCACGGGCGGCTGCCTTTCGGTTGTTCATGGTGCTGGGCGCAGGGGGCGGCCTTCCTGTGCAGCCGCATCGACTGCAGGGCTCCTTCCGGGCACGGGGAGGCGCGGCCTGGCACGTCGGCGTGGACGCGGACGAGGAGCCGGGGCAGAGCAGGGGCGGGCGGGCCGGCGGGGACCGACTCCCCGCACATCGAGTCGTCTGCACGGTTGCTGCTTGCCCTCCGTGGTCACCTCCCACCACCGCTGGGGACCCGCAGTCCCCACGAGGGCGGAGAGGAGAAGGGTGCTGCTCCCCGGGACAGTTGAACGGCCCTGGCATTTTGAAGAAGATCCAGAGGGAAGTGTGGCTCCCCTGCAACACAAGCAAGAGGTGGCCAAGCCGCGCTGTTCTCTGACCCTGGGGCCGAGCCGCCCAGGGAGGCCTGCGCGCACTGTCACCATCCTCTCCTCCCCACAAAGAGCGGCCTGGCGGGGCTCCCGGCAGGCTGCGCTCTCGGAGCCTGGGGGCCGGCTGGAGGGTCCGTCACACGTGCCTTTGCTCTCGTCCTGTCTCCCCCAGAGTGACAACGCCAGCGAGGAGGCAGGTGAGGGTGAATATGTCACTCTGTGCTCCTCTGTCCAGGGCAGCGAGGAGCTGGCTCACTCTCGAGGAGTAAGTAGCCTCACGGCCGCCTGTGCATGCGGCCGGCCAGCAGGGCCGGGCCCGGCTTCTGGCTGAGTCTCCCGGCCCCTAGCAGACCGGCCCCTGGGCAGAGGACCTGGCTTTGGTGGAGGTCTTTGGCTTTTGCTTCATTGCACGTGACACCCCCGAGCTTGCCCAGTGGGTCTTCTGGAAATCTGGGGGGCAGCCTGCCGGCCACCTGTCAGGTGCTCTCAGAAGGTGCTACCCCACCTTCTGGCGTCGAGGTCCACCCTCCGTCCCTGTCCCAAAGGGACCACCTCTGCCCCACTCCCCCCGCTCCCCAGCATGGCCCCCCCCCCGGCTTTCCCAGAAGCGGGGAGTCTGGCAGGCAGGCCCTGCTCTGCTCTCATGCGCCTCCCCCCCGGGAGCGCGCAGGACCAGCCGACACGGTCCGCCTGCCTCACTGCTGCCGCAGCTCCAGACGGTCAGGGTGGGCAGTTCCGTGAAGCGGTCAGCTTCCAGGTTTTGCTGCAGCAACACATGAGCCAATCCGGAAGCCCCGGAGAGGACCCCCTCCTGGCATCCTGAGTGGGGTGTGCCCTTGAGGGGAGGGGCCTGAGTCCTCCCTGGAGGTCGATCCAGGGTCAGGTCCCTGAGAAGGTGGCTGCTCCTGTTAGGACGAGTCCCCCGAGGGGGTCCCCACAGGGCAGGCCCCGCTCAGGTGCCAGCAGGCTGTAGGGCGCTGTGCGGTTTTCACTGCCGTGGGCGGTGGCTCCACGCGTGGGGCCTGGCTGTTTCGCCCCTCGAGCTCCTGCCTCACCTGTGCCCCCCACCCCAGCACCATCCAGTTCGGCTCCTGCCCAATGGTACCCGCCTCCGGCCGGCCCTCCAGGGCCCGCACCTCTCACTGCCTGGGACCATGTTCAGTGCCCACCACCTCCCCGGGAGCACTCTTCATGGCAGTGTCCCACGGATTCGTGCTGCCCCACTCTGCCCTGGCCTTGGTGGCAGACCAGGGCTGCGGGGTGCCATGTTGTTGCTGCGCCGCGTGGGCCCAGATCCCCAGGTAGAAGCGAGGCTGCTGGAGGAGGGGTCGCACTCATGCACGGGAGCTGCGAGACCCTCCGGAGCCGTCCCTGGGAGGCCTCGAGTACAGCAGTGCTGAGGGCTGCCTTTGACGAGAAGTCCCGAAGCTGTGCAGCCCCCCAGCAGGGCACGGCGGTTCGGGACACGGGTTCGGGAGGCAGCGGCCCTGGGTTTGAGTCGAGGCTGCAGCCTCCTAGCTGTGCGGTCTTGGGCAGGGCCCTTCTCCCAGCCTCTGCGTGTGCGAATGGGCACGCTGATGCCGCTAACGGAGAGGGTCGAGGCGTGGGCACAGTGCCTGGCTGAGCTTTGCCGAGTAGGTGCAGCTGTGACGTCCTTTCTTCCAGGAGGTGGTTGGGACAGCTGTGTCTCGGCTGGTAGCTGACACGTTATAAGTGGTGGCACCTTCCACTGTCCCCAGAGGGCGAGACGCTAGTCTGAGAGGGCCGTGTGCTTTCAGTGTGAGGCAGCGCATGCGTGGGTGACTGGCTCCCGTCTGGGGCCGCTCCGCGGGGACTTCTGCTCCAACGCCACCTGCGGGCAGGAGTGCTGGGAAGCAGACTCGAGCCCGACACCGACTTCTCTTTTCAGGATTCGCCAGCCGGGAAAGACGGGCACCCCAGGGATCCCCCTGCGCTCGGCAGCGCACCCGGGAAGGAAAGCCGAGACGGGGGAGAAAGGTAGGCAGCGGCGCTCGTGGGGCTGGGGTCCTGATAGCGAGAGCGGTGAGCCCGCCCAGAGGGAGCGGCCTGAGCTGCCCCCACTGCCACACGCCAGGCCTGCTGGTGCTTTAGGTCCACCTTCCTTCCTCTTCTGCGACTCTCAAAGGGTTCATGCTCAGGGTGGAAAATGTGGAGGGGGCAGGAGACTGCGAGGAAGCAGGGAAACCGCAGGTGCCCCCTCAGAGCCCTTCGTTGTGGCTGCAGGCAGCTGGCCGTGACTTCTAGGTTGTCCACACGTGCGCCGGCCACCTCGCAAACTGCCCACAGCGGTCTCTGTCAGCTCCTAGGCCGGCCTGCCTCGACCTCTCCCAAGTTCAGGTGCAAGAAGAAAGTGTAAAAGAACCCCCCAAAAAACCCTTTTACTGAGAGTTTAGGGATAGAGTGAGTGTGTTACATTCTTCAACCCTTTGAATGTAAGTTGACGCTTGGTTCGCAAACACTCCCTCGCGCCTCCTGAGAAGCCGTAAAAGCCCACCTGATGGCAAGCCCAGTCTCGCGCCTAGGAAAACGGACGGCACGTTTTCTCGTATCAGCAAGCTCTCGCGCTCTTCCTCAGTCTCCCTGCAACGTCGTGCAGCTCGCTTTTTTGGAACCAGGATCAATCGGGAGTCATAATTGCATTTAGTTGTATGTCTCTTTTATCTTTTGCAACATTTTTCAGTATTAGTTAAACCCGACCAGGTCCAGTAACAAGGTGGTAGGTGTCTCTGCTCCGCGCTCGCAGGGTGTGCTGCATAGGGCCTGCCAGTCGGCGCGGCCACCTGCAGCTCCCTGTTCGCTTCGCCTTCGTGAAATGTTTCAGATGTTCCATGTACGGGGTGGAGCAGAAGCAGGGTTACAGCTGTGAGAACTGAAAACGGAGTTTATTCTCATAGGGCTATACGTTAATTACTGCACTTTCATATGTATTTCCCGTGTGAACAACTCCGATCTTACTTTTGCCCTGCCCTGTAGTCAAGCCTTTCCTCCCTCCTCTGGGGCCCTGGTGCCAAGCTGAGCAGTCCCCGGTTGTCACTGTCAGCCATGAGCATCAATGCTTGGAGCAGCAGCGGGATAGCAGGGGCCCTTGGAGGAGGGCGGGCCCCCAGCCCGCTCCCGGCTGCAGTCCTGTGTGTCCACGTTGAGTGCAAGTCACCTGCCAGGCCACGGTGCCCCACGTGTTAAGCAACGGGGACAGGTTTTCTGGTTTAGCACCCAGGGGCGGAGCTTGTCTGGGCCAGGTGACAGCAGCCCAGGGTTCTGCCTGCAGCTTACTGGGTCTGAGAGGGCCGTGTTTCAGAGTCCCAGCCGCGTAAAGACGCAGGGCTGAGCACAGGGACTGGGTAGAGACGTCCCTGGGATATTGTCCTCTTTCCACAAAAGCCAAACCACAGACAGTGGTGACGAGGCGCGTGACACGGGACTGCACAGAGCACTGCTCCGGCCCATCGTGTTGGCCCAGACTTTCACGTCTTAGAGACCTAGGGTCGCAAGTGTGACCTGTGACCACAATGGCAGCCAGTGCCTGACAGGATCCATCGTGAGAATCCTAAGTACAATGGGGAATGTGGAAGAAAACTCTGGGGGGAAGTCAGGTGCCTGCAGACCCAGCGCCCGTGTCCCCCAGATGTCAGCCAGCCACTCCCCTGCTCCCTCTGCATGGCCACCTGCTGCTCCTCTCCCCGAGCACGTGGTAGCCCTGACTACAGTGGCAGAGACCAGCGCTGAGACCTTCCTTATCTCCTTGCTTAACCCCTTTGTTCGCAGATGGATCAGCAGGGAGGTCCTGTGGTCACACAGGCTCAGTAGCAGAGTTGGAAACCCAGCTCATGTCCTGCCCCCCACCCCCCGCAAGCCCCCGGCCTCCTGAGGTGGGGTGGGTGGGGGCGGCCTGGGCTGCACATGGTCGCTGTGATCAGGGAGACTTGTTCGGGGCGGAGTTCTGACCCACGGCCCCATGACCAGGGCTGCACTGCCGCAGCCCCCGGGCCTCATGGAGCCGGGCCTGCTGGGCACCTGCAACACAGACTGCGTGTCCCCCAGGGCCCCAAGGTCACCGGAGGCTCCGGAGCCTGCGCAGTCGGAGGAGGAGGTGGACGAGCTCTCTCTCATCGACCACAATGAAATCATGGCCAGGCTGACTCTCAAGCAGGAGGTGAGCTGCTTGCAGGCCCCGGTCGGGAGGGTCCAGCTGGTGATGAGGGGGAGGGGCTTCGGCCTGTGTCAAACAGAAGGCCCGGCGAGGCACTGGCCCTCCTGGTGGCTGCCTGGGCTTGGGCTCTGCGCCTGGGCCACCACCGGTGCCGGAAGATCCCGGGCGAGGTAGGGGCCCCTCCCCGAGCCCCACCTGGATGGTTTGTGAGGGTGAGACCCACGTAAGGCGCTCAGCGCAGGGCCTGCGTGTGGCGAGCCCTCGTCAGTGCTGGACGTCGTGAAGTTGGCGTTGACGGAGTGACCCGCAGCAGTCACGGCCGGGGAGACGCGGCTGACGAGGGGGTTCAGGCTGCCTCCATCCCGCGCCTTGTCAGGAGGGCCTCGTGGGTAAAACGCAGCACCCAGACCTGTCAAACAAAGAGGAGCTAACCTGAAGCAGCTTTGCATCCCCCTCTGCCGGGTGATTCTGGAAACAGGAGTGGCTTAGTCCAGCTGCCCACCCCGAGTCAGGGGCCAGTTCCTGGGCTCTGGGTTGGTGGAGACGCAGGCGCAGGCGCCCACACGCAGGCGGGTCCGCCCCTCGCCCACGGCTGGGCGGTGCTGGGACAGCCGGCTGCTCTCCGGACAGAAGTGATAGTTCGTGACGCTTCCCAGAAATTCCTTCTGAAAACTCGGGTCCTGGGCATAGCCACCCTCACTGGGCTGGAAACCCGAGACACACTGGGCCGTGGAGTCCAGAGTGAGCACCCGCACCCAGAGTGGACAGGCAGTCTGCAAGAGCAAGGGCTGCCGGCAGCAGGGGTGCAGGCGGGTGAGCCCCCAGTGCCCGCAAGGGCTGGGGCTCTGCCTGCACTCCCTCACCGGCCCAGGCGACAGCGGTCTCTGGCTCCCAGCCCGGTTAGTGGGGCAAGGCCTCTCTTTGCTCGCATGGAAATAAGACTGTTTCTTTAACTGGCAGGCGGCCGTCACAGTCTCTGGTCACGTAAGCAGTGTCAGGTATAATTAAATGTCTTTGTGACACTTTACGCTCCTTAAGAAGGGGCCCTGGAAGAACCTGGGGCATTCCGACAAGCGGCTTCTCCCTCCACCTGAGGACGCAGATCTGGATTGAGGGCAGCTTGCTGCAGTTTTAGGGACGTGACGTGGTTGGAAACAGTCTGGCTGCCCCCGGTGGTTCTGGGAGAGGCTAGCGACAGTCCTGCCTCCTCGCGGGCTCCCCTGTCCCCAGCATGTGAGGCGCTCCCTCCTCGCCCCTCTGACCCACCGGTCGGCGACAGGGAAAGGTCGAAGAGTGCTGCCTCCCCTGACCCGGCGTGTCTCTGAGCCGAGCACCCTGGTGCCCACGGTGCTCGGGTAGCGCTCCCAGGGCCTCCGTTTGCCAAGTGGGTTCTGCTCTGGGCGGCCAGATGGCCTGGGCGGGCAGAGGGAACGGGGGCCTGGGATCTCTGGCACAGCGCCTCTGTGGTCTCAGCTCTGCTGTCTTGTGGCCGGTGTCCTTGCAGGGTGACGACGGGCCCGACGTCCGCGGGGGGTCTGGAGACATCCTGCTGGTCCACGCCACCGAGACAGACCGGAAAGGTACGGCCACACCTCTTTGGGGGCCTTTGTCTGGGCCTGGGGATCCTGCTGCAGCCACCCACTGCCTGGCCCTCTGCTGCCCTGCCCTCTCCTGTCCGACCGCGTCCTGTCCTGCCCTGCCCTGTCCGCCAGCCCAGAGCGGGTTGGGATGGCAGAGCTGCTGGGTCACCGTAGTTGGAACCCACCGAGGGGACCTATGAACACGCACTGAAAGCCAGACCTCTGCTTCCTGGCCGTCTTGGAGTGTGTCCCCCTTCCGTGTGGGGTGGTGACGACCCCGGGACCCACAGGGGCGTTGAGGGCCAATGTCGCGTGCAGAGCTTAGCTCCTGGCGGGCGCCCCACAGACGGCACCCGGAGTGACGTGTTCAGCAGTAGCACCAACTTGCGGTAGCTGTTGCTCCCCGGTGCTTACGTGGCATCGCATCACTCCAGACCGCTCGCTGGGGTTCCAGTCATGTTCCGCCCAGGAGCCCAGAGCCCGACGGGAGGGCGCTGCCTGCCCAGGGTCTCTGGCCCCCAGCGTGCTCATCCTCTGAGGGGCAGAGGGGTGGGGACCTCCGGTCTGGGGACTCTGTGCTGGCAGGAGAGCTGTCCTTCCGAGTTGTGTGCTGCCAGGGAGAGGGGAGGGGCTGCAGTGCCCCCTCCACGGCTGGGCCGCTCTCTCCCACACTGGCTTTGTTCCCACCGTTTCTGAATTACCACGAGGTGCTAACATCAGGTGTGGAAGGAATTAACATACCCCAGTCTTGACCCATGACCCCCGATTTCATTTTTTGTAAATGACCAAATCCCTGATTTTACAGCCGATTTCTCAAAGTGATTCTGAGAACTTTTAAACCGTGGACAAAGTACAAGAGTAACATTTACGTGGCAGAGAAAAAGACGAAACGGCCCCCCCAGACTCGGCACCGCCACTGTCCTGCCCGCCAGGGCTTCTCCTCTGGCATCTCATGTCCGGGGCAGAGCCCACCCCTGGGGACTCTGAGCTCGAATGCGGCTGTGCCACTCGCAGGCCCCGGCGGCCACGGGCTGGTCCGCTGTGGCATCGGCAGAGGCTGGCAGCACCCGGTGGACGTGCCTGCTGGGCGCACTGACTCAGGGTGTCCGCCCAGAGGGGGTGCTGGGGGAGCACTCATTCTCAGCCTTGGGGGCAGCTGGTGCTCTGCCCGCTGCAGGGAACCCCTCGCAGGGCCCCGCCGGGCGGGAGGAAGGGCTGTCGCCCTCACCCAGGAGGAAAGGGCTGACGTGGGAGGTGGCTCGAGTCCTCAGCCCAGAGCAGTGGGCTCCGCTGTCCTGCCAGGGGCAGCCAGCTGTGGCCAAGACCAGAGGCAGCCCCACATGCAGGGCGGCCAAGAACCTTCCAGTCTGTGCCCGTGGTGCCTGGCCGGGCTGCTGCTTGGTTTTATTCACGGAAAGGCTGAGGCTGTGAGGAACCGGAGTCGGGTGTGCCCGGGATGCAGCAAGGGCCACAGGGGCTTCCTGTGGACCGGGGGCCCGGCACTCAGGGGTGGGTGTGCAGACTCGGGCCCCGTCTTCCAGAAGCAGGCGTGGCTCCCGCCGAGCCGGTCTCCCCTCCCTTGCCACCCGCTCTGAGCGGAAGCCCAGACTCGACAGTGAGCAGGGTGGGCTGGGGTCCGGGGAGCAGCCTGCGAGCCTCCCTGGTGACACCCGCTCCTCCAGCTGCCCCCCCACCCCGTCCCGCGGCACACACCCAGATGCAGGAGCGGGCCTCTTCCTCTCTCCTTCGTCCCAGGGGGTGCCCTCGAGGGGGACAGGAGTCGGGGTCGGCCCACCCTGCACTGCTTAGCCAGAGAAGGGGGTCGGTGAGGCTTTTCCCCCAGCGAGTTGGGGTGAATGAGAGAAGATGGGGGAGGGTGGTCTCTCCCAGAAAGGAAACTGCGCACAAGCTCAGCCTCACAGCGCGGAGCACGTAGTTTAGCGTCAGATCAGGACTTGAACCTCAGCTCCAGCTCAGAGTAACTTCGAAGTTCACAGACTTGGCCAGGCCCTGTGTCTCAGGGAGTGACCTGCATCTAAAGCATTCCGCTCCTTTCCTTTAAGGATTGTGGGGGTGGGGGGGTGCATCACAACCGCAAATACGCGGACTCATCGTGACCCCTGGCTAGAACGGCCAGGAAGGGGCAGCTGCGGGGGGTGGGGGGCAGCCCCAGTGCCCTGCCTGCCGGAGGGGCTCCTTCTGCTTGGCCCTGCCCTTCCCTGGCCCGGAGCATCCCCACTTGCACATAGGAGTGCAGCACACAGGCCCCTTCACCCCATTCTGGGTCTGCCAGTGTGGGCTGGTCCCCGAGACTTTCGTCCCCAGGGGCTGCCGTCAGAGGCATCACCTGTGCGTCAGCTTCAGCACCTGCAGGCGGCTTCGGCTTGCTCTCTCTGTGCCCACGGCCGTGAAGGCCCGCGAGCCGCCCGGCCTCAGCTGTCAGTGTCCCGCTGGAGGGGCAGCAGGCGTCACTTACTGGCTGTCCTCCCTCCAGACCTGGTGCTGTACTGCGAGGCCTTCCTGACCACCTACAGGACCTTCATCACCCCTGAGGAGCTCATCAAGAAGCTGCAGTACCGATATCCTTTCCCGGCTCCCCTCTGGCCTCCCAGCCCCCGCGCTGGAGGAGAGGGGCCTTCCCGCCCGCTCAGCCCTCCTTCAGGGGCCCCGGGGCCTTGGAGGCAACAGGGGGCAGGTGTGGCCAGTTCCGCTGTGCCCTGGCCTTGGGGCCTCAGGCAAAGCTTCCCTTGGAGCTCCCGTCCCAGTGGGTGGGAGGGCTGAGGGCGGGGCCGGGACCAGAGCCGTGGGGGCTGCCGTCACGAGTGGTCCTGAATCATTAGAGTTGGCCCCTCAGGGAGGGACTGTGGGGGCCCCCGCGGCTTCGAGCAGGGCCCCAGGGCGTTGGGGTGGACCTCGGGAATTGAGGCTCAGGTGAACAGCCTCAGGGAAGGCACAGCCCCGCGTCCTGACGGCAGGCTTGGCCGTGGGCCGAAATGCAGGTCCACAGCAGGGTCGGCACCTGTTCCTCAGCCGCGTCTGCCTGCGAGCGCGTCTTTTCCAGAAGACCCCAGGGCCTGGAAGGACCACCTTTGATGCCTCTTTGTCAGGTCCCATCCTGCCCCCCAAAGTGGGCCAGCCCAAGGTCTGCTCCCCTTGACACATCCCCAAGTCGCAGCCCGTGAGTGCCACCTGCTGGACAGCTGCTGTCACTTGGGGCAGGGAGTCCGGGGTTCCAGCGCTCTCCACTCCCACCCGCGGGCCCCGAGGCTCCCTCCCCCGCAGGCCTTCGGGCCCCTCGGCACTGAGGAGGACGGTCCTGTCTACGGGGACGTAGGCTCTCGTTGGGCCTCACAGGCCCTTGCTCGAAGGCCTGGCTCGGCAGTTGGTTGTAGCGCATACTTGTCGAGAACTCGCTCGTGTCGGGCGTGCGGCTGAGCGCTTGCACATGCGCTCCCAGCCAGCTACGAAAGCGTCGTGTGTCTGCGTTGTCCCGTATTCCACACGGTGCCCTTGGATTCCTCTGCGCGAGCCAGGAAACTGAGGCTCGGAGAGGTTAGCAGCCGTCCCCACCTCGGACCGCCAAGCTCAGGTTCTCAGCGCTTCCCTGCTCGGCCACGTCCAGCCTGTGAGTGGAAGTGTTTCAGCATCGAGACCCTGAGCATAGATGGCGCATGAGCCCTCCGTGCTGCGGGCCCTGAAGACCGTCCCTAGCGCGTGGCTCCTTCCTGAGCACTCCCGGGTCCCCAGGCAGCAGGCAGGCAGGAAGGAGCAGGAGCAGGGTCTGGGGGAGCGGCCGAGGCCAGGCGCCTGCAGGGCGGCTGCGGGGAGCAGCGGGTGCGCCTCAGCGGGTCCTCAGGCTCCGGGAGCTCGCGTCGGGGGTGCGGGAGGATGCCTCTGGGCCGCACACCCACCAGGGGGTCGGGACGTGGGGTCTGTGACTGCCGGTCTCCACTCAAGGCTCAGAAGGCGGCCCTGGGTGGGGCGGCGGGGCGGTTCTGCGGGCAGGAGAGGGTGGTGGGCGAGGACACGTTGAGACGGGCGCTGACGGCAGCGTTGCGGCCCTGCCGCTCTGCCCAGGCCTCTGCTGTCCCCGTGCCTGGTTCCTGGGGGCAGGGCCTCACCCAGGCTCCCTGGCACATCCCAGCACTCGGAGTGGCAGTTGGCAGCAGGTGGCCCTCCCGCTCCTGTCTTCCTGTCCCTGCCCATGTGGGAATGGCTATTTCTTTAACACGCGTTCCACGTACGAGAAGTTCTCTCCCTTTGCCGACACGTTCAAGAAGCGCGTCAGCAAGAACACGTTCTTCGTTCTGGTGCGGGTGGTGGATGAGCTCTGGTGAGTGCTTCCGGCCTCGGGGCTGCGGGGAGGCCTTGGCCTCTCAGGTCCCCTCTGGGGTACCGGCGCCTGTGCCGGGATCGGAGCATCCCTGCGTCTCCCGGGCCACATGCCCACAGTTCCGCACAGGGCCCACTCCAGCCTGCTCAAACATGGCCCTGGGGGAAATGACCCACACCCTGGTTCCTTCGTGGGGGCCGTGTCCCCCACATGTGGCTCAGGCCAGGTCCACAGTGGGCAAGCCCGGCCGCCCACTCAGCTCTCCATTTCCGCGTGTCCAGCAGACACGCAGCAGGCCAGCCCTTTCCTAAGCTGGTGAAGGCACCCTGCTGCGAGACCTCCGTGCGTGGCGGGCCCTGTGCAGGGGGCCGTCCCGGGGTATCCAGTCTGAGGGGCCAGGGCCTCCGCACCTCCTCACCCGCCCGAAGCAGCAGCTGCTCTGGGGCAGGATTTTGGTGGGACCTGTCTCTCAGTCCCAGGAGTGCCCAGTGCTCATCCAGGGCCAGCACGTGTTTGCCAAGAGGACAGGGTCACTTGTCACCATGGGTCGCCCCAGCAGTCCGAGGATTTTTTCTTGCTCTCTCCCCGTGAGAGGTGTCCCAGCTCTGCCGATGGCTGCCTCAGGGATCGCAGGGGTCTGGAGGTCACTTCAGCACCCCGTGGCAGCTGTCCTCTCTTCTGTCCTTGTGTTCCTACTCCTGGTGGCCTCGGCTCTGTAGCCTAGTGGAGCTGACGGAAGAGATTTTGAAGCTGCTGATGGAGCTGGTCTTCCGCTTGGTGTGCAGTGGCGAGCTCAGCCTGGCCCGCGTGCTCCGGAAGAACATCCTGGACAAGGTGGACCAGAAGAAGCTGCTCAGGTGTGCCAACTCCGACCAGCCCCTCGCGGCCAGAGGGGTAGCAGCCAGGTGAGCCGCCGTCCGTCCGCCTGTGGCCTCTCCAGCCCCTGCCTCCTCCGGCTAGAGCTGTGCCCCGTGGCTCACACCACGCCCCGTTCTCCCTGGCGCCTCTGCAGTCCACAGCCTCACACCCCAATTCTGCCAGGCCCTGTGATGAGGCCCCTCAGGGTGGCCCAGTGGGCACCTCTTCTCCAGCGTCCTGTTCCGTGACGAGTCACCTTTTAACCAGGATGTGGGGCACCTGTGCGTGGGGGCTTACCAGGACAGGGGACAGAGGAACGGGCTTTGGGCTGCGGCCGGCACTGAAGTGGCAGCTGTGGGAACTCGCCCTGCCCCACTGTTCCCAAGCGTTCCCAAGACCCTGTGTGTAGGTTCCGATCCGTTGCCTGCCCCTCTGCCCCAGCCTTCATTCAAGTGGCACCCTCTCTGTCCCCCTGGGCCCCGAGTTCCCAGACAGCCAGGCCGTCCTGGGCTCGCAAGGGGGCCCGCAGCACCGTGGTCCCGGGGGAGCATGGGCGGCCCTGACCTGCCGCCAGCCTGCTGGGTGGCCTGTGCGCTCCTGCTGTGGGGCAAGGCCAGGCAGCCTCTCCCTCCAGCCGGCCACTCCCTCGTCCAGTCTCCCAGCTCCGAGGCCTGCTCAGTCCTGCTGTCTTTGCCCGCTCACCTCTCGCATCTCTCTTCCAGGCCGGGGACCCTACATGACTTTCACAGCCACGAAATAGCCGAGCAGCTGACCCTGCTAGACGCTGAGCTCTTTTATAAAATAGAGGTACGCCGTGGGGCGGGGCTGGGGGGTGGGCCCTTCCAGAGCCAGACCTGGGGCAGCATGTCCCTGGAGACACCGTGGCCCGCGCCCCCCACCCCCGGGCACAGGAGAGCAGGAGGGCTGCAGCCCCACCCAGTCTACTTTCTTTCTCAGATTCCTGAGGTTTTGCTTTGGGCGAAAGAGCAGAACGAGGAGAAGAGCCCCAACCTGACCCAGTTCACGGAGCACTTCAACAACATGTCCTACTGGTGAGGGGTTCTCCGAGGAGGGCTCCAGTGGCCGGGGTGGGGGGTGCCCCTGCATCCCTTCCAGCTCCTCCTGCGGCTTAGGGGCATTCCTGGGAACCCAAGGCAGCCACTGGCCCCGCCCCAGACTGGAGGGCTGCTGCCCAGTGGGAGGCCAGGAGGGAGCATCCAGGATTGGTTGGTAATGACTGCCGTGGGTGGGGGCGGGGTGAGGTTTGCCCTCCCACGAGGGTCCTCCCCGGCTCCTCACTGCCAGGGCGGCAGCCTCTGCCGGAAAGAGAAGAGCCAAGGGTGGCATCCACTAACGCTTTTAGGTGGCCTTTAATTGTTAAAGCGAAGTGGAGCGCAGGAGCGTGCCGGTAATGTCACGTAGAACTGTCGGCTCTTCAAGATGTGGCTCAAAAGTGCCCACAGCCTCTGGTGTTGGAGACGGTGGGTGGCACGTGACAGTGTGCCATCGGGTGCCAGGGCCCGCCCCACACCACACGCAGCCCGCCGCCGCCGCCAGGGGGACAGCCAGTGTCCCCAGCTTTCCCGGCCTCCCTCCCCACCGCAGGAGGTGGCGGCAACCGGAGAAGACGCGGTCGTTTGTGCAGCTCAGGAGCCGCCCGAGGCCCTGTGCCAGGCTTCAGACTGGCCACTTGCTGGTCAGAGGGCCCCAGGCACAGCCCATGGGAGGGGTCAGCCTAGGAGGGTGTCAGGGGGCCTGCAGAGCCACAGTCTTCCGGGCAGATCCGGGCAGGCGCTCGCTAACGGGGCAGAGGTGGTACTTCCCCCCCAGCGAGCTGCTGTGAAACCACAGGGTGGAGGCCGCTGCCCGGGCCCCGTGTGAGGCGGGACTTGGCTTCTGTCGCTGCTGAGGTGGAGAGGTGCCCTCCTCGCGTCCGGCAAGGGGGCCTCCCAACCCACAGGCCTGCCCCTCTCCTGAGCTAGTCCCGAGGCCCTGCAAGGCCTTTCCCTCCCCAGTGGTGCGTGGGGTCAGCGCTTGTCAGGAAAGCCTGTGTGCACCCCCAGAGCCTCCAGCTGCACCATCACTGGTCCCCTGCTGGTGTTGGGCCACAGCCACCAGATCTCTCTGTGGCCTCCAGCCTCCCCCTGGGACCCCATGAGCTCCGTGAGCGCAAAGACGAGGGCGGCACTTCTTGCCTCCGAAGCCCCAGGCACCCGCTATGAGCCCTAGATGTGTGCTGGCTGGTCACGTCTCCACCAGGACCACCCGGGGCCTCAGCTGTCTTCCTCCTTCGGTCATGCAGGGTCCGGTCAATAATCATGTTACAGGAAAAGGCCCAGGACAGGGAACGGCTGCTCCTGAAGTTCATCAAGATCATGAAGGTAACCCTGGCGCCCTCCTGGGCCTGCTCTGGAGGCCTTGGCCCCAGGCAGTGGGAGGGCACGGCCTGCCCACCTGGTTCTCACAGCGATGCACCTCTCCCTGCAGCATCTGCGGAAGCTAAACAACTTCAACTCCTACCTGGCCATCCTCTCCGCGCTGGACTCGGCGCCCATCCGCAGGCTGGAGTGGCAGAAGCAGACCTCGGAGGTGAGGCTGGGAAGGGTGTGCTCTGGCCGGGAATGGGGAGCTGCACTCGGTCCTGGCCTCACACCCACCTGCTCCGTGGCCGGGACAGCCCGCCCCGGCCCGCCTCAGTCTCCCGTCTCCAGTCTCTGGCCCTGGGTCGAGGGGCTTCGTGGTTGGTGCTGGGGGGATTACATCACAGCATCCTGCTCCTGCACCGTAGTGCGTACCTTCTAGAAGGCACCTGCCCCTTCCCTCCTTCAGCCCATGCCTCTAGGAAGCCTACTCTGGGCTGGGGCTCCGTTAGGCATTGGGAGTCCAGGGTGGGTGCTAAGGGGACGGAACAGGCACCAGGGAGAGGAAGTGCTGGTCAGACCACGCCCTGAGGAGCCTCCTGGGGGAGGGAGGGGACTCCCAGCTGCAGAGGCAGGAGAGGTGAGCATGGGAGCTGGCGACCACGAGCAGGACAGGGCCAGCGTGGCCACAGTGCTGGGGAGGGCCTGGCCCGGGTCACGAGGGCCTTGGGGGGCCTGGCAAGGGGTTGGACCTTCGCTGTCGTGTGGGTGCTTTTCCTCGACAAGGGAGGCAGAGCCACGGGGCGAGCACTGGCTGGGCCGCCCCAGGATGGTCTCACCAGGTGACATAAAGGGCAGTTGTAAAACGGTATTATTGGAGAAGGGGGACATGCATGCCAGGTGCTCCGGGGAAACAGAAGAGGTCCTGAGGAGGCAGGGGCTTCCTGGAGGAGGTGACCCGTCAGAGCGAGGGGCACCTGACAGGCAAAGAGGCAGGGTCGGCAGAGTCTCCCAGGCAAGAGGCCCGGGCTGTGCGCAGGAGTGGTGGGGTGAGGTCACCTACCCACCCCAGGTGGACTTGACCTTGAGAGCAGTGAGGAGCAAAGGGAGGCTCGGCGCTAGGGGTCACCCTAGGCAGGGTGTGCTTTAGAGGCTCGCCGGGGCTGCAGTGCAGACCACGGCCAGGAGGGACCCGGGCCTCAGCCCCCGCCCCAGCCATCCCCTGGGCAATGGGCCCCGAAGGCCTGGTCCCCCTGCGGCAGGGCCGGGCCCAGGCCTAGTCCCAGAGCAGCACTGGCAGAGGGTGAGGGACGAGCTGGTCGGGGAGGGGTGGCCAGGGCTCCCCGTGCTCACGGTCCCCGTGTTCCCCCCCCCCCCCGCCCCCAGGGCCTGGCGGAGTACTGCACGCTGATCGACAGCTCGTCCTCCTTCCGCGCCTACCGGGCCGCCCTCTCGGAGGTGGAGCCGCCCTGCATCCCGTACCTGTGAGTGGACCCTCCTGCCCGGGCTGGCCCGCACTTGCTCTGGGGGTGCTCCGTGAGGCTCCCCGATAAACTAGCCCTCACAGGTGTCCAACCACACTGCTTGCACTTCTGTCCTAACTTTAAATCGCGTGACAAGGAGCAGCACGTTTTACTTTGAAACAGAAAGATGGGGTCCAGTGAAAATGGCTCCGAGCCCCCGTCCTGCCCGCATCTCCCTGGCCTGCCAGCCAGCACATCCGGGTGAGCCTGTGCACAGGCGAGCAGCCTCCTTTCCCCAGCAGGGGCATCATGCCCATTTCCAGCTGTCCTCAAATTTGGGTGCACATGGCAACCACCTGGGGGCCCTAAGTCACCCCAGGAGCCCTGAGAGCCCATGGCCAGAAAGCGCAGGAAATGAGGGAAATGGAGGGTAAATGGGGTTCGTTGCTGCGGGTCTCACCGGAGTGCTTAGTGAGCTAATGGGTGGTGGGCTCTCCGAAAGGGCGGGGCGAGTCGGCCAGCACCGTCCCAGGGCTGGGCCTCCGATGGGGCGACCCTTGGAGACACAGACCGGCCAGCCGACCCCCTCCCTTGCTCCCTGCCCCCGGCCCCCACGGAGCACCACCGCTGTCTCGCGTGGGCTGCACTGGGCTCCCAGGGGGAGGAACCACCCGTCACCTGCTCTTTGCTCAGAGGCCCCTCCCACACCTGCGAACCGGGCGGGCGCTGCTCCCACCCACTCCGGTTTGGGGTTGCATCGTTTTTCCGTTCATTTATGGATTTTAATTAGCAAATCCACAGCTCTGCCGACTTTCACCGCAGCAGCCCGTTCCCCGACAGCCCTCTGCAGGCTGGGCCAGTCACTGGGGGCCTGTGGGACAGGAGCTGGCTTCCCGGGGACCAGAGCCCGGGAGCCAGGACTCCGTGCTGGAGGAAGCCACCGCGTCCCAGAGGCGCTGGTGGCTCCGGTAGCTTCACAGTCCAAAGGCCTGGCCGCGTCAGCACTGGCTCATTCCGGCAGCCCCGCCGACCGGCCTGGAAACCAGCCACCTTCCCAGTCGCCTCCAGAGGGTGACTTGCCTTCTCCGCCCTGCAGGGGGCTCATCCTGCAGGACCTCACCTTCGTGCACCTGGGCAACCCCGACCACATCGACGGCAAGGTGAACTTCTCCAAGCGGTGGCAGCAGTTCAACATCCTGGACAGCATGCGCTGCTTCCAGCAGGCGTGAGTACAGCCGCCGGGCCTGGCGGGGCTGGGCCTGCCCCCCGACCCCGGCAGCGGCACGTGAGAAAGCGTGCATGCCAGGCTTGGCCCGGGGGCGGGGGGGGGGGGGGGGGCATTTCCCACACGGGGAAGCTCGCAGCCGGTCTTCCTGCAGGGGGCGGGGGGCAGGCAGACCCCTTGCAGAGGGGTCCCAGGTGCAGAGACACTGGGTGGGGAGACTTTGGAAGAAGCAGAGAGCACGGCTTTAGGGTCCAGCTTGGTCTCTGCGTGCCTGGTGGCCTCATCTCCTCGCGCTCATGTTCTCCCCCGGGGCCCGTGGGGGCCCATTTGCTGTGACAGCAGTGGGTCACCTGCGAGGGGCCCTGGGCTCTCACTGGCCGCCCTCCCCTCCCTCCTCGCCAGGCACTATGACATCCGGAGGAACGACGACATCATAAACTTCTTCAATGACTTCAGCGACCACCTGGCTGAAGAGGCCCTATGGGAACTCTCTCTGAAAATCAAGCCCAGGAACATCACGAGGAGAAAAACAGACCGGGAAGAGAAGACCTAGGAGAAGGTGCCGTGAGCAAGGAGAACGCTCAGGAGAGGCTCAGAGTGTGGCTCCGAGACTGGAAGGGACTTTGGACCTGTTGGGTGACAGCAGCACGTGTCCCGGCCTCAGCCCGGGGCCCGGCAGGGCAGGAGCCCGGAGCCCAGGCAGCTTCCGGCCTCCCTCCTCCTGCACGCGGAGCCAGCAGGCAGGTCTCGTTGCTGATTTGTGACCCAGTGGTTTTCTGGTTTGGTTTCTGCTTTCACGTCTGTCTTCCCCCGCCCGTCCCCCCACTGCCCCACCCCCAGGAGCAGACAAAGGAACACCGGCATCTTCAGCGCTTCGACTTGCAGGGTCCTGGACCTGCCGAAACGACAGATGAGGGAGGCTCAAGGGCCCCGAGGGGGCTGCGCTCCCAGGGACCTTGAACGAGGAGGACATCTTTTAGCTGGTGGGCAGAGAGCAGAGAGGATGGGGGTGCTCCTTCTGCTTTCTAGCCCTGCTTTTTAGAACGGAGGGTGGCCAGCTGCTCGCCTGGCGCTCCTGCCACGGTACAGCCCCCAGGGCCCGCTGCTGGACCCTGGCCGTGAGCATCAGCGCCTGCCAGTTCTGCCCCTGTGGCTCCCACCCGCACCCTTGCCCGCCCCACCGTCAGTGCTGCAGGGAGCCGGGAGGACGAGGTGGTAGCGGGAGAGGGCCTGACCGCCCCAGAGCTGCGTTTCACCTGAGCTGGGCCCGTAAATCGGGTGAGGTCGTTCAGAGGGTGGGGCCTTCCGGTCCTGGGGGGGCCAGTGGCCCTTCCACTGTCGCTCGCCGTGTGCCTTAAACTCCGTCTCCTACCCCCTGCCCCGCTGCATCCTGGGGGGTGGCAGGGGCTCCTCCTCCTGCTCACGAGACCTGCCCGCCCCGGGGCGGGCTCGCTCTTCTCCCAGGAGGTCTTCAGGGCCGGAGGCTTTTCCGTCCTCCCGTTCCCACCACTCTCGCTGCCGAGGTCGACAATCTGCGGCCAGGGCTGCAGGGTCCCACTCCCCCCGGCCCCCTCCCCGCACCCAGAGGTGCCCAGCTGGAGCCTCCCACGCCCTGTGGGCTCCGCTGGGCCTGCCCTCCACGCCAGTCCTGCGTGGAGCAGTGCTCGCCTGCCCTGGGGTCGGCACCTGGTCACGCCCACTGCGGGACCTGCGCTCAGCCCAGAGCAGCGGGAAGCGACAGCTGCGGGCTATTTAGACTTTGTTTTTAAAGAAACAGCCATGTCACTTCGAGTCCTTGGTGTGTCTTGAGCAGCTCGTATCAAGAAGAAAAGCCGAGCAGGTCTTTTCCCTCCCTTGCCTGCCCTGCACGGGGAGGGAGGGGCTGCCTACGAAGTGTCGGTCTCGCTCCCTCTGGCGGAGACCCTGCTGGTGTCAGGCCGAGCACGTCGCTTTGTTATTTAAAGAGTGTGTGAGTCGAGTCACTGTGGCTGGGCAGTGCCTGTGGGGCCGGCTGGCTCTGTGCGGCCGGCCGCAGTCCTCCCCAGCAGGGCCTCCCCGCTTCAGAGAGCCCCGGGGCTCCCCGCCGCAGCAGCCAGCCGCTCGCGGGCAGATGCGTGCCGGCGGCCTGTTGTCGCCTGTGAGCTGGTGGGGTGGGGGCTCCACCTCCCCTCAGCTCAGAACTGGCCCTGCCCCCGCCACCCCCCAGCCCTCGGGTCTGAGCAGAGGCGCCGGGCGGCCGAGCAGGTGGATGGGGGCCAGCGTGCTGGCCGACAGGCCTGGCCGCGCGCTGTCTGTCTCTGGGGCAGGTACGGGAACTGATTTTCAGGACGGACAGGCGCGCTCGGGACCGTCTGATTCCATGCCGGGGTGGGGGCAGCCAAGGAGAGGGTAGGCTGGCGCTGAGTCTGAACTGAACCCCAAATTTGAGAGCACCCCCTCCCCGCCCCCCATGTTGTTGTAACACGTATTCCTGCCTAACCTGACTGACAGCAGCGCCTCCGCAGACATTTCAAACCTGTAACTTTTGTATGAAAGAAGAATAAACACCGAGGAAAGCCGCCGGGTGTGCGCAGTGTGGGTCTGGCCGGGGCAGGGCTGTCCCGGGCACCAGCTCCTTTCGCAAGGCCTGGGGTCCGCCCCCAAGGGCCACGGAGGCCGTGTGCTTGGTCACAACCTGGGAGGTTCTGATCGGGGTCTGCCCGTGGGTGGTGCCAGGCCGGGCTTGTGGGCTCTGGGGTGCAGTAGCCCTTGGGTGCTCCCCACAGGAGGATGGGGGGCAGCCCCTCCAGTCCTGCGCTGGGACAGGCTGGAGGAAGGCAGCCCTTGGCTGATAGGGGCTTTGGTCCTGGCTCCTCAGCTGGTAGGCCGGGTGGCCGTGGGCAAGTGGTCCCGTTTCTGTCCCGGCTGCCCAGCTGGAAGCGGGCGACCCCAGCTCCCCCCGAGTGAGGCCGGCAAGGCCCAGCCCATCGGCGCCCATGCCAGCATCCGGGGAGCTCCCGGCGCTCACCGCACTGCCAGCTCCGAGCACCTTGCAGACAGCTCTGCCCCCTTTAACCCTCTCAATTTGAAAGTCACGCAGGTGACATATCGCAGCCATGGCGAGTGCTACAGAGAAGAGGTAGGTACTCGACGTTAAAGAAGTGAAGTCTGGCGTGAGGTCCGCTCACAGGCGTCAAGTCCAAACAGGCTTCACAGGCCGTCTGTGCTGAACAAACAGCTAGGTTCAGTCTTGCCCGAGCGCCCCTCGAGAGCAGGCGAAGGCAAGCCCCTCTCAGCTCGTTTTACGAAGACTGACTCAAAGACCCCAAAGTGACCTCGGTGACCCCAGCGGCCCCAGACCAGCGATGTGAACCACGCAGTGCTCCCCGGCCCACTGGGCTCACCCTCAAATGCAAGGACGGGGTGACGTTAGCACGCTGGTGAATGTGCCCGAGCTCACACGCCGCACTCCGGCGTGGGCACCTACCTGGCACTCGCTCGCTCAGGGCACGGGTCCCTTGTCCCCAACCCCAGACCTGCCGGCTGCTGTCCTGTGCTGCTGACAGCCGGGGGCGGGTGTCCCCTCAGACACTTCACCATGGAACTGCGTTTTGACCCTGTGACTCCACTTCTGGGAACACACCCGGAGAAACCGGAAACACAAGTTGGGGAGCATACGTGCGCCCCTGTGTCCCCCGCAGCAGTGTCCACGACAGCCCGGACTGGGAGCAACCGAAGCGCGGAGGGGCCTAGAGGGTGCCGTGCTGAGTGAACTGGAGACCGATCACTCGCGGTTCCACTTCTCCGCGGAAGCTAGAGAACAAAGCAGGTGAGCGGGCGCGCCGCTCTCCCCGCCGAGGCAGCCTCCAGGGGCCGGCCGCGCAGAGTCCCAAGCGGAGGAAGCCCAGGCAGGGGCCACCCCCCTGTCCTCCCTGGACTGGACGCGAATGAAGGAGCCCATGCAGACTAAGCTACGGAGGCTCCGAGGTTTACGCGTCTTCGCGGCCCGGCCTCGCCCCTCCGGCGGGCGGGCAACGATGGAAGGAAGAACACCGTCTGCTCGCCTCCTGGCTCGGGAAGGCCGACGTCAGAAATGCGACGCCCGTTCCTAATTTTGTTTTAAAAAAATTCTTAGCCCACTAGAAATGGAAAACATCCTCAGTCTGATGAAGAATGCCTCCCAAAATTCTGTTCGGACATTTTACTCAGTGGTGAGATAGTCAAAGCATTTTCTTTAAAATCAGAATGAGGTGAGGGCCCCACGGTGAGCACGTCTGTTCGGTGTTGCCCTGGAGACCCCAGCCGAGGCCACTGGGGAAGAGGGTAACTGAGATGACCGAGAAAGTCCATCACGGTGGTTAGCGGTACACCGGCTAGAAAAATCAAACATGTTCCCATACACAGTCAACAATTTGAAAACCTAATTCTTAAAGGACTCCATTTACACCAGCATCGCAGGTCTTCAGGTGTTAGGAATAAATCCAACAGACGCATGAGGACTTTCTAGGGAAAAAACGATAGTCTGCAACAGAATATCACATTTATAAATATTTATGTACCTAATATACCAGCACCTAAGTTTATAAAGCAAATATTTATAGGCCTAGGGGAGAAAAAGACAGCAAATGTGACAACAGCAGGGGACTTAGACACCCCACTACACCAACGGGCGTACCATCCAGACAGAAAAGTCCGTGAAAAGACACCAGCCTCAGCCGACACGCTAGACCCGATGGCTTGATGGGCACGGAACATGCCACCCCAAGCCTACAGAGCGCACATCTTCCTCCAGTGCATCAGGAATGTCCTCCAGGATAAACCCCGCCCTGGGCCACAACGGGAGTCTTAATAAATTTGAGAAGACTGAAGTCACATCAAGCATCTTTTCTGACACGATGGTAGGAAACCAGAAATCAGTTACAGGAAGACTAGAAAGTTCACAAGAGCTGGAGATTAAACAACATACCACTGAACAACCAACGGGTTGAAGAGATCAAAAAAATAAATACCTTGAGACCAGTGGACATGGAAATGCCTTGAGACTTAATGGGATGCAGCAAAAGCAGTTCTAAGAGGGAAGTCCAAGAAACAAACATCTCAACAACCTGACCTTACACCTCAAGAAACCAGGAAAAGAGAACAAAGCCCCAAATTAGTAGAGGGAAGAAAATAACAAAGATCAGAAACAAATGAAATGTAAACTCAAACAACGGGAAAGATCAATGAAATGAAAAGCTGGTTCTTTAGAAAGATAAAGTTGGCCAACCAAGAAAAGAGACAATTCAAAAAGTAAATAAAAATTAAAAAATTTTTTTAAAAGAATTCAAAGTCAGAAATGAGAGATACTGCCACAGAGATGCTGCGGACTACTTTGAACAATTATACGCCAGCAAACTTGACAACCTAAAAGAAATGGGTATATTCTTAGAAACATACAAGTACCAGGGCTGAATCCAGAAGAACGGAAAAGCTGAAGAGATCAATTACTAGTGAGGAGATCGAATCAGAAACCAAAAGCCTCCCACAAGGAAAAGCCCAGGACCCGAAGGCCTCACTGGAGAATTCCCCCGGCCCCTCTCAGACCCCTCCCGAAACGGGGGGGGGGGCACTCCCGAACTCCCTGCTCAAAGCCAGCGATGCACGGGACCAAACCAGAGAAAACCCTGCAGATCTAGCACTTCCGTTTCTGCCGAACCCTCGGGAATAAGACTTCATGCAAAAAGGCGGCGCTGTTCAGCAGTTTTCACGAAAGCAAGGTTGAAAGTGCGCTAGAAGGGTCCAGAACTCACCCCAGAGGCACCCTCCAGGTGCACAGGTGACTACAGCTGCCCAGGCACCTGCCGGGAGCAGCCGCAAAGCGCCCCTAGAGGAGTCAGCCTCCTGGGCCTCAGTGTGTCTTTACTTTTCACGCACAATAAAAAACGACCAGGAACACAAGACAGGAAGCATGAGTGGGAGACCAGAAATAGCGGACAGAATCAGACCCTCGGGGGCTGGGGTTTGGGAGTCTGCAGGGGTCGGCTTGGGCGCGCTCGCTCTGCTCCAGGAGCAGGACGAGATCAAGACTCGGGTCCATTAAGCGGAAAATATGAAGAGAGGACAAAGGGGGATTCGAGAACCAAAAAGTGTGTGACCTCAGTGAGTACGTTGAGTGGAATAGTGGAGATGGACCAGGAGCTGCGGGTGGGACGACAGTGGAAGGCAGAAGGAGGCGGGGCTGGGGCGTGGCGGTGCCCCTGGGGGGCGGGAAGGAGGTGAGAGCAGAACCGGCACACGCAGCCGTGGTCTGAGTCCTCGTAAGCAGCGCAAACAGTCGGACGTCCATCACCTAGTAAAAGGTGGAGCAAACCGTGCCGTTTCCAGGCCGTGGAACGCTATTCGGCAACGGGAAGGCAAGAGCCGACCTGCTGCAACATGAGTGAACCTCGAAACATGGCTGAACCTCAAAGCCGTGGCTGTCAAAGAAGCAAGATGCAAAGAACTGCGTGGTGCGGGCTCCCGTGTGCGTGAAGTGCGCAGAAACAGAATCCAGGGCCGGAGCAGACTGGGCTGCCCGGAGTGGGCACGCGGACGGGCAGGAGGGCCCTGCCGGGGGACTCTGGATGTAACTGTGCCCTCGAGGTGAGGGAATGTTGAGATATACAAGTTCTCCCACAGCAAAGCTGGTTTTAAAAAGTTTTCCAAAACTGGCCAATCTCCACCTCCTGGCCCTGGCGTGCAAGTCCTTCGTTCGCTGCTCTGCCGCCAGCACCTGTCTCCTCACAGCGAGGTCATGTGGGTCAGCGCTCGGTGGTCAGTTCCAACCTCCCGCTCTGACCTCGGGGCTGCTGAAGTGGGGGCGTGCACACACCCAGCGGCACCCACACTTCGCAGTCTCAGCAAGCTCGCAGCCCAGCCCTGGCCTGGCCACCGTCTGCCTCACTGGTCCTCCAGATGTGGGTACTGCACCCCCAGCCTGTGCCACCCGATGGGCAAGCAGGCTCCCGACTCCTCCGCACGCCCACCGCCACCTTCAGCCCACGCACACCTCCAAGGGCGTGTTCCTGCTGCCCCAGCGCTGGCCTGGGCAGCCCTGTGAGTTCTGCCCCCCAGGGGCTTCTCCAGCAAGTTCTGCATCCCGGCCTTGGGGTCTTGGACCCTCAAGTTTTGCCTCCCCTGGGTTTCGACCTTCAGCCCAGGGCAACTTTAGCATTCACGTCTACCTTCCTAGTTCCAGAGTTAATATTATCTTCATCTGAATCTTCCTCTGTTCAAATTACTCTATAGTTTCTATCCTGCCAGGTCCTTGACTAAAAAAACATCAAGCCCTAGATTCAAGAAGCCTGTGAGCGAGGCGGGATAATTGACTAGGAACACACATCCACGCACAATGTGGCTGAACTCCCGGAAACAAGGACACGCATCTTGAAGCAGAGAAGCAGAGAAAGGCCGCCTTGCCTTCGTGGGTCCGGCAGCTAAACCCCTCACCGAAACAACTGGGGGCAGGAGTCAATGGATGATGCCGTTACCACTGAAAGAAAACACCCACCAAGCAAACTTCTCTGTTCACTCAACGTGTCTTTCAAGAATGAGGGCACGGTACTTCCGGTCAAGATGGCGGCATTGGCAGACATGGCTCACCTCTTTGCACAGCAACAAATGTACATCTAAGATATAGAACAACCATTGCTCAGAACCAACAGAAATCAAGTTGAATGGAAGTCTGACAACCACGGAATTAAAGAAGCCACACCCATCCAGACTCCTGGGAGGGGCAAAGACGCAGAACGAGCTGGTCCCACACCCACGTGTGGCGGATAACAATTCAGGTGGGGTATCTTGGGAGCGAGGATTCCCAGCCTCACACCAGGGCCCCCAGCCCAGGGTTCCAGTGCCAGGAAGATAACTCCCCACAACTTCTGGCTGCAAAAACCAGTGGTGAGTGAGTCAGTGGAAGAAACTTCTAGAGTCCTTCTAGCAGTTCCTCTTAAAGAACCCACACATGGACTCACCTACTCAGACTCACTCCCTCTGGGCTCTGGTGCTGGGATGGCAGCTTGAGGGGCACCGGTGGCAGGCAGGGGGAGGCTGAGGTGTGTGGCATCAAGGTCAGCAGAGGCTGTGGTCCCTTTTCTAAGCCCTCCCCCCACAGAGCTGGCACGCTGGTGCCGTATCTGAGACTCCATCAACCTGGCTAACACCGTTTGATCTGCCTTGGACATCCCCAGAGAATCCACACCACCCAACTTACAGACCCGCTCAAGCTTCTTTTCCATATGAATGGCTGATCTTGGCTCATGCTTCCCAACTTCCTAAATCTTCTCAAACAAGCAGCGGCTGGCCTCATTGAGCCCCAGGCCTGGCAGCTCAGATTCACAGCTTGGCTTCACCTGGCAATCTCCAAGCCCTGCACAAGGAGCAACCATCTGAGATTGCTCTGTAGCTCAGGCAGGGGCCCCAGGCAAACACAGGCGGGAGCTGATCTTGGCTGGCACCACCCGGGAAACCCCAGGACCACCGCACCCAGGGGACAGCTACAGACCACGTGGGAGCACTACCACCCCTCCCCTGCACAGCTGATCCTCCCCGGAGTGGAGACTGGTGGTCAGTGGTCACAGCCAGTCCTTGCAGAGCTGACTGGCCTGGGTAAATCCCTCCCACTGACCTGCTAACAGCAACCAAAGCTCAACTGCAAGAGGAGGGTGTACTCAGCCCACACAGAGGGTGCACCTTGGGTACCCAGCTTGGGTGATGGGGAGGCTGTGCCACTGGACCCCACAGGACACCTACTACATCGGGCCACACTACCAAGACACGGAGTCTCAGCAGCTCTACCTAAAACACAGAAACACACGGAGGCTGGCAAAACGAGGAGACAAGGAAACATGGCCCAAATGACAGAACAGAGCAAAACTACAGAAAAAGAGCTAAACAAAACGGAGATAAACAATCCATCAGATGCAGAGTTCAAAACACTAGTTATAAGGATGCTCAAGGAACTCAGTGAGGACCTCAGCAGCATAAAAAAGATCCAGTCAGAAACGAAGGACTCACTAACTGAAATAAAGAACAATCTACAGGGAAACTAAAGGGGATGAAGCAGAGAATCAAATCAATGACTTGGAACAAGGAAGCAAAAAACAACCAATCAGAACAACCAAGAAGAAAAAAGAACCCCAAAAAGCAAGAGTAGTATAAACAGCCTGTCGGACAACTCTTAGTGTTCAAACATTCGCTTTATAGGAATGCCAGAAGGAGAAGAGAGAACAGGAAATTGGAAATCTATTTGCAAAAACAATAATGAAAGAAAACTCCCGTAATTTGGAAAAGGAAATAAATAGACATGCAAGTCCAGGAAACACAGAGAGTCCCAAGCCAGACGGATGCCAAGAGGCCCACTCCAAGACACATCATCATTAAAATGCCAAAGGTTAAATTAAAGATAAAGAGATGGGAGAATGGGTGAGAGGTGAGGGGACTAAGAAGTACAAACAGGTAGTTATGGAATAGCCACGAGGAGATAAAGTACAGCGCAGGAAATGAAGGAGCCAAAAAGCTTACATGTATGACCCTTGGACTTGAACAAGGGTGGGGGGCTTGCCTGAGGGAGTGGGGTGTGCTGGGTGGAGGGGAGCAAAGGGAAAAATCGGGACAACTGTAATAGCATGATCAATAAAACATAACTGAAACAAAAGAATGAGGGCGGAAGTCAAGATTCTGTCACAGAGACAAAAACAGGATCCATCACAAGCCGACATGCAGTGAGGAAAGACAGAACTTCAGGCAGAAAGAAAATAGTCCTGAGTGGGAGGCCAGACGTGCAGGAGAGGAGGGAAGTGACAGAACGGTCCCTGTGGGTAAAGCTGCGTGGGGACTCGCCACATGAACCAGCAAAGGGGATGGGGTCGCAGCGACAGTGCCTCTCAGGGAGGGTATCTGGAGTTATTCTTGAGTAAGTTCTTGCATCGCCCAAGAAGAGGATACAAGCACCAAAACATCAGATGCGGAGAAGTCAGGAGTGCAAGTTGTCTTGTTGGGAACTACTAATAGGAAGGCAGTCTGTTAGCCAAGCTAATAGGAAGAAACGGAGTCGTAAAAAAAATAATCCACCAAAAAGAAGGCAGGGGAGGCCCTGCCTGGTGCGGCTCGGTGGGTTAAGTGTCATCCCGCAAAACAAAAGGTCCTAATTCAGTGCCTGGTCAGGGCACAGGCCTGGGTTGCAGGCCAGGTCCCCAGTTTGGGGCCTGTGTGAGGCAACTACACATTGATGTTCTCGCCCTCTCTTTCTCCCTTCTCCGCTCTCTAAACATAAATAAATAAAGTCTTAAAAAAAGATAAAAGCATGCCCTGGCTGGTGTGGCTCAGTGGACTGAACACAGCCTATGAATGAAAGGGTCACCGGTTTGATTCCCAGTCAGGGCACATGCCTGGGTTTCGGGCCAGGGCCCCACAATGGGGCATGCGAGAGGCAGCCACACACTGATGCTTCTCTCCCTCTTTCTGCCTCCCCCCTCTCTAAAATTAAATAAATAAAATCTTTTTTAAAATTTTAACAATTTCTGAGTTGATATGCATCTAATTTCACAGCCTCAAAATACATAAAGCAAAGGCAGCAGGACTCCAAGGAGAAACAGACACACCTGGGATCTGGGTGGGAAGGGTTAACATACCTCTCAGGAACCTGTCAGAAATCACTCTACTCTTACGCAAGAATTCCAAAAACAAAAGAAGTATTTCCCAACTTTTGTGATGAGGCCTCTGTAACTGATACGAAACTAACAAAAATGAAAACTACAGATCAATTTCACTCACTAACGCAGGGACAAAAACCCTAAGCCAAATGTTCAGCCGAATGCAGTCATGTGTAGGGAAGATACTCCATCGCAGTCGAGATGCGTTTATTCCAGGAATGAAAAGTCACTTTAACATGTGAAAGTCCATGTTAAGTTACATTAGAATACTTTTTCTCAGTAGACACATAAAAGTAATAAAGTTTAATATCCGCGCATAATTCTTTTTAAAAACGTTGCAAACTGGGAATAGAAAGGTAATTCCTTACTCTGAAGAGGGATATCTGTTTTGGAAGGCTGAACGTTGAAAGCCTCCCTTTTGTGACTTAGAAAAAGATACCGTTGCTTCCGTCAGCACATCTACTGGACATTGTCCTGGGGCCGCTGGCGCAGACAGCAAGGAGAACACACAGAAGGGGTAGGGTTGGGAAGGGAGACAAAAACCCATTATTAGAGGTGGAATTCAGCAAATATAGGGAATATTCAACAGAAGCCACAGATAAATTATCAGGGTTAAGTGAGTTTACAAAGACTGCTTGATACAAAGTCAGTAATCAAGAATCAGTTGTATTTCTGTCTACTAGCAAGTAACAAACAAGAATGTAAAAACAATCATTTATAATAGATCAAAAATCAAATACCCAAATAACCATGTAATATTTCTGCACAAAAACTACAAAATCAGTGGAAATGTTTAAAAGTCCTGAAAAAATAAGGAAATCTGCTGCGTGTGTGTTGGGGAACAGCACTCCGTAAAGATGTTGATTATGCCCAAGTTAATTATTCATAGATGTAAGGCGATTGCAGTCAAAATCCCAACCTTTACTTTGGTGAAAATCAAGTTAATTCTAAAAATGTTTATACATGTAAATGATCTTAAATGGCCAACACTGTCAAAAGCAGCAGCAGGCCTTGATTGCCCAATACCGAGATTCGCCGCCCGGCCGCAGTAAGCCGGTGAGTGTGGTGCAAGAACAGACCCCAGAAGCCATTCCAGGAGGCTGGCAGATCTAAATGTGAAAATAAGCCAGTAAAGCTTCTAGGTCTAGCCCTGGCTGGTGTAGCTCAGCGGCTTGAGTGTGTGCCTGCAAACCGAGGGGTCACCGGTTCAATTCCCAGTCAGAGCACATGCCGGGGTTGCACCCGGGTCCCCAGTAGGGGGTGCGTGGGAGGCAACCACATGCTGATGTTTCTCTCCCTCTCTTTCTCCTTCCCTTACTCTCTCTAAAAATAAATGGATAAGATCTTTAAAAAAAGATAAATGTTGCTGTTTATAAGCTTATTATATATTTTTTAAAAAGCTCCTAGGTCTAGAAGACAATATAAAATATTTTCATGACCTAAGAGTAGGGAGATTTTTCATAAGCCACAAAAAGCATTATGCACAAAGGAAAAGATCAACGTGAATAAAGGGTGGGACAAAAAGTAGGTTTGCGGCCCTGACCAGTGTGGCTCAGTTGGTTGGGCATCGCCCCACAAAGCAAAAGACCACCGGTTTGATTCCTGGTTGGGGCACATGCCTGGGTTGCAGGCCAGGTCCCCGGGTGGGGTGCATATGACAGGCAACAGATTGGTGTTTCTCTCCCTTTCTTTCTCCCTCCTGTTTCGTCTCTCTGAAGATAAAATACTTTTTTAAAAAGTAGGTTTACAACTCTGGCTGGTGTGGCTCAGTGGACTGAGCACCCGCTTATGAACCAAAGGGTAGTCAGTGATTCCCAGTCCAGGCACATGCCTGGGCTGCGGGCCAGGTCCCCAGTAGGGGGCGTGCGAGAGGCAGCCACACATTGATGTTTCTCTCCCTCTCTTCTCTCTAAAATAAATAAAAATCTGTTTTTATACATAAAAGTAGGTTTACAGTTGTAAGTTCATGAAACAGTTCATTCCTGTATTATTATTTGTTTGCACCACCCCCGTACACCTAGTTTTGCCCCACCCTGTACATGACACTGAGGACTTCTTTTCCTTGGGCGGCACCACTAAGAGTGAAAAGGGAGCTAGAGGTGGGGGCTGAGGTTTGCAACACCTGCATCTAACACAGACCTCACCGAGGGTGCATGGAGAACTCCAGATGGATAAGAAAAGACAACCCAGCGAACAGTGGGCCCAGGCCTGCACATCACGCAGGAGAACCCGAATCTCCGAAGAGCGCATCATGAAAGGCTCGACATCATGAGCCGCCAGGGAGCCGCAAATCAAAGCCGCTCGGAAGGAAATCCCCCTGCAGCTCCCAGGCCGGAGGCGGCGCTGCGCCAAGGCTGACAGAAGCCGGGGGCTGATGAGGCCGCGGAGCACGGGGAGCGCCCTCCCCGGCTGGCAGGAGGGCCCGCAGCGCCACGGCCGGGCACTGGGCCGAACAGTGACGCGTTCGCCGCTTCCTCGGGAGCGCTTTTCCGTGCACGCAGGGCAAACACGTCCGCGCCGCACGAGCGTGTGCACAGGCGCGCACTGACGCCCCCGAACTCAAGGCGGACTCTCCAGGGGGCTTTTCCCGCCGCCTTTCCTCCCGCGCTTCAGCAAGGTCTGATGCGCGGCCTGACCCATGTCCACGCGGCACCTGAGCCCGGACTGGAATCCTGGGGGAAGACAGCGCGTCTTCTCCGCCGTGCACCCCGCAACTGCGAGGGCCGACCCGAGGCGCGCACACTCTCCCCTCCGGTCTTCGGTGGCGCAGCGCACGCGCACAGCCGTATTTCTAAATCGGCCGCGCTTGGGCCCCGGGCAGCCTGCAGCGGCCTGCAGCGGGAAACACGTCCGCCTAGACACCGCTTTCTGACGCCCGTGCACATAAGTACGCAGCACACATGGGTAGATGCCATCCGTCCCACGGATGTTGTGGCTACACACCCACCCCTAGCGAAAGGGCCCGTGTTCCGTGGATGTAGTCAACCTAATACTTTCCCAACATGCTGAGTGCAAGTCAACGGGAGGTTCCCAGCTGTCACTCTCTGAGTGGAACTCAAATCTGCCGTCTTTTCTGCAATGGTTTCCCAGACTGTAGACCGCCCCCCTGCCCCAGCGCCCTAAAGTTATACAGATACTTCCCTACCGGGGTGTCCACCCCACGGCCCGCCGGCCGCATGCGGCCCAGGGTGGCTATGAATGAGGCCCAACACAAAACCGTACATTTACTTGAAACCTATTTTGCTCATCAGTTACCGTTACTGTCTATTTAACGTGCAGCCCGAGACAACTCTTCTTCCAGTGCGGCCCAGAGACGCCCAAAGGTTGGACATCCTGCTAGGATGCGTTCTCCTATTCATAGAACGCTATTCTATACGTAGCTCATGAATCCATCTGGAATTTTTTACCTACAGTATGAGAATCATTTTTTCCATCCAGATGGCCAACTCTGCTGAGCCCCCTTGACTCAGTTAAACTGCCGTTTTGATCAGGTCTTAACTTCCCACACATAGTAGGGATGTTCTCTGGACGGTCCCATTTTTTAAGATTTTATTTATTTTATTTTTAGAGAGAGGAAAAGGGAGAAAGGGAGAGAAACATCAATGTGGGAGGAATACATCAATCAGTTGCCTCTCACATGCCCCCAACTGGGGCCTGGCCCGCAACCCAGGCACGTGCCCTGACTGGGGATTGAACCGGCGACCTTTCGATTTGCAGGACTGCCCACCCACGGAGCCACACCAGTCAGGGGAGTCTGTTACTTTTCTCTGACCTATCTCTGTGGCCAAGCCATGCTGCCTTAGTTATTGTAGCTTTATGAGGTGTAAATATCTGGTGAAGAAAGTTCCCCCTCATTCAGCTTAAAAAAAAAAAAAAAAATCATGCCCTTACTCATTTTCCTACTCTATTAAATTTTTAAAACATTTTTGCCATAGTTTTAAAAACTTGGTTTGTTGGGGGAATTTTATTAAATCTCTAAGAGTCCTAGACATTTTTTTTAATTTTATTTTTATTTTTTAGAGGAAGGGAGAAAGAGAGAGAGAGAAACATCAATGTGCGGTTGCCTTTCACGCGCCCCCTAGTAGGGACCTGGCCTGAAACCCAGACATGTGCCCTGACTGGGAATCAAACTGACGGCCCTTTGGTTTGCAGGCCGGCTCTCAACCACTGAGCCACACTAGCCAGGGCAGAATGCTAGATATTTTTATATTACATCCTGCTATCCAGATTTGTTTGTTTAGCTTTTTTTATATACAATTTTTTAAATTAAAAATCATTTTCTTCACTTGAGTCCAGATAATTCTTGTTAAATTTACTCCTTGATTTTACTGTTCTTATTACTATTGTGAGTGGAATTTTTCATTTTTTCTATTTTAACTGATTATTTCTATTGACTATTTTTTAATTACTTATTTATTTTCAGAGAGAGGGGAAGGGTGGGAGAAAGAGAGGGAGAGAAACATCAATGTGTGGTTGCCTCTCGTACGCACCCTACTGGGGACCCAGCCTGCAACCCAGGCATGTGCCCTGACTGAGAATCGAACCAGCGACCCGTTGCTTCCAAGGCTGGCGCTCAATCCCCTGAACCACACCAGCCCAGGTGCTATTGACTTTTACAGATTTATTTTGCATCCAACTATTTTACTGAGTTCTCTTGTTCTAACTTACTCATCGATCCTTTGATATTATAGCTAGAAAATCACTTTCGTGTCTCTCCAGATTTTCACACCACACATTTCACTTGGCTGTTTTCACGTTAGGTGCTGGAACCTTAAAGCACTGGCAAACAGAGCCACTAGGGGTGTAGTGGGCTGATGCTGGTTGTAACGGTTTCTGACGGTTTTCACCATCGCCCATGTAACGCGCCATGGCTGTCGTTCCCACGCGAGCTTCAGGAGCACTGGAAGCTCATTAGAAATGCAGAATCCCCAGTCCTACCTACTGAATCAGAATCTGCATCTTCCTAAGATTTCTCAGGCGGGGCCCTGGCCGGGTGTGCAGGTGGTTAGAGCATTCCCCCCCTACTCCATGCGCCAAGGTTGCAGGTTCGGTCCCCAGTCAGGGCACATACAGGAATCAACCAGTGAATGCATGAATAAGGGCAACAAATTGATGTTTTTCTCTTTTCTTTCTCTCCTTTCCTCACTTTCTATAAAATCAATTAAAAAACAAAAACCAAAAAGGTGTTCCAGGTGTTTCCTACGTACTTTAAAGTTAAGGAACACTGGTCTAGGTGATTTCTTTCTGTCCTGATTTGACTTAAGAACTTAGTAAGAGTAGCTGTGGCTGCGGGTTCCACCAAGTACTTTCTGCCCTCTATTGGGCCCTAAAAAGTTACCTCCTGCTCCTTTCAGTCTGACCCCTGCAGCCCTGCGCGGTGTCCGGGGAAAATGAGGCCCCGCCCCCCAAGCCGCCCCGAGTCCACGTGAGCTGCTGCGCTCAATCTCCGCCCAGCCGGGCCTCCTCCCTCCTTTCTCTGTGCAGGTGGTTGTTAGTCTTGTTGAGTCACAGGCCCCTTTGAGAAGGGGGGGGGGGCGGGGGGAGCTCTGGCCCCTCCCCAGGAAAATGCCCACCAACGGATTCCCTGGCTGCTCACTGGGAGGCTCCCAGCCTCCCTGAAGCTCCCGGCGAGGCCCTCTCTCCCTGCTCTGCCTGGGGAAGACCCTGCAGAACCCCCCACGGCCACTGCCCGAGTGCCCACAACGAGCACGGCGCCGGCTAAACGCCCACAGCGCCCTCACTGCCTCGGCCCCCAACTCACAAGTGAGAGAACCCCCACTTCCTGGGGAAACGAGAAACCTCGAAGGCAGGGCTCTTCTTGGGGCTGGGGACTGGACCAGCCAGAAGGTTGCTGTCGGTTGCAGTGCCCCCTGCCGGTGAGCCCCACCATGGACGCCGGCTAGAGCCCCCTGGTGCCAACCTCATCTTAGAGAGGCAGGGATGGCCCGCTGGCTGTGGGCAGACGCTGCCGCCCTCAGCGGGAGCCGGAAAGGCACCTGCGAGCTCTGCCCAGGCTGCCCCCGTGTACTGACCAGGCACACGTACTGCCCAGGACTGGACACAGGGCCAGCCAGAGAGAGCCTGGCCTGGGACGGGGCAGGGGCACAGAACCGCCAGGAGCCACCAAGGGGGTAGGAGACCACTCCCACCAGCCCCCAGGCAGGAGGGAACCCAGCAGCTGTGCCCTGTGATCCCTGGGCCAGGCTGCCCATGGGGGCGAGGCCAGGGTTTGGGGTGTGCCCAGCCCCCCTCCCCATGGTGCTGAAGATACTGAGCACTCTGGGCCCTGCAGGGGTCCCGCAGGTAACATGAAGGCAAAGGTTGGGGTCCCAGGCCAGCACAGCTCCCCGAAGACCTTGGGAGGAGGCACTGTAGAAATGGGGCTCCAGGGGGCCCCCAACCCACAGCCTGGGTCCTGGGGCCACCTGCGGGGCTAAGGCCCAGCCACAGGTGTGTAGAACTCTCCAAATCCCCCCTCTCCTGCCCCCGGGTCCCCTCTGTAGGCAACAGACGGCCACCAGCAGGGTTCCAAGTCCATGAGAGGCTGGCCAGGCTGGGTGTCTCTGGGCATCCAGGGTCCCCGAAGAGCCACCAGCCCTCAGGGCAGGTAGAGTGCCACGAGCACGTAGATGACCCAGCTGGTGGACACGAAGACCCCAAACAGCAGGCTGAACAGCACGAGGGAGCGGGCCTTGCGGGAGGCCTCCTCTGCCTGCGCCAGGTCGCCCCGGCTCAGGGCCGCGCGGGTCTGCAACGAGATGGGGTGAGGGTGAGCCCCCCACAGCCCACTCTGGGAGGCTGACACCCCAAGAAGCATGGGGACTGCCCTGGGGCACCTGCCCCATGCCCGGCAGGACCATCACCCTCGCCCTCGGCTCCGGCAGCCCTCACGACGCCATCAGAGACGGGTGGCGGTGTCTCTGAGGCCCCCACTTTGCAGAAGAGAAAGCAGAGGCTCAGAAAGGCTAAGTGACTGGCCCAGGGCCATGCCGCTGGGGCGGAGCCAGAAACCACAGGCAGGTGGTGGCCTCCAGAACCCCACCCTGAGCTGTCCCGAGAGTGGCCTCTCTCCCAGTCCTACCTGGCTAACAACTGGGGAGCTTGACCAGTGGGGGTTGTGGGGCCACGGCTGGGTCCGCCTCGGGCGGGAGACCCCACAGACTTGCCTGCTCTGTCTGAGAGAATGTCCTTGCCACCAACACCAGTGGGCACCCAGAGCCTGGCCCTGTGTGCGGGGAGGGGGGCGCTGGCAGAGGGGGGCAGCCATGGAGATGGTGGGTGGGTGACTGGGCCGGTGGATAAGGGGGTGGTCAGTGGGCGAGCAGACAGGTGGGTAGGAGAAAGGAGAGGGTGGGCGGGTGGCGGTCTGTACCCCACCACACACAGTCCCTGGGGCAGGGGGCGGGGCAGTGTCTGGGGCCTTGTAGTGAGAATCTTTTTAGCCAAACTTTCTAGCGCAGACCTTGAGAGGTAGGGGCAGCGGCAGAAGACCAAAGGAGGTGTCCCCGCAACAGGGGCCAGAGCCCCAGGGCCTCCGATCCCCTCCCTGTCCCTGCCGCCTTCTGGACAGGGAGATGCCGGGGAAGCGGCTCTGGGCGCCCCGCCCCCACCGGCGCGGGCGGCCCCTCCCTACCTCGTGGGAGTAGACGATGGCGATGAGCCCGGTGAGCAGGCAGCAGAACAGGGTCACCAGCACGGACTCCATCATGTAGTCCTTGGGCAGCGGCCTGTGCTCGATGGTGGCGGGGCCCGGCACGGCGGCCAAGGTGCTGTTGTACTGCGGGTGGGCGGCCGGGTCAGGCCTCCGGCCCCTCGGCAGCCCGCCCGTCACCGCCCCCCCCCAGTCCTGTCAGTTGTGCCCTCTGCAAACCGCTCCACAGGGTCCAGCCACCGCTGTGTGTCCATGTCCCCAGGGGGCCCCCGCCCACCACTGGGGACCTCTTGGCTCTCCTCCACAGGCAGCCCAGGGGCTTTGCTTGATCCTGAGAGCTAATCAAACCATCCCCCACCCAGGGGCCCTGGGCCCCTCACAGCGGGTCCCCCCTCCCACCCTGCCCTCCTCTCCTCGCCTGGATGGTGGCCCTGGCTGGAGGGCCCTTCCTTCTCGTCTCTAGCTGAACTCTCCCGTCCATCCCTCAGAACCCAGTGCAAAGGCCCCCACTTCCGGGAAGCCTCCCAGATTGACCCACTCCCCAAGCTGAGTTAGCCCTTTCCTTTTCCTCCTCTGGGCACCAAACCCCTCTGCAGAGGTTGCTTACGGTGCCTTATGGTCTGTGAGCCCACACCCCACCCCCAGGGAGGGAGGCCAGCGGGGGACAGTGCGGGGTGAATGGGTTTGGGTAAGTGGGCATCAGTGAGGGGCAAGCTGGGCACAAGCACGTGGGAGGGAAGGGGTGGGCGGGGGTGAGGTGGGCATGGGGTGGGCGTCGAGCAGGGTGACCACGGGCTGGGGGGCACCCCACTCACCACGGGGAAGGGTGCGAACAGCTGCGGCGGGGTGGGCGAGGGGTAGAGGGGCGTGGCGGGCGGCGGGTACAGGGCCTGAGGCGAGGGCCCGGGCTGGTAGAGGACAGTTCCCTGCGGGAAGGGGGGGTACAGCAGGTGCACGCCCTTGGGGTCCGGCGGCGCGTAGGGCGGGGGCTCGCCCACGAAGCCGATGTTGGGGATGCCGCCAGCTGCCACTTTGGGATCCTGCCTAGCATCGCCCGTGGCCTGGGCCTGGGCCTGGGCCTGGGCCTGGGTCTGGGCAGGGGACACTGCCGAGGCTTCGGCCTCAGCCTGGGAGTTGGCCGAGGGGTCCTCCGGGGCTGGGGCGCTGGCGCCCTCCGCAGCCGCTTCGTCACGGGGCCCTCCATCCTCGTCCAGCAGCTGTGGGCGGCGTGGGAGCTGCGGGAGCTCCGGGCCCCGGGGGTCCTCGGGGGCCGCGGGGCCAGTGCCCCCTTTCGTGTCCGCTCCTGGGGAGAAACGGCAGGTGTCACAAACCCCAAGAGGACACAGCCAGACGGGACTCCTTCCCTAGACCCCAAAGCAGCCCTCCTGTGGAGGAAGCCACAGTGGGATCCTGACCGTTCCCTCGCCCGTGCCGGAGCCTGTCTTCTCTGGGCCCTCGAACACTCTCCCCGCAAAGGGCAGAGACAAGAAGACCGAGGCTCGGGAAATGCGGTGCTTGGCTGGCGGGGCATGCAGGCAGCCCCTACGGGCGGGCACGCAGGCCCTGCCTCTGCTGGGAGGCCGTCCCGCGCGCCCCCCCCCCAGCCCCGGGCGCTGCAGCCGTGGCTGGTGGGCCCAAGAAAGAAATGTTGGCTCAGGGCAGCCCCCACCCCCAGAGGCTGTCCTGAGACCCAGTCCTGGGCAGCGGGGGTTGGGGGACTGAGCCAGGAGAGGAGCTGAAACAATCAGGTTCTGGGCTTGGGAGCCGGGGAAGGTGCTCAGGACTTGCCAGGCCCTGGCTAAGAGAGTAGCATCAAAGAGCCGGGAGGTCACTAAAGGGCAAAGAGGGGACAAAACCTGAGCAGGGGCAGAGATGGCACTGGAAGCCGGGGTTCCGAGGCCCTCAGCTACCTGGTTGCCTTCCCCCCACCCCACCCCCGGCCCTGGGCTCCAGCATCCACACCGTGAACTACAGAGGTGCCCGAACACGTCCCGAAGGCGCCCTTGCGCCTCCTGAGGGCAGCCAGGCCAGGTGAGCGCCCCTAGGCCTCAGGCAGGCGTTGGGAGAAGGGCGGAACCTGGGCTGGGTTTCAAGGCCCCACAGCAAGGGTGGCAGCCCAGGGCCCAGGGCCCGGCCCTGGAAGTTCATTTCCTAGGTGTCCTTGCGGCTTCAGAAGGCAGAGAGGTAAGGAATGCAGGCACCATGGTGAGAGGTCAGGCGAGGGTACGGCCTGGCTGGAATGCCCCCCACCCCCACCATGTCCCCCCACAGAGCTGATTGGCAGAGGTGGCAGAGGCCGGGGACCCTGAGGGGAGGGGTCCCCAGTGGCAGAGAGCTCCTGGCCCCAGCACCTCCCACCGGCCAGGCCCCCCCAGAGCCCCTGCTCCGCACACCTGCCCCAGTGTTTGTGCCTCCGCACCTCCGTCCATTTTTGAAAACTGAATTGCCAAAAAGCCGGAAAACAATGAAGAAAATGGCAATAAGTCCATGCCTATCCATGATTACTTTAAATGTAAAGGGACTAAATTATCTGACCAAAAGGCAGAGCGGCTAAAGAGATTAAAACAAAAACCAGCCCATCTTCACGCTGTGTACGAGAGACTGGCTCAGGATCGGGGGCACACGGACTGAGCGTGGGGGGGGGGCCCAGAAGGGAGCTGGGGTGGCTGTGGTTCTGTCGAAGCACAGACGCTGCAGAACAGGGACTGGTAAGACACAAGGAAGGGCGTTACGTGGTGATAAAGGTGGCGATCCAGGAGAACACAACACTTACAAATGTTTATGCACCCGACAGAGGAACACGGAAGCGAATGTTAGCAGGCCTGAAATATTACTGGGGGACTTTACTACCACGCTCACATCGACGGGGGCATCCCCCAGGCGAAACTCAGTAACGAAACAGGGGCCTTCACCCACACATTAGACCCAACGCACTTAACACATACACACAGAACATTCCACCCTAAACCAACAGGACACACACCCTTCCAGAGTAGCCAGGGAACATTCTCCAGGATACATGGCAAGTCTTAAAATTTAGGAAGATTAAAATTATATCAGGTAGCCCTGGCTGGTGTGGCTCAGTGGACTGAGTGCTGGCCTTCAAACCAAAGGGTCACAGGTTCGATTCCCAGTCCGGGCACATGCCTGGGTTGCAGGCCAGGTCCCCAGTGGGGGGCCATGTGAGAGGCAACCACACATTGATGTTCCCCTCCCTTCCTCCCTCCCCTACACTCTCTAAAAATAAATAAATAAAATATTTTAAAAGATTACATCAAGCATCGTTTCTAACCACAGTGGTATCAATTACAAGGGGTGGGGGGAACACTGAGAAAATCACAAGAGCTGTAGATTAGACAGCATGCTCCGGAAAAGCCGATGGGTCCAAGGAGACACCACAGAAGGAAAGAAGACCTCAGGACAAGTGGAAATGGAAACCCAACACACCAACACTGGCCGGATGCGGCAAAGGCTGTTCATTCTTATTTTGTGTTTCTAGACAGAGGGGAAGGGAGGGAGAAAGAGAGGGAGAGAAACATCAATGTGTGGCTCCCTCCCGTGCGCCCTTCACTGGGGACCTGGCCCACAACCCAGGCATGTGCCCTGACTGGGAATCGAACTGGCAACCCTTTGGTTCTCAGGCCGACACTCAATCCACTGAGCCACATCAGCCAGAGCACAAAAACAGTTTTAAGAGGAAGTTCACAGCGATAAATGCCCACATCAAGAAACAAGAAAACCTCAAATAAGCCTAATTCACTCTCAAGGACTTAGGTAAAGAAGAAAGAATGAAGCCCAAAGTTAGTGGAAGAAAGGAAGTAAAGATCAGGGTGGGAATAAATGAGCTACAGACTAAGAATACAACAGAAAAGATCAGTGAAATGAAGAGTTGGTTCTTCAAAAAGATAAAGAAAATTGACAAACCTTCAGCTAGCCTCCCCAAGGGGAGAAAATGAGAAAATTCAAAATCGGAAATGAAAGAGATGTTACAACCGATAACACAGAAATACAAAGGATCATAAGAGACTACTGTGAACAAATTATAAGCCAACAAATTTGACAACCTAGAAGAAATGGATAAATTCCTAGAAACATACAACTACCGAGACTGAATTCAGAAGAGATGGAAAATCTGCACAGACTAATTACTAATAAGATTAAACCAGCAATCAAAAACCTTCTGACAGAAGTCCAGGACCAGATGGCGTCACTGGTAAATTCTGCCAAACATTCAGAGAATGAACATCAGTGGTTCTCAAACTCTTCCAAAAAATAGAAGCGGAGGTAACACTTCCAAACTCAGCATTTTACAGAGCCAGCATCACCTGAGACCAAAACCAAACAAGGGCTCAGCAGGGAACAAAAAATTACAGGCCAACGTCCCTTCTGAAAGCAGATGCCAAAATCCTTCAGTAAAACATTGGCAAACAGAATTCAACAATATGCTGAAAGGGTCACACACCACGATCAGTGGGACCCACTCCAGAGATTGGAGGACGGTTCAACACCCACATATCATCCATACGCTGCACCGCAGTAACCACGTGAAGGCTAAAAATCGTATGATGATCTCAACTGATGCGGAAATCGTGAGTCATAACAAATGCTGTTGCTTTAAGCCACTCTTCGGGTGGTTCATTACACAGCAAAAGCCAATTGGTAACTGATACAAAGTTTCCTCCGGCAGCCAGGGGCCCAGAGTGAGGGTAAAAGGGCGGGGAGGAGGCCTGGGCTGGGGCTGATGGCAGGGAGAGAGGACAGCGAGCTCAGCCGGAGCAGGGGCAGCGGGCGGGTGGATGTGGACACCAGGCCAGACTCAGGCAGTACTGCGCAGGGGCCCGGGCCTGACAGCACGCAGGGTTGAGGAGGGGAAGGGGGCTGTCAGGGGTGACAGGGCAGAGCAGCCCGCCCTCACCCGCTCCCTCCTCCGTGTCCAGAGCCGGCCGGCCCTGGGGTGAGGGTCTCGGGGGCCCAGCGCCTGGGCAGCTCCACCGGCCGTACCTCCTCCGGGTCGTGGGGTGGGTGAGTGTGGCCTGTGAAGCCAGCAGGTTCTCACTGACGGACCTCCGGGCCTGCTCTCCAAAGTCAGGGCGTCTGGCCAGTCGGGGAAAGCTGGAGGAGGGGACCGCGAGGGGGATGGATGCTCCTGGGCAGTAAGGCTCACACTCAAACGCCCGACAGGCTTGTGACCGTGGAGTTGGATCCAGAGGACTGGGCTCCTCGGGAGGACCGGGCGGGGGGCTGAGGGGCTGCTGATCCACTCGGGGCTGGCGGGGCGCTAAATATCCTGGGGGAGGCACCGGCCAGACCCTGCCCAGGGTTTCCAGGGCATCTCCCAACCTCACCCACGGGTCAAGAGCTGGAGCTTTCAAATACTCAAGGCAACCGCCCGTGGGACGCAGCGGGGAGATGAGAAGCAGTGTTCGCTGAGCCGGGGGTCACCGGCCGGGAGGACTCGGTGGCGAGGCTCTCTGCCAGCCCCCGCCACGCTGCCGCGCGAGGCCCTGCACCGCCCTGGGCCTGGGCACACGCAGGCCGGGCCGCTCAGCAGTCCCACGTGTGGCTGCGATGCTCGCCTGCCTACCGCGCACCTGCCTTCGAGGTAAGAAACGCAGCCCTGTGCACAGACCTACGGACACACCGAACCTCGGGCAGACGAAGCTACGCAGATAAGAGGTCCGAGGGGCGGCGCGGTGACGGTGCCGCCCACGGCGGCCGCCGCCGTCCGCACATTTCAGGCGCCAGGCCCTCCGCGCACGACCGCGCGTCGGCGTGGGCCCTGCACCAGCGCCGCGGGACCGCGGCGCGCACCTGTCCCTCTCCCGCCCGGTAAAGCGAGGCCCGGAACAGCGACGCCCCGCCAACAAAAACGGCGACAGGGAACGTGCGGCCGCGCTGCCCTCGGGGTCGCCCTCCCCGCGCGTCGCTTTCTCCGAACCCCGGTTCACGGCTGCGAGAACCGAGCAGCGACCCGCGCCTCCGCCCGCAGGGCCGCTCCGCAGTCGGCCCCCGCGGGAGGCCGCGCCCCTGCGAAACAAAAACGGCAGCTTCCCGGGCCCCGCCAGGGCGCATACCTGGCCCGATGGCGCGGAGATACGGCCGCAGAGTAAATAAATGCGCGTCGCGGGCGGGGCTGCCGGTCACCGCCCGGGCTCTCGGGTTCTGCACACCCGGCCTCCGCCGGACATTCCGGCGGGGAGGGCGCCAGCGGGTGGGGTGGGGGCGGGCTCCAGGGTCTCGGGCGGCGGCGGTTGGAGCCAGGCCAGCCGCCTCTCCACGCCGCCGCGTCCCCGCACCGGAGCTGGTGGCCGAAGAAATCCAGGTCTCCCTCCCACCCCAGGGTGTCCCTGGAGCGTCAGGCAGGGCTCTGCACCCCCAACTCCCTGCAGCCGGGGGCAGGCACGGGGAGGCGAGAGGGGCCTGGGTTCACCACCCCTTCCAGCGCCTGGTGCCGGTCCGGGCCGTCGGGGTTCCCTGAGGGGCCTTTCCACCGGCGCGCGCTCGTCTGCCCATCTCTCCGGCTCGCGCCCCCTCTCGGGGTCTGATTCCATCACTGGGGCCCCTTCCCTCCTCTTGGTCCTGTTTCTGCTCCCCTGGCCAGGGTGGCCCCTGCCCGGGCTCTAAGGACTTCAGCGTGGCCAGAGGGGGCAAAGTGGAAAATGCCCCCAAACTTCCCCTGCGCCAGTCCCTGCTGCCCGCCGTGGGGGGCAAGGTGGGGCTGCAGGGGCCCGGGGACGCGCCAAAAGCCTCCCCTTCCTAACCCTCCCTCCGGGGCACCTGCAAAGCTGGAGGGGACACGGCCTAAGCTGCCGAACTGTCCACCGCAGCCTCCGGGTCCCCCCACACCCGGTTCTGAGGGCCTTGTCCCAGGGCAGGGCGGCGTTGGGGCCTGGCGCAAAGACGCTCCCGCCCCTGCGCCCGCCGGCCCGCCGCGGGACCCCGGGGCCCCGGGCTGGGGGCTGCGCAGCGCGCACCGGACCCCCCGCGTCCTCACCTGCGTCCATGGCGCGGGCCGGCGGCGGGGCGGGCGGGGCGGGCGGGGCGGTGCAGCTCCTGCGCCCGGCGCCTCCCGCCGCCGTCGGGCCCGGCTCCGCTTTCGCCGCCGGCTCGGGTTTCCTGGTGCCGGCTGCACGGCCGGTTAATAATTGACCGCCCCGGTTGCCCAAATCTGTGTCAACAGGTGGCTCCCGCGCGCCCCGGCGCGGGGGCCCAACCTACGTGCCGCCCACTGAGCAGCGGAGGCAGGTCGAGGTGGAGGTTTTCAGCGGCGCTTGGCCGAGGTGCAGGCGGTGGGAGGAGGGCAGCAGCCGGGCAGAATTGGGAAAGGGCAGGGCGCCGCACGCAAATGCGCACAGGGCCGGGAAGGCTCTGGGGGCCGATGGAGGCGGCGCGGAGACGTGCGCCAACCCGGCCGCGCGGCTGGGTGTGTTTGCGCCCAGCGAGGACCAGGGGCACCGCAGTGACAGAAGGAAGGGGGGAAAGGGAAAATCGCCGTCAGATCGGCGCAGTAACAGCTGCCCCAGGCGAGATTCCCCGGTGGAAACTAAGCTCAGCGGGCGAAAGAGGTTTTAAACAGAAGCTGGAAAACCTGCGGAAGATACCTCCTGCAAAACAGGCGGTCAGCGCCGGCAGCGCCAGATCACAGAAGCACAGGCCGCGCCTGCGTGGCACCCCGGCCCTCGGAAACCGCAGGCGCGCCCCGCGCCAGGGGCGCTCTCCCAAACACTGCGAGGCCTTCGCTTTTCACTGGAATTTCTATCCGGCTCTTAAAATCCACATCCTCCCCCCACCCCCACCTCCCTTAATGTCTTCTCTGGTGTCAGGCACTCTAACCCGTGTACTTACTCTTCAAACGGTTTTTAAAACTTTTTTTCTCGAAAACTATTTCAAACTCAGGGAAAAGCTGCAGGGATGGTACAAATGCCCGATAGTGGCTTTTCGGCCGTGTTTTTGGCCAGCACAGAACCCAGTTCAGGACCACGTGGTGCGTTGGGGAATCTCGTCTTCACTTTGAGAGGCCCGCTGAACTGGGTGGGCCAGAAAGTCCCCTCATTTTTGGCGAAAAAATGAGACACATTTTTCACTTTCACTAATAACTTCACTGACTTGGGTATTTTGAGTACGCCGGCTGTCTCCCGCTATTGGGTTCTAGTGGGTGGAGGCCAGGGGAGCTGCTGAACATCTTCCAGTGCAGGAGACAGCCCTGCAGCAGGGACTTATTTGGCCAACATGTCAATAGTACCAAGAAACTTGGCAAACCACATTCGACACATTGGATCAGTCACAGCACCTTCTCCGCACACTGCACAAATCTCTCCGTGTGTGTGTGTGTGTGTGTGTGTGTGTGCGCAGTGTTTCTACCTCTCTTGAAATACTAAAGCACAATACGCTGAAAATGTTGCGTATCTTCTTCCATCTTCAATATTAAAATGGCTGCACAAAAACTGACCAATTTTGGTAAGCTTTTTTTAAATGCACGCTGATAGGACAGCTGTCACGATACAATCTCACAGAATTGTTTCAGATGAAATTAAAGACAAGCGCCACCAGAGCCATCAGAGGGGGAAAAAAGCCGAAAGGACTTTTTGGCCAACCCAATAAAACCCTCTCCGCCTCCAGCTTCCTAGATACAAGGTGGCCCATTAGCAGCACCTGTCACCTACGGTGAGTTCCTCCAACGCAGAGCCTGCCTTGTGAAGCTGCCCTGTGGGTGCCACACACGCGCCCGGGATACGAGGCAGTTGTGCATTTGTCTCCTTTGGGAAGTCACAGTGGTAGGCTGGGCGGTTTTTGTTACTTTCTCTGTCTGGGGTTTCTGCTGGCTCGGAGGGCCCCGGGCCAGCTCGGGCCCAGGGCCGCACTTCCTTAGGGAGGACTCTCTTCCTGCCCAGAGCCCCTGGGAAGCAGTTTGCCCCAGGTTCGCAGACGGGCAGCCCCTTCTAGGCTCCAGCTGTGCGCAGAGGGCCAGTTCCGGAGCCCTGCCGCTGTGTGGGGGCCTGTGGCTTCGACTCCCACACCCCCAGGTACGACCTGGTCCCAGCCCCTTTAAGGGCAGCTTGGCTCCAACCACTGGCTGGCGATGACGACCTTCTCCATTCAAGGGCCTGCTGTTGAATAGGGTTGGATTTCCCTTTCCTGTCTCCCAACGGGGAGATCGGGCACGTCTCTGTCTGGAGTGCGCATGTGCGTGAAGGTGCACTGCCTCCCTGCGCCTGCGAACTCAGCTCTCCTGACCTAAAAGTCCACTTGCGGCGGCAGACCTCTGGGGAGTCAGCCGTGGAACCACTGGCTCCTCAAACTCCCCCGCAGGAAGGTGGGGTGATGATGGCACCCACCTCGCAGGGTTTGTTGGGACCAAGAACAAACGGAGACCAGCCGAGAGCATTCCTGGAGCCGGCAAAACCAGCTCAGGTGTGCTGAGCCGAACCCGGCGTACTTTGCAAGACTAACTTGACCTGGGCCATTTCTTGCTTATGCCTCTGTAAATTATAAGCAAAACTCACTTCCCCAAGCTGACCCAAGATAACCACTATCCACCTTACTGTCATTAGGAAAGTTCGAATATAACCGATCAGTGGGAGGGGGTCACAGGCCCTCACTGCCTGCGCAGCTTTATAACAACACTCCACGTTTTGGTCTGAGGGCTCTGGGTTCTGCACTGTCTCTCACGCATCTGTCTGGTGCGTGAGAGATAAACTTTTGCTTAAGCTTTTGCTTCAGACTCTCTGAACGTTTGACGGGCTGTCGTGAGGCTCCGCTGCTATTCGGATTCTCAGCCAAACGTCGCTGAACTCCTGGCTCTCCAGCCACAGCCATTTCAGGCCAGAAGAGCAAACGCCAGGACACAAAACCGAGCCGCGCCCTGGGGGAGGGGCTATGGGCGAGCCTAGTGTTCCTTGTATTTGTGTCTTTGTCTGTGATGGAGACGGGTTTAGGAAAACGGCAGAAAACACTTCCTGGAGTGGGCTGGTGTAGCTCGGTGGATTGAGCGCGGGCCTGCAAACCAAAGGATTAAGGTTCGAGTCCCAGTCAGGGCACATGCCTGGGTTGCAGACCAGTTCCCAGCAGTGGACACACGAGAGGCAACCACACATTGACGTTTCTCTCCCTCTCGCCTTCCCTTCCCCTCTAAAGATAAAATAAATAAAATCTTAAAAAACAAACAAAAAAACACACTACCTGGAACATCAGGCACCCACCGAACTCTTTTAAGAGCCGAGTCCGAGGAAAAAAGACGTGACTGGAGCAGACCTGTGTTTCTGTGGGTGGCTGGATTGGCTAAGGGGGTGGCGGAGGAGGGCGGCCTGCGCTTCCCCAGCTCCCTCAAACTTGAGGGGCTGGGGGACGGTGAAGAGAGGAGCAGAATCCCAGGAGGCGGTCATGGGCCACTGGTACGAGTTCTCCTCCCCTGTTCTGAGAAACCCAAACCCTGAGCGGCAAGTCTCACCACACCTCATTCAGCGACATCAGACATTCACAGTGCGGGAGGGCAGGGAGGCGAGGCCGGGTCAGCAGCCGAGGCCCTGCCCTTGAAGAGCCTTTGATGAACCGGAAGTGGGCGCCTGCAGCATCTACTACCTACTTGTAGCTGGGCTGGTGGCTTTCAGGAGCCACGCTGGGGCCACTGAGAGCACGGATGAGGCTGGCTTGGCCCAGCTAGGGAGGGGCAGTGCGTCTCGGGGGAAGAGCTGCTGGAAATAGTCAGTCTGGCTGAGGATGGGGTCTGGGAGGAGGGGAGTCCAGGCCTGGGCTTGGTGGAGTGTGAGTTAGATGGGGTGGGGACTGGCTGGTTGGCCCCTTCGCCGCGGCGAAGAACTGGCTGGCCCAGGGAGGGGCTGTCTCTCCCCGGGTCTGTAAGGCCCCCAAGGCCAGTGCATCAAGAACACAAAAGAAAATAGAGTTAATGTGGTTAACTGTGAGGAACACTGGCAAACAGATAAACAGAATCAAGAAAAACGCCCACCAGGCACCTCATGTGGGCTGGGCCCTGTGCAAGCCCTGTGCTTGATAGCCGAGCTCAGCTCCTCCGCATGGCCAAGGCAGCAGCCCAGTCACAGCAAATGCCAGCTCTCCGGCAGCTTGGCCACCGGTGGTCCCCCGGCCCACCCCCACCCCTGCACATTCCCCATCTGTGCTCCCCAGATAGCGTCTGTGGGTTGGACCAGCCCATCCAGCCTCAGTGAGGGAACCCCAAAGCACTCCACCCTCAGGCCCTGATAAAGGCATGCGCCCCAGGTGCTGCATCTCTGCCTGCCCTGGCCTTGACCTCCCATGTGGCCCCTCAAGGAGAGCTGTACCCTTCCTCCAGGACATGAGTAATAAACTTCGCTATTTCAAGGTCTCTCCGGTCTGGGTCTGTTGCTGAACCTTGCTCACTTTCCTGCACCCTGTGCTCCACTTAACAAATGTCGATTTAACAAAGTCACACCATTCCCCTATTTGGGAAGTCAGGACACGCAGAGTGATCACGTCACTGCCCAGGTCACTCAGCAGAGGCAAGGTCTGTCCCCAACTCTGGCCCCAGCTCCCAGCTCCTAGCCCTGCCAGGCTCACTGTGAATGGGTGGGCGGTCCTCCCATTTTGAGCTCCCGTGTAAGTTGCTCTCCATCAGGAGGCGGTTTTTCCACGCTGACCCAGCTGTCCCTTCATCAACTCCCCCCTGTCCGGGTCCACAGAACTCGGGAGGCCCAAGTGAGTGCCCCTGCACACCCGCCCCCTGATCGGCCCAAGCTGCCCGTGACCCCTCCCGAGACAGGTGAATTCCTCTGAAGTTACATAGTCAGGGGCTTCGCCTGATGTTTGCGTGCTGCTCCGCTCCCCGCGAGTTGCGTTTCGGCGGCACCAAATGTTCACGGAGCGCTCCCAGTGCAGGAGGCGCTGGGGCTGCAACAGCCTGGATGCCTGGGGGAAACCCACATTTTGAGCCCATCGGTGTTGGCCTTCTCGGTGCCAGGCACTGGGGGGCGGGTGGAACCCAAAGCCTAGTCTCTGCCTTCTTGGCTCAGTGCATGAGTCTCTGCCTAGCTCACGAATCTAAAAGTTAGTCGTCCAATGGCATTTGCCCACCACGGCCGGCAGGCTGAAGAGGGCAGGAGGCACTTGCTACAGAAGACAGTGGGAGCAACCGAAGGTTCTAGAGGGGGAGGCTGGCGGACACGCGCCGGGCAGTGGTAGGATGTGGAGGGTGGACTAGGGAGGAGGGGAGCCTTGGCGGCTGAGGCAGGGGTCTGGCCGGGGTCTGGCGGGGGTGGTGAAGGCAGGAGCGTCCGGCACCGACTAGGTGCGGAGGTGGATGCCCCGCTCTCAGAGTGCCCACATGCGGGGCAGCAAAGCCGGTTCCACCTTCCCACCCGGGCCACGAGCCTCAGGAGTCCCACGTGCCGACCGGTATCCCCACTCGAGCCCTGAAATCCCGGGAGATCATTCCCGACGGCCCTGGCACGGGAGATGCGGATGGAGGGAAGCTTCGCGGCCACAGTCCTCCGCTGGGGAGGCCGCGAGACTCTCGCAGCCCGCTGCGGCGCTGAACAGCTTTTGTCCTTTGCAGCGAACGTGCAGCTCCGTGAGCCACTGACGCTCAGGCCCCGCCCGGAGGCCGCGACCAGCCCGGACTCACGCACGCGCAGAGCCGCAGGTCGCCTCAAACTACAACTCCCGCCGTGCCCCGCGCGCACCCCCCGCGCGGCGGAGCTGAGGGGGGCGCGCGTCTCTGACCTCGGGAAGGGGGTCGGGCCGGTCGGCTTCAGGAGGCAACGGCAGCGAGGAGCTCGATGCGAGCAAGCGGGGCCGGAGATGGCTTCGGCTGGAGGCGGCGACTGCGGGGGCGCCGCGCCGGAGGCGGACCGGCCTCACCAGCGGCCCTTCTTGATCGGGGTGAGCGGCGGGACCGCCAGCGGCAAGGTAAGGGGCTGCGCGGCCCGGCGGGGCCTGCCGCGTCCCCTCGGCCCCCGGGACAGCCCGCGGCGCCGTCATGTTTCTGCCCAGAGAGGAGACCCCAGCCCTCGGCTGCGGAGGTGCCCTCTCCCGGGAGTGGGCGGGGCGGGCGCGGAGGGCTTGCGGCCCCGGTGGACCCGGCCTGGGCCGGGGCGCCGGCAGCGGATGGGGCGCTTGTCCTCGGGGCCCCGGCTTCGTGCTGCGCCCGCCCGTACGCCGCGGGCCTCTCGCCAGGCCCGGCCCTCCCGCCGCCGCTGGCCCGGCGGGCTGGTGGGCCAGTGTCTTCAGGAGCCAGCTCCGCGCACAAACACCCGGGAAAGACGCGAGCCTGGCAGGAGGCGCGATTTCAGGCGGGGACCCCGTTTCTGTGTCCCAGTCAACTGTGTGTGAGAAGATCATGGAGCTGCTGGGGCAGAACGAAGTAGACCACCGGCAGCGCAAGCTGGTCATCCTGAGCCAAGACAGGTTCTACAAGGTCCTGACGGCCGAGCAGAAGGCCAAGGCCTTGAAAGGGCAGTACAACTTCGACCATCCAGGTAGAGCTAGAGACCCTGGCGTGAGCAGGGAGGGGAGGGCGGGCCGGGGCGGCTGGGCCCGGGTTGCACAGACTCCCAGCGGTCCTATGATGTCACCCAGATACCCCGAGGTGGAGCCAGATGCACTGTGCGAACCCCGTGGTGGGAGCCAGTCAGGAAGTCTGCCCCGCGGAGGGGCGTTTGGGGCCACCACTCTGCCCTGCACAGGTGCAGAAGCCCATTCAGCTGCCCCACTGCCTTTCCACGCACCACTGTCCACCACGGCCCTTCCTTTCCCCGCCTGCCCTGGGGCAAAGCTCCTGAGGGCCAGCAGTGGGCAGCGGCCAGTGAATGAGAACGCAGACTGGGACCAGGGGAACAGGTGGAGATGGGGCGGGGGCTGGACGGACGCAGCCTGCCCTCGCCTGCCCGCCCCTGCCCGAAATCCCCCTCTGCGGCGGGACTGACCCCCATCCGCATTCTCTTCCTGGGGACCAAGGGAAGAAGGCTCAGCCAGCGAGTCTGTGGTTGTTCCCCAGAAACAGAGAAGCGGGCACCTGACCAACCCACCTACCTCGCAGTGTTAGCTGATCAGGGAACCCCTGTGTTCAGACTCCTGGGTGGGATGGCGGCCTGGGCGGTGGCGGTGGCACTGCCAGAGGTCGGCAAGGACAGGGCCACCCTATGGGTTGCAGGACTGCAGGGGGCTCTGCCAAGGGCAGCTCGCAGTCTGCATGCTCCTTAGGGCCCTTGGTGCCACCAGCACCGAGCTGTGGCTGGCTGACCCTGAGGCAGAGGGAGTCCCCTCCTGTCCCAGCACAGGACAGTGGACCGTCTTGCCTCTCGTCCCGTCACTGCAGACGCTTTCGATAATGACCTGATGCACCGGACTCTGAAGAACATCGTGGAGGGCAAAACCGTCGAGGTCCCCACCTATGATTTTGTGACCCACTCGAGGTGAGCCCGCTGGGGCCTCCCTTCCGGCCTCACACAGACCACCCCGCAGCAGGCCCTGGCCCGTGGTTTCCGAGGACACCGCTCTCCCACCCAGACGCTCCTCCGGGTACTCGGTGCAGGGGGGGCCGGTCCCCAGCGGGGCCCACATGCTGCTCTTGCCCGCAGGCTGCCCGAGACCACAGTGGTCTACCCTGCGGACGTGGTCCTGTTTGAGGGCATCCTGGTCTTCTACAGCCAGGAGATCCGGGACATGTTCCACCTGCGCCTCTTTGTGGACACCGACTCCGACGTCCGGCTGTCGAGGAGAGGTAAGGCGGGCTCGGCCTCCCTGCGCCCAGCCGAGGCGGGGCGTGCGCGCGTCCTGAGGTTGAAGGTGGCCGCCCGGCTCCCGTCCCCACAGTTCTCCGAGACGTGAACCGCGGGAGGGACCTGGAGCAGATCCTGACGCAGTACACCACCTTCGTCAAGCCCGCCTTCGAGGAGTTCTGCCTGCCGGTACCCGCCTTTCGCTTGCGTGGGAGCGCCTTGTCTCCCCTTCCGGAGACGCGCGGCACCAGGCTCCGTGGGAGCCGAGTCATGGGCACATGTGGTCTGACTTACAGATGGAGAATTGAGCTCATACCTGAGCACGCGGGGCGCAGTCCTCGGATCCCTGGGCCCCTCTGCCCTCGCCACTCCTCTGCCCGGACGAGCCCTGCGCCCCCATGGCCACCCGGGCTCCCCGCTCCCTGCGTCAGGCCTCTCGCCGGGTCCCTGGGCAAGCCCGAAGAGCCCAGAGGACCCTCCACTCCTGGCCCCTGCCGACTTTCCTGTGTCCCGTGGTGCCTCTTGTCACTGACACACAGCCTCGCTTACCCTCCTCCCTTACAGAGGCCACTTCCCAAGGGTGAGGGGGTCATCCCTTCGCTGCCCACAGGGCTGTCTGGCCCACAGACCGGGGTCCCCAGCTGCTGCCGGCTGGCGGGGAGGAGTCCCGGGTTGTGCGGCTGCCTGCCCTTTCCTCCACCTGGCATTCATGGCCAGATGGGGCTGTGGCCCTACTCACACGCAGCATCTAAAAGGGACATTTAACAGTATTTAAAGGTAAACGTACAGCGCATGGGACTCGGCCTCAGGAGCCTGCTCCAGGCGCACAGCACGGGCGGTTCCCTCCGCTGCTGCTTGAAGGAAACCCCTGTCGTTTCACATTCACGTTCTCTGAAGTCTCTGGAAAGTAACTAGAAAACTAACGTGGGTACCGTGGACACCGGATCTGGCTGGTGCCCTTGTGTGGGGGCAGCTCTCCTCAGCAAGCCCCGAGAATCGGCCTTGAACTTGCATGTCTCCCACCCTTCCCGGCAGCCTCACACTGACCGGGACCGAGCTGACCGTGTCCCTCCCTGCAGTGATGACCTCCCTTGGCTCTTTGCCGTCCTCTGTTCCCCTGCTCCCCAACAGTGAGCTCGCTCAGGGGCGCTGAGGGTCCCCCTGCCTGCAGACACTGTGGCCCCAGGACTCGGTCCCTGCCTGCCTTGGTGGCTTATCTCGTGACGTGCCTCCTGGGCCCAAGTTCACATTCCAGCAGCACCAAGCAGTTCATGGGCCCGTCCCACGGGCCACACCGTCACCCCCTCCCCCCCATTTTGCCTGACTCAGGTGCATCCCCCAGGGTACTGGTTGGGTCCTGCCCCCCCCAGCCCCGGCAGCGAGCTGAGCTCGGCATGTGAGCAGCTCCGAGAGGCCGTCCCGCAGGCAGCATGCCCGTGCCATCCTGCTCGCCCCTCCGGGGCTCTCCTTGCAGAAGGCCCCGAGTGCAGAGGAAGCGTGTTGTGTGCGTGGAGGCTGTGCTCCGCTTGGCCCAGTGAACCGAGCTATTAGCACAGACAGCGGTCCCTGCGGCTGTCCGCCTGCCTCACTTCCAGGGTGCTGTCCCTCACACCTGAGTCCGTCCCCTCCTGCCTGTGACACAGGTGTCCAGGGACCCAGGGCTTGCTCCCTGGCCACTGCGCCGAATGAGCCCTGAGCAGCCTGGTGTCTCCTTGGGGCGGGAGGGTGCGCAGATCCTTACCGGTCCCCGTTTGCGTTGCAGACAAAGAAGTACGCCGACGTGATCATCCCTCGCGGGGTCGACAACATGGGTAAGAGCAGGCCCCACAGGCTACCCGGCCCCAGTCCGCTCCCAGGGCCCCGGGCAGGCAGGGCCCCATCCCAGCTGATCCCTGCCGACCACTGACGAGGTTGCGTCAGTCACACCTCATAAGGCTGGTGGCAAAGTACAGACGCAGCTGGCGGAGTCACCGTTTGCGGGCTGCTGCTGGGCGCCACCGGGGAGGGCCAGCCGCCCTGAAGGCTCGCCGCGGGCGCACGGTGGAGGGCGGGGGGCGTCGCTAACGTGCTCTCGCCTGTCCGCCGCAGTCGCCATCAACCTGATTGTGCAGCACATCCAGGACATCCTGAACGGGGACATCTGCAAGTGGCAGCGCGGAGGGGCCAACGGACGGAGCTACAAGAGGACGTTTCCTGAGCCGGGAGACCAGCCCAGGGTGCTGACGGCCGGCAAACGGTCCCACCTGGAGTCCAGCAGCAGACCGCACTGAGCAGCGGTGCGTGGCCTTGGGCGGGTCCCCTGGAGCTGCCCGCCCACCCCCAACACGCCTGCTGCTTCCTCTCGAGTGTGGGATGGCCAGGGGTTGAGGGTCAGGTGTCCTCAGTGACAGCGACACCTGGACACATGTCCCAACTCAGTTTTGTGGGAAACGACAGTGTTTGGGCCACTTCCTCCCTGTGCGGAGGAGGGTGGGGTGTCGGGCCCCTGGGCAGTGGCCCAGAGTGGCCCATGCCGCTCGCTGCCAGAGCACTGGCCATGTCTGGCAGGCGGGGGTGGCAGCTGGCACGCACAGCTGTGGTGTTTTGATAGTGATCTCACAGCGAGCGGCTTTTTCTAGTGCGATCTGGTTCTCACATGCACACAACTGAAAGTTCAAGATAAAACTCCCCCTTTTTACATGTTCATCCACATGTGTTCTGTTTTATTCTGTTCCGTAACACCGTGTTAGTTAACGTGGCTAGTGAACTCAGTTTCGTGACCCTCCAAAGGGTGGTGGCCTGTACATGCTGACCTAGGAGCCGGAGACGCCTCCTTTCCCCGGCCGGTGCTGGGGAGGGAGCTCCAGGGACAAGTGTTTTCTCAGCCAGCGTCGGACACAGGCAGGGTCTCTGCTTGCCCAGCCCCCGAGCCTGCCTGGCCCCTGCAAACAGGCCCCCCCAGTGTGGCCTAGGACTGGGCCCAGGGCTCTCCCCTCCAGCCATGTTGCATGCCAGCCAAGAGGCCGGCCCGTCTGCCCCCTCGTCCAGGTGTGCACCTCACCGACCTGTCACCTGTGCCGCCCTGCCGGGTCTCCCCTCCCACAGGGTGGCTATCTGGGAAAGTGACCCTTTCCCATCACCACCAGCCAAGTGGCACAGGCAGTTCAGGCCTCAGACGGTTACGGTTACACCGCACACGACACCGGCTGAGCTCCAGGCCCGGTTTCTCGTGACCGTGCCGCCTTTGCCGAGCATCCGGTGCCCTTCTGGAGAAGGAGTCAACGAACACCCACAGAAATGCCGCTTTGTTTTTCATTGCAGCGGATGAGGCCAGTTCAGGGCGAGGGGGTGCTGCTCGCTCGGCAGCCATCCCGAGGGCGTGGTTTTTGTTCTGATTATCACTGGAGTATGTTGACTTTAGGGAGAGGATGGGAGACAGGTTGCTTCCTGGACGCACCCCAAGTGGGGCTCAAACCTGCAACCCAGGCACATGCCCTGACAGGGTCAAACTTGCGACCTTCTGGTGCACGGACAACGCTCCAGCCACTGAGCAGCCCGGTCCCTCCGGTGCTCATCTGACACCGGACTGCGCCAGGGCGAGTCCAGGCCTCACCGGGGCAGAGGCTCTCCTCTCTCATGGGTGTAGGGGATGCTCGGGGGGACCGGTCCCGTCACCAAGCCTGCGCCCGTCAGGAGTCAGGCCCTGTCCCGTCGACCCTAACTCACCCCTCACTGCCCGCTCCCCACCTTTCCTCCATCGCCGAGCCCCACACTGGCCGCTCAACGCTCAGCATGTCCTGACTCAGGGGTCCTAGGAGCTGGTGGACGCGGCGCGTGCGTGGTCACATGGGCAAGAACAGACTGGGCTGAAAACGCAGCACTCGCGGCAGGGCAGGGCCAGGAGTGAGACCAGAGCGGACGGAGCTCAGCCAGGCTCGGCTGTGGCACGTCATCGAAGGCGGTACGGCCCGGGCCTGCTAGTGTTTCCGGATCAAGATGTCCCAGCTCTCTTTCCAGCGAAGGGCCTGGAGTTCGCTGGGCGAGAGTGACGTGTCCCCGTAGGTTAGGGGGCGCAGCATGGTGAACACGAGGCAGGCAGCAGAGTACCACGCCACCACCAGGGCGCCGAAGAGGCTCCTCTGGAGCTCGGACCTGCGGGCACCGGAGCAGAGCAGGGTGTGAGGGAGGCTGGCCCTTCCTCACCGGGACCTCCTCCACCTGCATGCCGCCTCGGCCTCCCCAACCCGGTGGCCATGGACTCCCACGTCATCAGCCTCGTCACGTCCTGCCTGACGCCCCGAGCCCAACCTTCCTCACTCGTCTCCTTCTCGGGCCTCCGCAGCTTTTGCGCCACGTAACCTCAGCCACCAATGCCATCACGCCACCCCCACCCCCACCCCGGAAGCTCAAGTCCCCATCCTCCGCTCTGGCTGCCGGGGGTGGCGCACGTTCACACAGCGTTTTGGCTCATCTCCTCTGCACCCCATGCAGCCAGGCCAATGGCCAGCAGCTGGTCGGGAACGCACCCATGTCTCCTCGGTCCTGGCCTCCGCCCCGGCCCTCCCCAGTCCCCATGTCCTTCCCGTTTCCCAGCCACACCAGCTGTTCCACCACCCAGACAGCCACGGCCTCAGCCTCCAAACCTGTGGCACCTTGTCTGTGCCTTAACCCCTTCCCCATCACACAGAAATTGTCATTCAGAGGTCCCCTGGACCCTGCCCCAGCCCAGGGGCGCGGCTGCCGAGGCCCACACCTGCACAGGTGTTCACCGACGTGCTGCAAGACCACGGGGATCAGCAGGATCTGGAAGGCGAGTGCAGGCAGGTAGTGGTAGAGGAAGAGTGTCTTCTCCATCAGGAAGAACGGGAGGTAGTTCACTGCCCAGCCGCCGGCACACAGGGCCCCGGCCAGCACCCAGCGCAGCCAGGAGTCTGCGGGGACGTCAGCCTAAACCCATGCTGCTGACTGGGGACACACCCCCCCAAGGCTCTGCCAGTCCAGAAGGACACACTGGCTCACTCGCCCGCCCACAAGTCACACACACAGGCTCTCAGCTCTCCAGCCCCGCCCACTCCCGCCCCGGCACCCCACTTCCCGCCATGTCTGGAGGAAGAACAGCCTGTCCTAAGAACCCTGCAGCTTCCTGCTGGGTCCTCACTGTCCCTCCCCCTGAGAAATACAGCCCCTTGGGGGCCAGGCCCAGCCGCTGCGTGCTAGCCCCTGGGTCCTGCCAGCCACCATGCATCAGGAATATCTAGTCAGCCTGACTCCTCCTGGGGAGCTGGGGAGGGCTGCGCCACCCATGGGGAAGATGGACAAGCTCCTGGAGCCCAGCGGAGTGACGGTGCCTTCGGGGCCTGCCCGACCTGGGGGTTTACTCCTTTTCTGTTTCAAGATGGTTTTAAGTAGCTTCTGTTACTAGCAAAGCCACGCGTGGCAGCTCTGTCCTCGGCACCGAGGCCGCTCCTGTCCTGGGCTCCGGGAGCAAACCCCACCCAGAACCTGCAGCTCCCCGGAGAAGCCTGTAAGGCCGCGTGGGAGCTGAACTGCTACATTTTGTTTCTGGAGACAAAAACAATTTAAGTCCCCTGAATGCAGAGACAGGGATGTTCTCCGAAGGCAGCACAGCCTGGCTAGCTGAGCAGTGCTGGGAACCAGGTGGCGGCGGTGGAAGCAGCAGCCAGTGCAGCTGCACTCACCCTCGGGAAGGTCGTGGATGTTTCTCCGGCGTCTGAGCAGGTACCAGCAGGAGAGCAGAGCGTAGAGCGCGGTGGCAAGGCCGGCGGAAGCCCAGATCACTACGTTTCCCAGCAGGTGGATCTGAGCCTAGGAGCCGCAGGGAGAGGCTGTCAGCGCCACCTGCGTCGAGGGGGCGCCCCCAGGCCCACGCGAAGACAGACGGGACGTTCCAGAAAGTTTCCACCCCAGGGGTAGCCAGGACTCTGTTTGACGGCACAGAGGGCGGGCACAGCGGCAGCGAGCGCCGCTGTGGCTTCCGGGGCTGCGCTCCGGGGCAGGGAGGACGGTGAGCGCCGTTAGCTCGCCTCACCCCATGCCTGCGCCCGCCCGAGCCTTCCCGACGGCTGCCTTTTCCATGGGGGCAGCGACCACAGCTGCCTAACCGGAGCGGAGCTCAGATACCAGGCGCCGCGCAGAGAGCGGAACGGGGATGCTTTAAAAACCACGTTCGCCAGAAGGCAACCGTGTGCTCCCAGAAAAGCCGCGAAGCCTCGTCTCCTTTGACAGGCAGGTAGGACCTTACTCCCCGGCGTCTGGCAGGGCTGTCCCCCCCATGAGAGAACAGCCGGGGGGCGGGGGGGGCTGTGCGAGGGCACCCAGAAGAGAGCCTGGGCAGGGGCGGGGCAGGAGGCAGAGGGCTTTGGGGCTCACGCTGGTTCTGGGGTGCAGCCAGTAGGCGATGCTGGTGTCCAGGGTGACCCAGTCCAGGGGCGCAGAGCTGTACTTGTGTTCCGAGTCATCGCTTCTCACCGTCAGCATCCTCCACTGCAACCGGGCCCAGCCGTCACCCCGGCACCCGGGCACTTGCCCGGGCCTGGGCCCCCCCTCAGGTTCACTGGGGATGTGCAGCAGAGGCAGCGTGCGGGCCTGGTAGGCACGCGCTCAGGAGACCTGACTTCCAACCTGTTGGTGGGCTTGCCACCTCGTCTGTAGACGAAGTGACTGGTCTGGGCGCTAGGGTGCCACCAGATTAGGGCCCGCAAGTTTCCGGTTCTGATGGCTCTAGGCTCCATCACATGGCCTGGGGCCCATCTGGGAGCCTCAGAAAGCACCCTGCTGATGGATCTGCAGAGCCACAGGCCTGGGACAGACAGCACTGTGTGTGGCACTTAGAGCGGGGGGGGGGGGGGCACGCTCCCTCGGTGCCGAGTCAGGTCCCAGTTTAAAGACTGACCGTGGGCAGGTAGGAACCCCACCCACTCCCAAGGGGCAGTCACACCTCCCTCCACCCGCACGCCACCTGCAGCTCCCCACCTGCAGCTCCGAGAACCGGGCCAAGAAGCTCAGGTTTCTGCTGACGTCCATCTGAGCAGGAGAGTGCAGCTCCAGCTCCCTCTCCTTCTGCTCCTGGCCTGACAGAACATGCCAGAACCCAAACAGCGTGAGCGGGACGAGGGATGGATGCTCAGCACAGCTGCTGGCTGGCCCGAAGCCAGCAGCCCTGCTCCTCGAGGAACCTGTTTCCCTCCCCCCACGCGAAATGACTGCACATTAGGGTCTCTGGGCCCGTGGGAAGCTCAGCTCGGCCCGCCTGCCGCAGACAGCACACAGAACGCCTGCGGTCAGTTAGAGCAGGGAGGGGTGCTCCGCTCACAACGAAACCAGCATTGGTGCCAGCGTCACCCTCGGGCCCCCACCCCTGGCCACGAGTGGGCAGGCTCACTCCGGCCGTAGCGGTGCTCCTCCACGGTCCACACGGTGCTCTCGTGGAAGCCCCGGGACAGCTTCTCCCCGACCACCTCCAGCTGCCGAAAGCCCCAGTCAGGGAGGTGTGCCCCACTCAGCTGCAAGACAGGGGGCAGCAGGGCCTGAGGGGACAGCACAGGCCCTGGCTGTCCCAGTGGGACGGGGCCCCCGCTGGTGCACAAGGTCAGCGGCCAGCGAAGGCACAGACTGCCCTCCGTGGGGGCCTCACGTCGGGGCTCGGCTCTGAGAAGTCACACGGGCGTCTCTGCCTTCAGTGGGAAAGTGGCACTGATTTTAAGCGGACGTCCCACGGGGAAGGGCCGGCTCAGCCAGGTGCTCGCGCGCAGGTTTGTGAGCCCGGGGCTGGGGCAGGCCAAGCCGAGAAGCAGCGCCCCTGACCTTCAGGATGGCGGAAGTGTTCACGTGCACGAAGCGAACCTCCGACAGGATGGTCTTCCAGGTCTCCGCATCCGAGTCCCTGTTCACAACGTCCTGCAACAACGGGTCTGCTGATCACTTCAATTTCCAGGCTTCCTCGCAGGTAAAAGCGAAGACCTGTCAGCAAGCCCCGAGGGTGACGTGGGTGGAGACCGCGAGGCCGCTGCCCTCTGTGCGAGCGCGTCTGGGACGCTGGCTCGGAGCCCGGGCCCCAGGGCGAAGGTGGCTCAATGGAGGTTCGACACAGAGCCTGAGAGGTTCCCTTAGGGGACTCCTGATGTTGGGTGCTAAAAAGCTACCATCTAAAGAGCACTTGGCGTTGTCGCAGATTTGCAACAACCCCGCGAGGTCACGTAGCTGTTGGCAAAAACCGGAGAACCCACGGGCTGTGACCTCCCTGTTCCATGTGGGACTCAAGGGGCCACCAGCAGAAATGGAGGAGGAGGAGGGGGAGGGCGAGGGGGAGAAAGGGATCAGCGAAGAGCCCTCAGCGGCCAGACAGCAGCACGGGGAGGGGTGCTGATGACAAAGGGCAGTGCACAGGGACCTCTGTGGCACGGGGGGCGTCTGTGGCACAGGGACATCTGTGGCACGGGGGCGTCTGTGGCACGGGGACTTCTGTGGCACGGGGGTGTCTGTGGCATGGGGATGACGGAGGCTCCCTGGTTGGCCAAGGGTGCCCAGAGCCCCCACCCCGTGTTCAGTGGCCTGGTCTTGGGCTGACCACGTGACCATGTGGGAGCGTCTCCTTTTGGCAGAGCCACGTGGGCCGCACGGAGCCTGGCACCGAGCCTGCACCGACTGTGGGTAAACTGTTCGTCCGACACAGGAATGCCCCTGGAACCCACAGTCTCTGCTCCCTGCGAAGACCCCACGGCCTTTTACAACAGCATGTCGTCAGCTCCCCAACTTTACACCTGGATCGGAGTCATCCTGAGCGCAAACGCTTTTCCGAAAGCGTGGCCCACTGCCACGCCCCCCCACCCCCACGCCGGGACTCACCAGCCGCCAGAGGCTCTGGGCGGGCATGGAGACATTGTAGTCCACGTAGCACGACACCTCCTGCGCGTGGGGGCTGCGGGGGGCCGCCACATCGTGCCTGCAACACCAGATGGCACCCCAGGGGGGTTTCTGGCTCGCTGTTTCTCGAAGGGGAAAAGGCTGCTTCCCGGAAGCGAGCGCAGCCTTAAGGGACAACCCACTGGATCCCGTAGCGGCTACGACCCAAACAGGCACCTCGTAAGGCTCGCCGATAACAAGGCTGAAAAGGCAGAAATGCTGCAGAGACCATGCTTCTAGGGGAAGGTGTGGCAAGGCCACCAGAGGTGCTGGGTGGCGGTGGTGCAGTGGGGGGTGGCCCGGGCACCCCAAAATACGGGGCTGCTCAGAGGTCAAGTCAGGTCAGAGCTGGCTGAGAGTCAACATGTCCCGACCCTCCCAACCCCACGGAACCCGGTCCCCACCCTGCTGGGCTCACTGACACTCTGGCGGCGGCACAAGGGAGGGGCCGCTGCATCAACTGCCCTCCCTGCCCTGCACCCTCGAAGCCTGGCAGCCTCCCGGCTCCTGGTCCCTCGCTAAGGCCATCTCCTTCCTCCCCTCCCCTCCGCTGCTGTCCCCAGGGTCCCTCCCAACATGGAGTGCAGGTTCCCCTGCCGCTGCAGCCCCAGGGAGGGGGAGACCCGCAGCGGTGAACAGGGACCCGGGGAAAGGGGAAGGAGCGGGAGGGACGGCAGGCGCGCTCACGTGTTCAGCAGGCGGGCGGTCATGCCGTGCACCAGCTGCACCATGTCCCCGTGCCGCACGGGCCTCGGCGGGTTGTTCACCTCCAGCTGGTGCCTGGGAAGAGGGGCTGGCTGAGGGCGCTCGGGGCGCGCACAGTGGGGACGACTGGAACTGCGCAGCCACCAAGTCAATTCATCCTGTCCACAAGGCAAATGCTTGTGAAACAGAACGCGTTTCCTTGAACCTGCTTCTCGAACCCATGGTCCCCTTCCACGCTTCTGCACGGGGTTCTGCCTGCCACAGCCGCACTCGGGCTGCTCTGTCACCTACGAACGAAGGCCACGGTGCCCGCCCAGAAAGCCCCCCGGGCAGACTTCTGTTCAGTGCAGACCCAGCGCGAGCGCGCCTGGCGCCCAACTGGTCCCAACACGGGGCTGGCGCCGAGCACGGCCGCTGCCCCCAAGTTACTACGCTAAGTGGAAAACCCGTGAGCAAGTGAGCAAACTGTGACCACGGATGTGGGAAGCCAGCAGGACAGTGACCGAGAGGAGGGTGTGGAGCCTGGAGGGAGGTCAAGGCAGCCTCCTGGGGGACCTGACCCCCAAGATTTGGGTGAGGAGGAGCCAGTCGGGTGGGATCGGTCCAGGCTGCGGGACAGACAGCAACGCAGAGCCCACAGCTGGAAGCTGCCTCGCTCTGGAAAAGCAGGGGCAGGAGAGTGGGTGCGAGGGGCGGGCGGGAAGGAGCTGGAGCCAGGGGCCCCGGAGGGTGGGGTCTGGACTTCATTCTGGGGGCAATGGAAGCTCAGCAAGGGGTTTGGGGGGGGGCGCGACTCGATGCAAACTCTGTTTTCAAGGGCCCCTCAGGGGGCGGCTGCTGAAGCTGGGGCAGGGGGTGGTGGGAGTGGACACAGACCCTTATGAGGAGGGGGGAGACAGAAGCTAGAGACCTGGGCAGGTCAAGATCTCATTTGGAGGCAGAACCTTTAGGACTGGCTGACTGACTGGAAGTGAGGGGAGGGGGGTCCTCGTGGGAGCAAGAAAATGGCTTCTCCGGGGGCGGGGCAAGTTCTCGTTCTGCACAGAGGGGTTGGAACAGGTCTGCAAAACACCGGGGACGCTGAGTGGGCACCTCGGCGCGGGAGGATCTCACCTGTGACCCAGGGCCCCGCACAGGGCTGGACTCCAAGCTTCAGGGAGGGAGGGAGGGACAGAGGATGGAGAGGAAGGCCGAGGACCACCCCTCAAGGGCATCCTCTGGCAAGGCCAGGAGGGGAGCTCTGCCAGCCACCCTTGAATTAAAAATGGCTGGTGTGGCTCAGGGGATTGAGTGCCGGCCTGCAAACCAAAGGGTCACCGGTTCGATTCCCGGTCAGGGCACATGCCTGGGTTGCAGGCCAGGTCCCCAGTGGGGGGCATGCGAGAGGCAACCACACCTTGACGTTTCTCCCCCTCTTTCCCCTTCCCTTCTCCTCCGTCTAAAATAAATAAATAAAATCTCCGCACCTGCCCGGGTCCTTCACAATCCACCAGTTGTTGACGTCCTTGAAGGGGTAACAGGTCACCTGCTGCTGGTGGGAGCTGCCCCGGCCGTTGTCATACCTGCGGGATGGGGCCCGCACGGAACCGGGGTTCACGGGGACTGGCGAAAGGCCCGTCGGCCCCTCTCCCAAGGCCCCTGCGAAGACCTCCCAGCAAGGGGCTTTGGGGAGCACAAGGACCAAACAACAGGAAGCTTAAATCCAAGGGCGGCTAGAACGCCCACCCTGGGCAGCATGAACGCCGGGCAGAAAGCCTCCAGCGTGGGCATCTCACGCACCCCCCACCCCCGCGCCCCGGGGGCCTCTGCTCAGCAGGACCCGCTCCAGTTCACACACAGAAATGCCAGGACTCTTCTGCAGTCGGATCTCAGAGCTCGATTTCTTTGTCTCACGAACCTTTTCACGTGTAAAGTGAAGGCTGGTAACGCCCAAAATGCGAAAACCAAACATTTTACACCCTCCCACCGAGAACGCAGCTCTCCTTACGTTATGGGGTAGGTGCTCCGGTGCGAGTGGAGCCAGCAGGGCACGGGTCTGCCGGAGGCGCTCTTCAGAGTGACCTGGGAACCGTAGGCCACCTCCAGGGGCTGGCCCTGTGTGATCCGAGCCAGCCCTCCCTAGGACACGAGCAAACGGGGGCAGGTGAGAGACAGAGACCCGCGCGCCAGCCCTGATGGCCACTCCTCCGTGGGGGAGCATGTCCGGGGCGGGGCCGATCGCAGTCCCACACCGCAGACCCTGCCCTGTGACCCCAAACAAAACCGCAGCTGCCGCGACTGACGGCTGCCCCAGGAGCCAGGCACCCGCGAGCCCCGCCGCGCCCCTCACCGAGTTCCGACCACGTCCTGTGAGACAGGGTGACTGTGTCTAAGGCATGGGAAGCCAGACTTGAGTGAAAGTTGCCCCCAAGCGCAGAACTGGCCTCAACAAAGACAGCCTTTCAGAGCAGGGCCGGGCGACTCCCGGCCGCAGTCCCCGACCACGGCACCTGGGACGCTTCGCTATTTCCACGAAGGTCGCCCGCGTGGAGCCCGGCGCTGTGCTGGTCCCCGGAAGCACTTGCACCGCCGGAGCCCGCGGGGCCGCTCCGTGGTCGCAGGAGACCACCCTGGCACGAGCACCACCGGCTCGCTCAGGACTGGTGCACCGAACGGAAGCAGATGCCTATTTCTGGATCTGGTTTTCCCGCTAACCTTCCCAAGGGGGCGGGGCGTCCCCCTCACCTCCAGGCTGGCCTGGAACGCGCTGGACATGATCTGGTCATGGGGCCCAGAGCGGCAGAGCAGAGTCAAGTGGACGTAGAAAAAGAGCACGTAGGTGACGACCGGGATGAAGAGCAGCGCCACCGCGCGGGCCAGCACGTGGCAGAGCACGCGGACCTGCGGAGGCGGAGGCGTGGTCCCTGCCCGCACGCGGGGAGGCACGCCCACCGCCCACCTCCCACCTCGCACAGCGCAGGCGCCGGGGCTCGCTGCAGCCCCGGCTTCCTGTCCCCTCCTGGAGCGATCGTCCGTCCCTCCCGCTGCGCACCCCACGCAGCCAGCCTGGTGCAGCGCCCGCCATCAGCACTCACGTGTGACAGAGCCTGGTCTCCTGTCAGGTGCCAGGTGTGCACGGCGGCGACTCCAAGCACCAGCAAGTAAGTGAAAACACCCATGTACTTGATGCTGAGAAGACCCGTGGAGAGGAAGTTAAAATGAGAGAGACGAGGAGGGTGTGGGCGCCCCTCAGACTGGGGGGCCAGACTCACCCAACCGCACAGGAGCAGGCCACTCCCGTCAGCGTCAGCCAAAGCCACCAGCTCGGAGAGAAGGGCCTGGGGGCAGAACAGGAAGGCAGGGCTGGGGACAGTTCCTCCAGCTGGTCCCCTCGATCTCTCGGGGCACCTGGCTGTACTGAGCTTCAGGGACGAGGAAAATGAGCCCTCTGCTTCAGATCGCCAGCCCCAGCTGGGTTTTTTTTTTTTTTTGGCCAGAACGTTTCTCCAGCTTAAGTGTAAATTACAGAGAAATGTGGATGTATTTATGAAGCCACCAGCCAAAGGCCGGTCTAGGTGACCGAAAGCTCGAGGGCAGCTCCCCGGAGCAAAAAGGCGTCAGCCCTTCTTGGGTCGGCAGGACCCCCCCCCCTTCCTCTTTCTCATCAACAGGGAAGGGCGGTCCCACGTTCCATACCTGTGTTTTTTGGAGTTGAACTTCAGGTAGGACAGCACGGCCAATAGATTAAAAAATATTAACACCGATTCCAAAAGCATGAGCCTCGACTGAGTGATCAGCGCATTCTCTGTGGGGAAGGGGACATGTGTCAGCAGTAAGGACGCGAGGGCACAGGACGAAGATGAAAACGTTCGCAAAGAAAGAGAACATTCCAAATGGCTCAGAACGGAAAGGCGGGCCGTTCAGGATGAGGGTGTCTGGAGGGGGGACCCTGCTCCGCTACCCTGAGGGCAAACCCTCAGGTGTGAGCCACACCTCCTAAGATCCAGGCGGCCTGGAGTCACTGCACTTTTCGGAGTCTCCCTCCTCATCTGCGGAAGAAACAGCGCCCCGGGGCTACCTGAGTGTTCTAACGTTGTGTGGGCACCGGGAGAGCCGTCACTCATAAACACCAGTCTTTTTGTCTTGGAGTCTGACTTTGCCTGTGAGTTAATTCCATTGGTCCGTGAACCAATGGAATTGGCTGAAAGCCCTTCCTGAATTAACACCCACGGACCACTCCCGCCTCGCTGGGCCGGGCCTGGGAGGTCGTGGAAGGAGCCAGGTTATCGGTGAGTGGCAGAGTGGGCGCAGGTGGAGGTGCTCATGTCTGGGCAGCCCCGTTTACCTGGCCACGCCCCCACAGCATGAAGTCTGACCGCCCACCCCCACAGCCCACAGCCTGGGAGAGGGGTGATGCCAGAGTCAGATGTGGACAAACTGCTGAGCTTCCTTCCCTCCTGGGAGTAGGGGCCACCACGGCAGGCACAGTTACTAACCCCTGCGCTCGCCTGGGCCGCACCGGAACCTAACCAGGGCCCGCCCTCCTTCCACCCGGGGCCACACCGCAGCCGGCAAGGCCCGGGCCTCACCGATGAGCATCAGTAGGGCGGCTCCCACGGCGGCGCAGTGGGAAAAGCCGAGCTCCCACACGATCTGGTAGGCCATCGGGACCGACAGGGCCCCTGCGAGGGCCGGCAGCAGGCGCAGGGACCGCACGGGCACGTTGTCGCCGTACTCTAGGAAGCAACCAGAGACGCTGAGCGCACTGCGCGCACACCACCGTGTTTTCAAACAGTTTTACATTCGCAGACTCCAGGACGGAAGCTGACAGGACTGGGGACGTCGTCGGGACCCGACTGCAGGAGGGCGCCTTCAACATGGGCTCGCTGCGCGCGGGGACGGTGACTCAGTCTGAGAGGAGCCGATGCCTTACATTTATAAATTACCCACCTACTTCCTAAAACATCGCGGCAGCACACGCAGTTTCCACGCACAAACGATACCTGCGATGGGATACCTGTGCTGTGCGCGCCAAAAACTAGAAATAAAATGGTTACTGTAACTGATAAACGCGGAACATTCACCAGGTTTTCTGAAAGCCTTCCGCTTGCACCCCCACCGCCGATCACATCCTGGACCCAGACCCCAGCCCACAGCTGCGAGGCCCTGCGCAGGCGCCGCCTCTCCACTCTAACATGCGACCATCGGCGGGGGAGCGGACACGGCCATTTACCTGCTCCGATTCGGTTCCACGCAAAGTTACCGTCGAACCCTCCCAGGTAACCTGAAACAGGATCAGTCGGTAACAATCCCATTTGGCAACATTTCGGGAGTGCCGAACGGTTGCCGGTAGTAAACGGTAAATCAATGGTAAATCAGTAACAAGACATGGCTCTGCCCTCAAGAAATTCCACCTGTATGTGGGAAGGGCTCCTACCTCCCAGGGCCAGCAGCATGTGGCCCAAGGGTGGTCCGCTGCCGTCGAAAAAGAAGACTCGCTTCATGTACAGAGAGATGTACTGCCCATAATACACTTCGTCGAAACTGAAAAACAAACCCACGTTGCGCTTCACTACAAATCGTAGCTTTAAAAGGCGCCAGGATAAATGTGCTCCTGTTTCCAAACGACTTCAAGGAGTGGTCGGCAAAGGCCGGACCTTTCGCCCCGACCACAAAGCGGGCCCCAGATGTGAAGACCCGGGTACAGCGTCACCTGTCCACAAGGACAGGCCTTCCCGACGCGGATTCTACTGCTCTCTCTAGCTTTGACTTAGGGGTGTGCCAATAGCCAGCCCCCCGAAAGGCCTCACGGGCCCAGCACTGATCCCCTTGTCTATCAGTGCTCCGTAGGCACCGGCCGCAACAAGACATTTTCCAGCGATGACCAGAAGGAAGTGCTGTTGGCTGTTTAGGTGCGACAGTGCCACTGTGGTCGCGTGTTGTTTAAGAACCCAGATCTCTGAGAGATCAGCAGGGGTGGGGAAGGGTAGGTTTACAGTTCCGAGTACATGAAACCGGGTTTATGCTTGCACTGTTACTTAATTTCTGTATTCTTTGCCCTACGAACTGTAAACCTATTTTGCCCACCCATGTATACTGAATTATTTATGACTGAAATACGCCTGTGACTTATTTTCAAAAATATCCGCTGCAGTGACGGGTGGCTATGAGCTGGTAACTGTTGAAACTGGGTCATGAATACATTGGTGAGGGGTCATTACACTATTTTTCCTACTTTTGTACGTTTAATGTTTTCTTTTTTTTTTAAATTATTTTATTGATTATGCTATTACAGTTGTCCTGATTTTCCCGCTCCACCCAGCACCTCCCACTCCCTCAGGCAGTCCCCTACCCATGTTCATGTCCATGGGTCATGCCTGTAAGTTCTTTGGCTACTCCATTTCCTGTACCGTATTTTACATCCCCATGGCTATTCTGTAACCACCTACATGCTGTTTTTAATCTCCTCACCTCTTACCCATTCCCCACACAGTCCCCTCTGATGTTTTCCATAATGAAATTAAATAAGCCCTGACTGGTGTGGCTCGGTGGATTGAGCACTGGCCTGTGAACCAAAAGGTTGCTGGTTCGATTCCCAGTCAGGGCACATGCCCGGGTTGCAGGCCAGGTCCCAGTTGGGTGCATATGGAGGCAACCAAATCTCTGGCAGTGATGTTTCTCTCCCTTTCTCCCTCCCTTGCCCTCTCTCTAAAAGTGAATAAATAAAATTTAAAATCTTTAAAACAATAAAACGTTAAGTGAAAAAGAACACATGCATTAATCGGGTAACAAACAACAGCCCTTTAATAGTGACAGGACCCATTTCCCATTGTGACGAAGAGCACACTCTAACGTCCGTGAGCACTCACTTCCGTCCCCTCAGTCTTCTGCCCTCCAGTCTTGTTTTTAAATGGTCACCCGAGGCTACTGCACTTGCTGCAGACCTCAGGGGGCCGACCGAGCAAGGGGACTCTGGAGGGGTTTTCCTGGGGACAAACCAGTCTCTCCTCTAACTGCCCCAAATATCGGTCACCAACAAGCCCAGAATTTCACTCTCCCATGTACGCTGTCACCAACAAATTACAGTTCTTTCTGATTCACCCTGAAAGGCATTGTTTGGCTTACACCACAGCCCTAGGATAGGTGAGCTGCCACAGCCGGCTCAGTAGCCCCACCGCAGTCAGAGCCACCACGTTCAGGTTGACATCAGCCGTCACCACTACAGGGCGCTGCAAAAATCCCAACATCTCGTAGAAAAGCAGGCCGTGGTGGAGTCCCTGGAAAAGACCGTAACAGCTGTCACCAGTAAATGGGTGACAATCAGAAAGACTCAGAGGCTGCAGAAAGGATCTTAGATGCCCCGAGGGGAGAACCACGTTGTGGGGTTGGCGAGAGTCAGAAGGCACCGCAGTTAACCAAGGTGGGACTTCAGGAACCTCCAGACTCAATATCTCGTTCCAGCACCTGCTGAGCACCTCCTGGGAGGCAGGCTGCTGGGATGGACGAGATGGCCTCCCGGCCCTCCCTCCCACCTGGGCAGTGCAGCCAGCTCACATCTCGGTGACCTGCCCCTCAGAGGCTCAGAGCCTCCTCTTCCGCCCCACGCGCCTCCCTCCCTTCCATCCTTGGGCAGCACCAGGCCCTGGCGCCCCTCTTCTCACCCTGAGGCTTCACTCTCCCTGAAGTGCCACTTCTCTAAGGCAGAGTCTGCCCGGATGCCCCCCGCCCTGAAGCTGCATCTGCCTGGCAGGCCCCCGCTCCTCTTCCTGGGCACTCGTCCTGGGCCACTAGCTTCCCCAGAAGTTTCACCTGCCCCCAGGCGCCCCATTCTTTTGCCTGGGGCGCCCGGACCGGACCGGCCCGGCCCCGCCCCACCCCGCCCTCTGTTCAGACGGCACCCAACGACCTGGCCCCTGCTGACCTGCAGGTGGAGCACGCGCCCCCTGCACTGGCTCTCCCCGGCCCTCCCACTGGCCTCTAGTCCCCAGAACGGCAAACGTACTCGCGTTTCTTCCAGTCCCAGCAGAGCTGCTCCCCAAGCCCGGCTACGCCTGAGATCAGTCGGGGGAAGTGCACTGTATGCCGCTCGGCGCTCAGCACCTCCCACCGACCTGCTCCACACTCGATTTGCCAGGCCTGTTGAGTCCGACAGGCAATGCCGCGCATGCGCACTGGGCGGGTGCCGCTGCAGACTCCGAGGCGGTCTCCTTACGTGAAGGTTTCCCCTAAAGGCTGTGGCGTTGCGGTGCGCCTTTGCGTCTTTTAAAACAAGAGGGACCGTATCCGCCTTCCGCTCAGCGTGGAGCAGACGCGCCGTGCCCTCACTGAAACGGTGGGGACCGTGACATTGACCCGCGGGAGTGCTGTTTTCCGACCCCCTTGTCTACGTGCGTGTTAATGCGGAAAGACGACTGCAGACTTTACTGCGACTAGGGGTCTTTGCTGTTTGCTAAGCCTTTTTTTTAACGTTGGTCACCCCAGCACTAGGTGACGCCGGCTGTTACTTCGGATTTACCCGCGACGCGCCCACTGTGGCCACAGGGCTCCCTGGACCCCAGGAGGAGTGGGGCTGGGCTGTTGGGCTCTCACCTGGGCGGAAAGTTGTGTGAACGGATGTCCAGAGCGGCAGGGAACCCAGGGGATGGGTGTGGTCAGGAGTCCGCCTAGGGGCAGGGTTTCCTCATCGAAACTGTTAAACTTGAGGACAATTCACAGGTTGCCTGTATTCCTAGCCCGTGCTGCCCATGACCCCTTGGAATCCACACTGCTCCGTAAGATCGGTGCTGCTAAGGAAATAGCGACCGAGTATCAATGCCTCCTGGTCACGCAGCTAGGAGATCACAGAACTGAGCATTACCACCCAAATCCAAGCCCTCGCTGCATGCCTCTCGGTCCTTGCTCTTCCCTACCCCCGAGCACAGCACAGCCCTCTCCCACCTCCAGGAAAAGGGACCCTAGGCCCAGCGGCTAAACAGAACAAAGACGCTCACCTTTGACCCACTCGCTTTTCCCAGGATGGGGAGGGCGGGCGGAGGGCAGACGGAAGCCCGCTCATCTCCAACACCGTTCTGGGGCAGAGGGTGGGGATGGCTCCTGCTGGCCCGTGTGAAAGGCGCACCTTACCCACAAGTTGTCTTTGCTCCCCCCACACTGCTTCAGCCAAGCCAATTAACATGGAGACCCTCCGAAAGGGAAATGGTGGAACTGAAGGGGACACAGCCTGAGAAAGCATGTTCAGATGTAGGGTGGGTTGTTTTTTTTTTTTAACTTTTTTTTTTTATTTAAATAAGGAGAATTCTTTCATACGGAAAGAGTTAGTACAATCACATATTTGAAAGGAGAAACAATAGGTATTGAACCAGAGGGAAAGGGCGAAGGGTGAGTGTGGCCCCAGGGCCTGGTGAACCCGATATTCCATTTCCCATCCAAGGTACGAGCGCCCCAGAAATAATGTATAAACAAGCTGCACATCACACCTGTAGCCATCGTCTGCCCTTTCAAATATCTGGTCTACATGGAAAGACAAAGAGAGGAAAGGCCAAAATAAAAACAGAAACAAACAAACCACCCTCTAAAACAAAAAAAACCCCAAACTCTCTTTGCTATGCAAGGCATGAGGTCAACGCTTACAGTACGCGTCCCCTTTAAACAGTGGGAGAGAGCCGTCCACACAGAGCCTGTGGACACGTCCGCTTGGAGGCTTTGTAACAGGCTGCAGACAGGGCCCCAGGGACACCGCCGCCTCGTGGAGGCTGCCCAGCCCAGTGGAAGACGCGAACAGCAGGCCGGACGCGCCTGGACAATAACTAGGTGCACACGCGCTGGTGGTCCCTCCGGGTGGAGAGCACGGCCGAGGACAGAAGGGGTCTGATCCCAACACGGTCATTTCTGTCCTGGGCGACCTATTTGTCTTAGTTCCGTCTCACGTTTTCAAACAGGAAGGGCTGGCTTTCTGAAATCCGCATTTTCCCATTCATCACAGAACACGACAAAGCACAAACACTGCGGTATCCTTGGTTGTCGAGGGCCAATTCCAACAGACCTGCTAACCCAGGCTTGCTCTGCAGGTGAAGAGGGGCGAGGGCAGGTGAGAGGCAACGTGCAACTACTTGGTGGAGGGGAACCAGTCAGCAGGGAGGGGCTGTACCAGTCTGCCATGCGATGCACCAGCTCTGACCACGGCCATGCACGCCCTTGGCCTCCTCGGCTCTGAGCATCAGTCACAAACCTCCCCAACCATCCGGAAGGCAGATCCAGAAGACAGGAGGCGAGGGCATTGCTGGAGGGAACGGATGCCAATCTTGAACAAGATACTCCAGTATCCCTAGAAGTGGCTAGAATGGCCACAGCTTTGGAACTGGACAAACCGGTTTTTCTGAACGTGAGAGTCATCCTGTTTTCCTCTTTAAGGAACCTAGAGCCATTAGTGTGTGAATTCCAAGTTTGAAAACAACGTGGACAAAAAGGGGAAGCAACAGTAAAGGAAACCAAACCAAACAGAGCTAGCAGAGAAACCTTCAGTGGGTGGACGATGCCTCTCGGGAAACCCCACTCTGGGATTTCACTCCACTGAGCAGGTGATGCCAGACACACTGCGGCTGCCGAGCAGTGGGCTGCACTGCCGATGGCCGGGCGAAGCTGCCAGCATCGGAAGGGAGGGCGACGTCAGCAGGCAAAGGTGTGTGAGCGGGCTCTGGTACCACCTCCGCCTCAGCAGCAGCAAAGGCAAAGTTCTGTTTTTCGTCTGTCCCCACCAAAGGCCCCAGGACATCCTGGCAGTAGCCTCTGCGTGGATTTGCGCTCTGAAGAGGGAGGGTGTGAAACGAAAATAACCCCCGGAGTCCTACCACCTTGAGCTCGGCTCTAACAGCACACAAAAGGAAGAGATTGCACCTTAAAACATCTCCGCACCAAAAACCGCACTTAATCAGACCAAGGAAGGGACGGAGTGCTGGGCAGACCCAAGGCCTCCCCACCCCCACCCCTGCGACCCACTGGAGGTCTGCGTCTCAGCGGGAAGAGGCCGCGCGTGGGTGCATGGAGGCGGCGGTGGCACTGAACGTCACATGCAAGTTCCTGGCCTTCCTGCACAGAACAGTTCAGACGTTATATATAAATAGAGCAGTGAAACATTTTTTTCTTCACCTAGACCTACAACATCAATACATATAAATAAAGTCTAGTGTTTTCTGTTTTTATTGGGGTGGGGGAGAAAACACAGGGGTGGAGAAAAGGGCTGGAGGACAGGTGACCCTTATTTTCACTTTTTCTCAAACAGAAGGACTGTCACGCTGATGGCAGGATCACCTGAAGGGAACAGCTTGAGTTTTAACAGCATTCAGGACTGTTCTGTTGAATTTCGAAATGAGAAAACCTTTTCTCCTGTAGGCAAACAGTGGGCACCGGAACCGGGCGTGAGGGGTCTGGCCGGGTTTCCTGGAGCACAGCCAGCGGGGCTTGCGCGTCTCCCGCGGGCGGGCGCGGGCTGCAGGCGGGGTCGTGGGCGCCAGCGGCCCACCTCTGGGGAGGACGGGGCAGAGCAGGTGGGCTCACGGGGCAGGCAAGTGCAGGCCGCTGTCAAGTGGGCAGCCCTCTGAGAAGGGACTTCAGAGTAAAGACTCAAGGGATGAAGAAAAAAAGAGAAGCAGGTGAAAAGGTCTGAGGGCGGTGGCGAAAGGGGCGGCTGAAAGCTATAGGCTGAGCATTAAAGCATCTTCCAAGAAAACTGGCCCTTTCTGCAGACGCTGAGTGGGGTGCGCCTGGGGACTCTGCCAGGAGGCTGTGCCCCCCGCATCCTTACAGCAAGAACCAGCAACACTGAGAGTTCCCCCAGCACTGCCTGCAGCATCTCATGCTCCGTGGTCTGCACCGGACGCAGCGCTTAGAAACGCCGCCTGAGCACCTGCCACACACCTGCGGTGACACAGAAAGTGGACATCCCCACCCACCTACCACCAGTCCTCAGGGCCAGGTTCTGTGGAACTAGAGGCAGCAACCCCCCTCAGTAAATGGCCAATTAGTTCCTGGGAAGGGCATGTGCAAAACTTGAACATTTCCCTTCCCTTGGAATGATGGAATCTTGGATGATTCTAGTTATTTTGACAACAAAAACTCAGCATAAGATGGCTCATGCGAACATTTAGAGGCGGCTCTGCAGACTCAGGAGGCTGCCCCAGCTGCTCTGGAACCCTGGTCAGCGCGGCAACACGGCCTCCCCTTGGACCCTGCCCTGGCCCTCTGCTCCGTTCAGGCCCTTCGGTCCCAGCAGCCTGACCCTGCTGCTGGGAGCGAAGAGGAGGAGAAACTGGAAGCCCCAAGCAGCCTCACAGGCCACAGGCCCCAGCATGCGCTGTCCAGGGGACCTCATGGTTTCCCATCAAGAGCTGCGTGAGGCAGAGGGACAGGGGCACTCAGCTGAGGAAGAGGTGGGGTGAGGAAGGAGGGAGGAGAAGGGCCCATTACGGAGGGCTCCCAGGAGAGGGAGTGTGTGTGAAGGAGCAGCCCCCGAAGCAGACACCGTGGGGCACAGTGCTGTCTGCTCGCACCTCAGGCCCAACTCGGAAACGCCACGGCTTCGGGCTGCCGTGATTCACCTTGGGGCCAGCGGTCAGCATACCCGAGGGCATTAGCAGAGTCCAGGACAGAAATTCTGTCTAATTCTTACGCCAAAAATGCTGTCAACCTCACTGGGCTGCCTGTAAGCTCCCTGCGGTCGCCAGGCTGGGGCTGAAATCCGCTTCCAAAGCACAGTTGGACACAAGGGTGTTTGCGACAGGGACTACGTGACCTTGCTTCTTTTGCAAACCCCCTCACAGGTTAACCCACCGAGAGAGAGCAGGAGGGGGCACACAGGCCGTCTCTTAAAGGTTGAGGTATCAACTTCAACAAGAGAGAGGTTAAAGAAGCTACCGAGTATAAGAGGGATCAGGGAGAGGCTGGCGAAGAACTTACAAAAGTTCAGCTACCGAGAATAGCTTGTGTTTTGTTTTCCCTTCTCCTCTGTGAAAACCTTAACTGCTTTTTAAAACAAAAACCTCCAAACTAAGGACCCTGCTTCCACACCACCGTGCTAAGGGTGGGAGGGAAGGAAGCACTGAGCAGAAGCGCCTGGCAAGGAGCAGACTCGAGACAGGCGACTCCACACCGGCCAAGGCGTGAGTGGGCCCGAGTGGGCGCGGCTTGGGCGGGAAGGGGGCAGGGAGGGGGTCGTTTGCTGTTGGTGTGCACTAAAGCAAGCAGGTCAACGCCACGTAGCCACGGTGCAAGCGGGGTGGACGCCAGAGCTCTCAGGAGTGCAGAAGAGAAGGGACATATGTCCACCGGGCCAGGCAGCTGGACGGTGAGGCTGCTGAGACTGGAGAGCTTCCTGCTCCGGGAGGCCGAGTGGCAGCACTGTCCTCAGGGCGAGGTGTGGTTGGGCACCTCAGGCCTTGCTCTCCTCCACTTTCACCGCCCGAGGCTTGATCGCTCCGGTTCGCTTCATCTGGGAGGTGGCCAAGGGGGCCTCCTGCAGCTTCACGGCTCCCAGGCTGGGTTTTTCGTCCACTCGTGGTTTTGCCTTTGGACAGACAAATAGGGACAGAGGAGTTACCCTCACACGGAAACGGCTGTCTGGATGCATAGCTGCCCCAGCCCCTTCCTGCTCCTGAGTCACAGAGAAGAGCTCGCCCAAGGGCCTATCCTTAGAAGGAACTCTCCAGGGAGGGCACGGGGGGCACTGCTCTGTCCCCTCCCATGGGTGCTTAGTGCAGTGATGCGGAGAGGCAGGGGGACACCGGGCCTCTGAGGGGCACATCCAAGGCCAACTTTTCAAGTCAGTGCACCCCCTGCCCACAGGAAACAGGCCCCGCAGAGCCCACCTGTCTGCTGGGGGCGGGGCCTCCAGGCAGACCCGGTGACTCTCCCCAACCTGCACGTTGTAGAAACCATTCCCCAGGACCGAGCCTGACCTCGAGGTTCCCAGGCAGCGTCCCATTAATTGGCAGGTCTGCACTGGGCAGTGTCTCCCAGAGGGACCCGCCTCGATTCTGTCCCTACTGTGGTGTGAACTTGAAAGAGAGCTTCAGAAGCTCGATCCAAGCAACTGGAGGAGCGGCTCTCCGGGGATCCCCACCAGGAGGGACAGAGCGGCTCAGCCCCGTCACCAGCCGGGAGTGCTGCTTCACTGCAAACCCACACCCGACAGGTCCGGGCGCTGGCGCCTGTCACGTCTTAGAGTGGCAGCGAGGAGATCAGGGCCTGGTGGCCGAGATGCTGAGAAACCCCCTTCGTGACAAAACGGGAGCGTGTCACTTCACTGTCGTCCCTCCCCACCACGGCCGAGGCAAGACACAGCACTCACTAGACCTAGCACACGCAGGCACACATGCGCACGCACACTTGTCCTAGCTTCTAGGGCCAGCCCACGGACCTAGCCCTGTCCCAGGGCCTTCACGGCCCAAATGGCTATGGAGGGAGCGTCCACCTTCTGGCGTCACCTCCCCCGAGGACTCCCATCCTCCCTTCTCTGCAGGACAAGGAAGGATCCAGACGCCCATCAGGAGGGGCAGTGCCTTCGCCAGGAGGGACCTGGGCTCCCAGCGCCATGCTCTGAGTGCCAGGGCGCATCTTTCTTTATAAGAGGAGCACGTAAACGGGGTGGACAGTCCCTTCTCTTTAGGCGCCTGGAGATGGGCCTGAGAGCCGGGGCTGGAGGGTCTGGAAAGCCATCTTCTACCTGGTGAGCGCAGTGTCCCTGCACAGAGCCCATGTTAACTGCTGATCCAGAGGGCTTCCCACTGGGGCTAGCAGAGCTAGGCCTGAAAAAACCAAAGGCAGGGGGTGAGAACACACGCGTCGCCGGAGAGACGGAGTCCAGCCCGGTGTGGCGGCCCCGGCGTGGGCTCGCAGACCTCCCGTCGGAGGGAGACAAAGACCTGCAATGGCCAGGGCATGAGCCGGCTGCCCTGGGACCCCCGACGCAGCTCACGGAGACGCCCCCGAGGGGCAGGTGGACTGGACGGGCGACGGACACGGACCGCCTCCCAGGGCTCAGAGGGTCTGGAGCACAGCGTCTGCGACCAGACATGAGGTCTCTAAACTGTACACAGGAGTCGGACTGAGTCCTTTTCTAGACTTCCCCAGTTCTGGCAGGGTGGGGGGGGGCAGTGGGGACACCAAACGGAAACTTCTTCCGGAAACGACGTGCTCCAGTGACCGGACAGCTGTGCTCTGGGGAGCCACTCAGAGGCCGTGTGAAAAGAAGGGTTCACGGTCAGGAAGCGCGAGTGGAGCTGCGTGCAGAGGCCCCAGGACGAGGAGCCCGGCCCGGCGCGCCGCCTCACACGCAGCTCCGGCCCCCGCGCCCGACCGGGGAGTCCCGGCAGCAGGGCGCGGCTCAGAAACCGTTTCCAGAAAAAAACGGGAAACGCTTCTCCATAAAAGCGCAGCACTGCCCCAACCCCAATGAAAACACCAACAAAGCGGAGCTACTAGTTAAGGGTTGTATTTTCTAAACGGTTTCCCTCGTGTGAAGCAACGGCCACCTCTGTGCTCCACGGACTCGGGTGACTCCCGTCACGGGAGCGTCAGTTCTCTGGGTCTGCCCGAGGGAAAGTGGCAGCCCGACGCCGCCGGGCGCTGCCGGGGGACAGCAGCCTGCTCACGCTCCACGCGTCCTTCCTCTTCCAGGTTAGACGCGCTGCTCTGTGCTGCGGCCCACACCCGTGCCTCACAGTTCTGTGGTTTTGGACTACGTGAAAAATATAATCAGAAAACAAAGACAGTAACAAGCAAAAATAATGGAGCCAAAAAAGTGAAGATAAGAACAGAAAAGATGACGGAATGTGGAAGGTCCGCAGAAAGCCCTCCGTCTGGACATGCAGCTGGGAGGACGGATGAGGCGGCAGGGGCCTCGGCAGCCACGCACCGCACGCACGAGGTGGGGCGGGGCCCGGCGATCTGGCGCGCAGGGGCGCCCCTCGGCGGATCCCGGCTTGCTGGGGCGCAGAGGCCTCGCTGAGAACCTCGCCCAGAGCAAGGACAGTTCCGTGTCTGTGACTCACGCACAAACAGGAGGGACTTCTAGGCACCTCCCACACCTAAGGAGAGGTGACTGCACCAACCCCGGGGCCCAAAGCGGGATCGCACTGCCTTCCCAACCTCCACATGCTTCCTCGGCTTGAAAAAGCCAGCAGAACCAGAGCTTCTCTGACTTCTCAGCGCAGTAAGCAATTCGACAAAATAACTCACGCAAAGCCATCTCTGCACCCAGCTACGGGACCTGGGACCCTCACTGGAGGCAGAGACAGCGCACACAGAGGAAGTGAGAAGGGGCCCTTCGCTCTGTGCAAGGCAGGGCCCCAAGCCCTGAAGGAGCCCTCTCCCTCCCAGGGCTGTGCCTTCTCGGACACCGGACCCTTTTGGAAAAGTTGGGGAGAAGGCTGCGAGCCACCAGGGTTGGCCCGACACAACGAGCATGTGAGCTGTCCCTTCCCTACCTTTCCAACGAGTCCCCCACCCAGAGCACTCAACGACGAGAATTCAAGACAGACCCATCCCTGGCTTCCCCAAGGCTAACAACAGCACAAGGTGTCCAGCACGGGACCTTACAGGACACAGCGCCGGGCACCCTGCGCTGCCCCCGGGCCCTCTCCAGCTGTGCTGAACTCCTGGCCCGGCCACAGTGAGCGCTCAAGCCTGCAGCATCTGCCCCAGGGCATTGCTTTACCTGTAGGTCTGCGCTGAGGGCATGGAGCCTCCTGGAGGGACATTCTGCTTACTGTCGGCGAAGTGGAAGCCCTTCATCTCCATCTGAGAGGACTGAAGAGACCAGGAATACAAGTTGCTCTTTAGTGGCCCTGGGACAGCCTGGCCCTCAATGAACCAGCTCCAGGCAGAGTGGACCGGCATCCAAAAGGACTCTGGAGCATTTCTGGATAGAGAGGCATCTCCTAAACGAATCCAGGCTTAAGGGCTCATCCCTGGAAGTGTGCCAGCATCCTTTCTTTTTAAAGGGGCTGGGGAGAATGACCCGTGCGCCACCACAGGGCGCTGGCTAGGCATGACCTCTCTGCCCCAGGGGGCGGCAACCTCAGCAGAGCCCTGGGAGCCAATGGGGATCGCAGATCCCTGGACTTGATCCCCGCCCCTATACTGTGACCGCCAGGACCTGCACCTGAACCGGCCTCCACAGCTGCTCCCTCGCCCCAACTGCACATGCCTCCTCCCCATGCCTGGGCCTCTCGCACCCAAGCCTGTCTGCACCCAAACCTGTCTACGTTGCTAGCTCCCACACAATCCGGGGATCCTGAGGGGATCTCGCAATGAGTGGGGGATGGGCAGTTGCACCTGAGGCCCCTAGCACTTTATGCCACAATAGTGGAGACTGACTGACATGGAAGGGCTGGTAAGACAAGGAAGGAGTCACGCTCACCTCTCTGCTGGTGTTAAGGACCGAAGGCTGGGAGCCGGGCGGAAGCAGCCTGCGGGGACCCCCGACAGAGAGGCCCTGCCCCTGCGGCAGCTGGATGGATGGTGGCAGGATCAGGGGCTGCTGCCCGGAGCCGTACCGAGGCAGGGGCAGCTGGGAGCCGGGCAGCGGCATCGTCAGCTGCTGACAACGGGGACAGTCAGGAGGAGGCATGGAGGTGGGGAGAAAGCCGCAAACCATGGCTGACCCACACACCCAAAAGCGACCACACGCTAGACTGGAGACTCTGGTTTCAAAAGCGTTAAAGCGAGGCCTTCACACAGCAGTGAAGGTTCTGGGTTCCCACTAGAGCTGGGCTGGTCACCTACACTTCACGCGTGATGGTGGGGTAAGTCAGCTGTGGGAAGGGAATGGGTGGTGAGGAAGCAACCGCTGGAGCTGGCCAGGGCCACGCAGCAAGTGTGCAGCCCCCCTCTGCATCAGCAGAGAGCTGTCCCCAGCCCTTCTCGATTCCACCCACACGCTGGGGAAGCACCAGGACCCTGGTGGGTCCGGAAACACGACGACAGAGCCCCGATGCACTGGACGCAGCCGTGGGGCGCCGGCGGGCTACGCACAGGCGGTGAGCCCTGGGTGCACGCGGGGGCAGACACGCGGGGGCAGAGCACCTGTGTGCCCCGTGCGCAACGAAGGCCAGCCGTTTACGGCTGCGCCTACAGAGAGGACAGGGCTCCGCTGGGTCCTGGGCATGAGAGGTCTTAGAGCCAAACTGGAGCCTCCCGGATGCTCTTAAAGCACGTTGTGCCAGACGAACAGCCCCTTCTAACGTCCAGAACAGGTGGGTGAAAGGAGGGGTGGGCCTGCAGACTCCGGGGCTGGAGGCTGGGGGGAGCCACGTTGGGTCTCTCAGTCACTGTCCTCTTCATCTCCCTGCTTTGAGTCCACAGTGGAGGGTCAGAAGGATCTATTGGAATCGCATCACTGAGACATGTGGCAGCCAGGGCTCTAGGGTCCCAGGCCCCGCCTCGCACACCACGGGGTGTGGGATGGACACGACGACAGCGCTGGCTCAGGGGCTGGGTGGCCAGACTGGGTTTCAAAGGCGCCCTGGCTGCTGCCCCGAGAACAGAGTGGCGGGCCCAAGAGCAGGAGCAGAGACGGCTGCTCGGATGCGGAAGAGGTGGAGGAGGTGTGAGGGACAGCACGGAGCCCAGGGTGACGCAGACTGGACAGCCTGACAGACCCGGGAGGAAACCAAATGGTGGTGCGGCATTCGCACAAGTGAGGTCCGAGATGCTGTGAGGTGTCAGAGCAGGGATGCGGGCAGACTGCTGGGGGGAGTTCGGGTCCAGAAGGCAGAGCTGGCCTCAAGATGTCCTTTGGGAGAACTGGGAAGCATCAACGAGCATGCAGAGGACACTCTCCCAGCCTCTGAGCCTCATAGGTCGAGGGTGGGGAGAGGGGTTCCAGGAAAGTCACTGCTCCCAGGGTCATGTTTTAGGGCTAAAAAGGTGATGGGACTCCACAGGAGATGCTGAGCCCTTGGCCCTGGTTCTAGCGGCCCAAGGACCAGTCATAGTGCCTACAAACAGCATGTAAGTCAGTACGCAGCAAGAGGCAGAAAGAGCCCTGGCTGGGGTGGCTCAGTGGACTGAGTGCTGGCCTGGGAACCAAAAGGTCCCCAGTTCGATTCCCAGTCTCAGGCACAAGCCTAGGTTGAGGGCCAGGTCCCCAGTAAAGGGCGCATGAGAGACAACCACGTACTGACGTTTCTCCGCCTCTCTTCCTCCCTCCCTGCCTCTTTCTAAACAAATAAAATCTTAAAAAGAAAGGAAAGAAAGAAATGAGGCCTCGAGTTTAGCATGAGAGGCTGAATCCCTGACCTGGGGAAGCTGGGAGTCCAGCATCTGGGAGGCACCAAGACTGGCAGCCTGGCCGAGCTGGCTCTCGTAGACCAGGGCTTGGCTTCCGCTCAGGGGCTGGTAGGGCGAGCCAGACTGGGGCTTCACCATCTCCAAGGGCTGCATGCCGGGGAATGCCGAGTACGGAGGCTTCAAGGCTGTGCCTCCAGAGAGGATCATGGTGCTGGGAGGTGACAGGCTGGGGTGCATGTACACCTGAGATCTGTAAAAGCCAGACAGAGGCGGGCTCCAGCGCGTGAGCACACCAGTGGGTCTGAACCCCCCCAGAGGGCCTGTGCAAACACACTGCCAGCCCTACCCCTCGAGTCTGTCACTCCGATCTGAGTCAGAACATGCATTTCTAACCACCTCCTAGAATCAGGGGTGTCCAACCTGCAGCATGCGGGCTGCATGCAGCCCAGCACGGCCACGAATGCGGTCCAACACAAAGTCATGTATATACTTAAAACTTTTTCTTTGCTCATCAGTTTTCATTAGTATTTATGCATTTGGTGTGTGACCCAAGGCAACTCTTCTTCCAGGGTGGCCTGGAGGAACCAAATGGCTGGACAGCCCTGGTCCTCGAGGGTGCCTACGGGCTGCTCTGGGGACCAGTGTGAGCATCACCGTGTTAAACAAACCAACACATGCACAAGACACAGGAAAACCTGTGTGATGACCACGGCACCAGATGTGAGACCCAGAATGCACAGCCGAAAGAGTGGAGGAGGGAGTAGGCATGGCTGGGGTGCAGGATGGAGCAAGCCCCCCTGGCCTGCAGTGTGGGTAATGACAACTGTAAGGGACCACAATCACTCCCACACCCGCTCCCACAGCCCCAAGGCAGAGGAGCAGCGGCCAAGGGAGCACAGGAACAAGGCCGCAGAGGTCTGAGCCCGCTGGGGGCTGCCCGCCCCTCCGTCCACCCACCTCACCTGAAGGGCTGCAAGGAGCTGAAGATCTCCTGTGACTGAGAGACAGGGAGCCCGCCCCTCAGGCCCAGCTGCGCCGGAGCCTGCAGAGACGTGTGGAGGGAAATCGGGATCTGCTGGGCGGCGGCGGCCTGCGGGGTGGGGAGGAAGCCAGGCAGGTCACCGTGATGCCCTCCAAGCTGTACTCCCTGTCCCCTCCCAGCTCCCAGGTCCTCTCGGCACAGCAGCTGAAACGCTGCCCAAAACGCCAACTCTAGCACGTCCTTCCTGTGTCCGTTTGCTCTGCTGGACCCTGCACAGCAGAGACAGTGAGTTCCAGCCATGCGTGCCAGCAGGGGGGAGTCTCAGGAACGCCATGGTGATGGACGACCACATGCAGAACATGTACCGTGTGACCCGGTTATGAGAAGATCAAAATCTTACAGCACTAAAGAATGTAACAGTTAAGGACATGTCTTAACAAGGTAAGAACAGGCGGAGTCCTGAGTCCTCTGTCCTGATCTGCCCTGGGAGGGGTGCCTCGCCCCAGAGCTCCACAGGCCTGGCCTATGCAGACACACAGGTCGAGGGGTGCTGGGCCATTCGGAAGGCCCGCCCCAGCTTCAGGGGACTTCCAGAAGCCATCCCTGTGCAACACAGGAGACACGCCGATCCTGCGTAAAAACAAATACTGCACGTTCCTAAATCGACCTCTTCCTAACACACCAGGCCCGGAAGCCCAGGCCTTTCCTCTCTTCATCGAAGGACACTCGCTGATCATCAGAGGGAACTCCGCGTCAGCTAACTGCCCCGCTGTGATGCAGGAAGGAGAGCTCTGAGGAAGGAAAACTAAGCTGAGTCTGGAGCACTGAGCTCCATTCCCCTTCCTGTGCGCTCTCGTTTATTTGCTCCACAGAAACCGACTGGCTGCCGTGATACACCAGGTGCTTGGCAAGACACGTGAGGGACAGAGACAGAGGAGAAATAAACGAAGAAAGTAATGACGTTGCATCCCCACCCCCCCACCGGGCCACCTGGCTCGCTGCCATCACCTGTTGATAACTCTGCTGCTGAGGTATCGTTTGAGGAACCAGCCGGGGCTGACTTGCAAACACATGGCCATCCAGGTAGAGAGGTGGCAGGTGGCTACCTGGAGACAGAATCCAAGGAGGTGGAACAGGATCAGGTCTCTGTGTTCCTGAGGTCCCTTTAGGGGACATGTGTGTGCACGTGCACGCTCTCCCGGGGAGCATGCACAGGGCCTGCCTGGTCCCCAGCTGTGGGCCCTAGGCTCCAGCTCACCCTGCCCACCTAACTGCTTGCCTCCCGCCCACCCTCAGGAGCGTCTGTCCTGGAACTGAGGGCTGCCTCGGTCTCTCAGTCACTGTCCTCTTCATCTCCCTGCTGGTGAGTCCACAGTGGAGGATCAGAAGGATCTATTGGAATTGCATCACTGAGACTTCGGCAACTGGGGCCTCCCAATCCCCACTCTTTCCCCTTGGGCACCAACACAAGGACCAGATGGTGACAATAAGAACGAGGATGCCACTGCTAGAGAGCTCAGCCGACACAAGGGTGTGATGCAGAAGGTTCCTGGATGCAGCTGCCTCCTAGAACTCGTCCTCACTGACAGGTGGCAGTGACATGGCCCCCATGGGACCTGGGTCCAACTCAGAGCCAATGCCTGGAGCGCCTGCCAGTGACCAGGCTCTTCCTCCCAGGAGGGAAGGTGGGAAGCAGGGAAGCAGCAAGTAAATGTGAGTCATCTGCAGCCCGGGGGGGATCACCCAGCCTAGAATCCAGTTCCCACTTGAACAGACTCCCAAAGGCAAGGCAGAGTGGTACGCAGGCTGGCAAGCCCACTTCTGTCAGGGTGAATGGAGAGGGCCTGGGTGACAGTACCTGGAAGAGAAGCAGAAGGGGCGACAGAGGCCACAGGCATGGGCGGCATGGAAACTCCGCCAAAGGAGCTGTAGTTGACGCCGCTGGAGGCCCCCACGGAGGATGGGGGCTGGAGGCCTGAGCCAGCACCTCCTGGAGAGCTCTGCTCTGGCAAACTGGGCGAGTTTTCCCATGCCTTTCGTGCTGACTCCATCTTCAGAAGAAAGGGGAGGAGAGGGGTGAGAGTTACCAGGGTGAGGCAGAGACCCAGGGGCAGGGGTGGGGGGCAGGGGCTGCTCGCTCCCACCTCTTCACAACCGCAGGCACCAAGGGGGCCCAGCCTCGGGCAGTGCTGGCATTACCTTCAGAGTGAGGTCGGCAGTGGGGAAGGACATCTGGGAGAGGCCGATGGCCCTCGGGATGTGATGATCGCGACGGAGGATGGGGATACTCTGTGCCAACCCGGCCTGGAGGGGACAGGAAAGCATGAACACGCGGGAGCGGAAAAGCAAGACAAGGTGTCAGGACGCACTTCATGTTTGGTCGTGGGTGCTGAGACCACCAGGACGAAGCTGCCAGCGGCCCAGCCCACAGGTTGGCTGGGTCCCCTCAAGAGAAGTCCCAGGAGGGCCCCTCCAAACCTGCCCCTCCCGAGCTCTCCAGCAGGGACAGTCCTGTGCCAGCAACACAGAAGCTACTGGCTGCCGCACGCACGCAGGCTTGGAGACCTCCAGGTCCTGCCCCAGCCCCCAGGAGACTGTGAAAAAGAGGACCCAGCACCAAAGGCTCAGAGATGCAGCTGCGAGGCCCTCCTCCTGCAGATGCACCGAGCCTGCCAGCACGCTACGGGGCCCTGAGAGGCCTCAGGGTCGGCAAGCTCGCATAGCCCAGCGCTCTCAAACACCACCGCGGAACTTGGAAGAACACAGAATTGAAGAATGCCAAGCAAACCAGGTATTAGGAAAGACATCATCCCACTTTAAGTTCACAAAACTGGGCCGTGAAACACTCAAGCAGCCACTTGAAAGACATGGCGCTGGCTAGAAAATGCCTCAGGACCCAGACCCAGGTCCGCCAGACGCCCAGGCCGGGGCAGGTCCATGCCCTGGTATCAGAGTGCCAACCAGGCTCTCTCCTCCCAGGGCCTGCCAGCGCGGACAGCAGAGCCGGAGGCCGAGGTAGAAGCAGGCACTTACATTACTGGCCAAGGCGTCTTGAAGCTTGACCACTGGATTCCCTGCAGGACCAGAGGCAGAACCTGGCGGCAAGCTGAAATCAGAGTCCTAAAAAAAAAAAAAAAGGGAAGAGAGTCCACTGAAATGACCCTGGCTCACCTTTTGGCTGAGACATGCCTTAAACTGATCCACAGCCCAGCAACTGGAAAAACCACCAAGTAGCCTTTACCTCGTGAGCAACACGGCCAAACGTCTCCCGATGGCACGTGCAGACAGGATGCCATCCTCCTCCCCTCTCCCTTGACCGTGCCCACTGCCCACTGGCTGGCCCCACTGGTGCAGGAGAGCCCGCAGCCCGCTCAGCCTGGCAGCCCGGCTGGTGTCAGTGGGACACCTGGAAGGCCGCTCACTGGCACCTCCGTCCGTGACCCTGCGCTGACACCCACCTTCCTCCCGAAATTAAAAAAGCAAAAGGAAGAAAGGAGCCAATCAAAGCCTCACTTTTGGACTGACTCCAAACTCGATGGGTGGCACTGGGAGCACAGAGTCCACGTGGATGTCCACCCCATTCACGGGTGGGACGACGGCCCCTGGCAGCCGCTCAGCCCCCTCCGAGCCCTTCCTGTGCTTCAGAGAGCGCTCGTTGCCGATGGGGCCAGGTCTGTGCTCCTTGCTCTGTCCCGAGCCTTGTTCCGAGTCCTTGAGGGGAGAGCAGAGAAGCTGAGATGCACAGACCAGACGACCCCAATCTGGCAGAAGACAGAAAACAATGAGCCCTCTGCCCAGGCCCTGGTCCCCGTGAATGGGACTCCCAGGTCACCTTTTGCTCAGGCTGCTTCTGAGCCTGCTCCTTGTGGCTGTCAGCCTTGGGCTCCAGGCCGGACCCGCTCATGTCCTCTGGTTTCAGAGTGCCATATGGGGAGCTGCGCTGCGAGGAGGTCGCAGATGACTCTCGAGACTCGGCGCTCAAGTCCACGCCACTATCTCCCTGGCTGCTCTTAAAACCCTGCTGTGCAAGGCACAAAATGGGTTAGAGCCCTCACCCCAGACCACAAACCGCCGCCATCCAGGGTGCAAAGACGAGTCTGGCACGGAGACACAGCTCCCCCAGCATGCCTGCGCTGTGCGGCGTTGTCCCGAGAGTGTGGGGGGAGGAGGGGGTCCTGACCTGTCAACTGAAGGCACACGGCCACACGCACCAACCCCAGCTCACAACCACGAGACCCCAGAGGGCCCAGGACAGAGACTGCCAAACTGATTTCCCTGTGACCCGCACCAGACTGAGCAAACACCTTCGCAGGTTTGAAGGAAAGTCCCTCAATCACTCGCCCTGCACTGGGGGTCCCCCTGGAACCCCTTCTCTTTCTCGCTCTCACGTAGATCCAAAACCGAGACAAGCCAGGACCTGTGGAAATGGCTGCTGGTCCAGCTCAACTGTGTGACTGAGGGAAGCGTGGGCGGGCCACCAGGAAGAACAAGACCGGGACAGGGCAGCACGAGGGCTGGGAGCACAGGCTCCTCCCCTAGCAGCGCAGCGGCCACCCACCTCGGCGGAGCCAGACTCCGTGCTGTTGAAGGCAGTGGCGGCTTTAGTCCAGGAGTCGCTGGTCGAGGACTGAACAGGGAGAGCTGCCAGGAGGAAGAAGACAGAGTCAGGGCGTCAAAGAGGAGCAACCAGGCTGCCGAATTGAGCCCGGGCGCAGCTCACACGAACCCGAGTCCCCTCGCGGCCCCCGCCAAACACGGCACGCTAGCGAACAGCTCTGACACATGGGTCTGGTCTGAGAGCTCCGTCCACCTTCCCAGCATCTTTAGACTTCAGCAAACGTGATTAGATGGTATGGCAGACACCAGCGACTTTCAGGTAGTCCTGCTAGGAAAGCGGTGCAGCGCTTCCCTTCACCGAAGCCCACTGTTTCTTTCTACACCGGGCAGCTGCTCCGAAGTCTCGGAGAGGTCCGAGGCGCGGTGACTGAGACGGGGCCAGCTCCCAGGTCGCTCGGAGGCCCCGCGCCCAGTCTGCCCTGCCCGACCAGCGACGGACACCCATCACGGACACACACTACCAGAGCGTCTGACCCCAGTATTTCATTAAGAGACCATTACACTTTCCATCAGAGCTGAGTGTTTCCCAACGTCATTCTGCAATGTGTTGGGACCAAGGGCTTCACCGAGAACACGAAGAGAGGCCATGCGGTCGAAAGGAAAGAATCAAGGTCCAGGCCCCGGAGTCTCAGGTGACTGTCATGTGACTCTGAGGTCAAGCCACTCCACTCTGGAAGCCTCGGCTGCTTTGTTTGAAACTAAGCTGCGGTGGATGGTTCCTCCACACCCCCAGGAGGCCCCAGGAGTCCTTGTCTTACACAACTTTGGGCCTCGCAGGGCCCTGGCCAAAGCAGACATTCAAGAATCTGCTTTTAAGATGGCATTGTTATCTTAAAAGTTACCAGAAAAAGAGCATTAAATATAGAATTTACTTTAAAGTTCAGGGAAACAAATTTTCTAAAAAGCAAGATCCACCTTACTCCAGCCTCAAGTCTATCTCTCTAGGAGCATTTCTGGGAGGAGCTGACAGCACCTTCCTCCGGACTCCAGTCCCTGCCCTGCAGCCCCTCGCTGCTCTCCCAGGACATCACACCAAAGGACAAGCGGTGCGGGCTAGGGAGTCAGGCCAGCTCCGGGTGCCCTCCGCCGGGTGAGGAGTGGCTGCCCCTTTCCGATCTCAGTGCTGGCGGACGCTCGCTCTTCCACCGACTGCGAGGCGGGAGCGAACTCACCGCTGCTCAGGGGCCGCAGCAGCGAGTGGCGCTGCGACGGTGCCCGGCATTCTGGCTCGGCAGAGGACGCCAGGGAGTGGGTCATGCCCCATCTACGTTCAGGGCTCCAAAAGCAGGTGCTCCCTAAGAAGAGAACAGCCGCGAGCAGGCTAGGCACCTGAGCCCACACAACCCCAGTTCTTACCAGGGCTGCCGCTCTCCCAGATCTCGGTGCCCAGGCTGCTACCCGGCACAGGTGTGTCGCCCTGCTCCAAGCACAGGTTTTGCTTCTTTGCAAACCGAGGAGGAATACGGGAGGAAAGACCCCGACCTTTGACAGGCACCTAAGGAAAAAAAAGCGGTGTCGGCCACCCTGGCCATCAGGCATGAAGAACAACTAACGTTCCCCAGGGGGAGTGCACTGCAGGGGCAGGGCGCCTGCCTCTCGGGGCCTCCACCACAGACCACTCCACACCTGAGAAGAGCTGACAGCCAAGGGACTATGATTCTAACTCGAACAATACGACAAGTGGCAGTGTCCCACCAACGCCACATGAGCACAGGGTCCCCACCCTCGTGACTCGTAACGTGACAAGTCTCACCCTACTCAGGCTGGGGCTCAGGGGTAGGAGAATGAACTCAGGGGCTGACGAAGGCCTGCCCCTTAGTTGGCGAGGCTTCCACTGCTGTCATGGGGGCAAGTGCCCTCCCTGAGGACAGAGGCGAGGCTGTCTGCTGGCACAGGGTGGCAGGGAGTGTGCGACGGAACTCCCCGGCCTTGGACTTAATGCAGAGCCCTCATCCTCCTGGCTCCGGTCTCCCTACATCATCAGCCTGACCTCAGCCTGGCTCCCCCTCACCTTGGGCATCTCACCTGCACAGCTTGCTCCTTCTTTCTCCTCTCTTCCTCTAGCAGGCGGCGCTGCTTCTTGGTCAGGACTTCGATGAAGCCTTCACCCACCATGGAGCCCACCTCAGGCTCCTCCCCGGGGCTGGACCCAGAATTCTCGATGATGGAGTCTGAACCAAGAGATCACAAGAAGGCACTACACTGTACTCACCAGAAGCCAACAAGAACCCAGCCCTACAGGCAACTAATACTTAAGGACAGGCTCAGCTCCCAAGGCTCGGCAGTGCCTGGCCTGATACCTAAGGAGCTGTGCTGAGTTCACCAGGGGCTATGGAACCCAGCTGCAATCGCTCTACCCTTCTCACACGCCCTCTGACACACCGTCAAAGCAAACCAAAGAGGCCTGAGTTACACTAGGGTTCGGAGAAGTCTTTGGAGACACAGACCCCCAAGTCCCAGCACTGTTCCTACCTAGCCATGTGACCCTGGACACACCATTCAAACTCTCTGGGCCACAGAGAGTTTCCCTCTTTAAAACTAAGGCGTGGTGGTACAGTTACGGGAATTCAGCAGACTGTGAGCCACGCAAGGGCAGGGTTCGTATCTGTCTTGTTCGCCACTGCAGCCCTGGAATGTGGCCCAGGGCCTGTCCAGAGGTCCAGACCATGAGCAAGAGGGCAGAGGTGGCAGCCCACGGAGCAAGGCCCCGTTTTGCCTGGGTATTCTCCCCCTGAAGAAGTGAAGCAACACTTACTTCCGTAGTTCAGGTCAAACTGCTTCATGGCCTCGCCCTGCTCATCCACCCTCTGCACAGCCAGCTGGGCTGCCTTCTCTGCCTTCTCACAAGCAGCTTCGGGGATATCGGAGGGGACATGGGCCGCCCGCTCCAGGGTGTAGTGGCCGCTCCCACTGGTGCAGCCTAGACCTCCTGGCAAGGCCTCATCCGGGGACCTGTAAGGAAGAAGGAACCCCGTTAGCTCGAAAGGTCCGGAGCCCAGGGAAGGAGTGGAAAAGCAAAACCGAACAAGCACACAGCACGAGCACGTGCCTGACCCACGCCGCTGTCCCTCCATCTGGACACGGCTCCAAGCAGCAGTGCGGTACATGCAGGCCACACGGAAGGCCGCTGTCAGCCGCTCCAGCAGCGCCACTGCGCCCACCTCTCCCTCCTCACAGGAAAGCTGGTCCTGCCCACCCTTCCCAGGGCTCAGGAGCTCTGGGCCTTCCCGCTGCAGGCCACACTCAGCAGGGCTCCGCAAAGGAAGGACGGCAAGGACTCAGAGGAGAGTGGCAGCACCCGACCAGCAGGGTGCTCAGGCCTCACCCTGCCCCCTGGCTCCTCGGGTTTTAGTTTTCAAGCCACAACAACAAAACTCCACAGAAAAGCAAACAAGCGGTGCAGGAGCAAGTGATGGAGACACACTCAAGGGCCTGGCGGGCAGTCACCCTCGGGTGCAGGGGAGAGTCGGGCGCACCTGGCACACGGCGGGACACACATGCATGAAGTGCTGCTCAAAGAACTGGCTTAACACAACGGTCACAGAAAGGACTCGAATTCTGCTTTCGCTTTACCTTTTGGCTTTCAGCGGCGTCCCGTTCTGCTGGCTCTCGTAACGGGGAGAAGCGTCACCACCACCTGGCCTACCAGACTTCTCCCCAAACCCTCCCGGCTCCAGCTTCCGGCTCTGTCTGTCCACCAGCGGTCTCTGACTGGAGAAGCTCCTCTTGGCCAGCTCCTTCTTCTCCCCCAGACTGGCCCCGGGCAGGCTGCCGTCCACCTGCGGGCTGGGCTCGGCCCCAGGGCCCTCGCGCCGCTCGCGCCGCTCACTGAAGTCACTGCTCTCGGAGGCCGTCTCCCACTCTTCGTTGGCATGATCAGAGGAGTTCTGGTAGGAGAGCTCAGGGGACCTGCGGCCCGCAGCCCCGTTCTTGTCCCCAGGACAGAGCTTCGACCGGGCTGGCCACTGACCTGCCAGCAACGGGGGCTCCTCCTCAGGGCCCCACAGGCTCAAGGATTCGCGCTCCTGCCGGAGGCGTCTAAAACGAGGGGGTTTGTCCTGGCGTGGGGGCCGCCTCCTCCTGAAGGGCCGGTTCTCTGCATTTTCAGAATCTGTGACGTGGTCGTCTTGGAAGAAGGCTCTCTTGTCCTCCATGCGGCTGTCTTCAAAGGCCCTGGCACCGAATGAGTCAGAGTGTCTGTAGGCCTCTGGGATGTAGTCTCTGTCTGAGGGTCGCCGGGAGCCGCAGGCATCGGGGGAGCCATGGTCCTGCCAGCAGGTGCCGGGACCCTTGCTCTGCCAGTGGGCCGACTCCTTGGACACGAAGGTTCTCCGCCCGTAGCTGCAGTGGCTCAGCCGTGGAGGGAGGGCTCGTCCGAAGGCCCTCGGGCCCCTGCTCTTCACCTCCGGACCGCTGTGGTCATCGGAGTACATCTTGTTGGACCGCCAGGAGTCTCTGAAGTCACCTTTCTTCAAGGTGCCCTCCTCCCTGTCCAGGGGCGAGCCTTCGGGAGGGCCGCTCTCCGAGCCTCGCTGCCGCCGCCGCTTAGGAAGCTCCTCGTACTCAGAGCCCTCACTGTGGGTCTCGCTGGCGATGCGGCGCCGGGGCTTAGCTCTGGGGAAGTCCTCGGGCTGACTGAACTCTCGCAGTCCCCGGCCGCGGCAGCTCCTCTGGCTGTTGGTGTAGATGCCCCGCGCCCCAAGGACCCCCCCGCCACAGATGCTGGGGCTGCCGCCGCCAGCAGGCCGGCCACGGAAAGTGAATTCTCGGAACCCGCGGCCACGACTTCGGGCCTGGCCTCGGCCCCCAAAGGCTTGCTCCTCATCGATGAAGATCCAATTATTCCTCTTCGTTGGAGGTGTATCACTGGGCTCCCGGGAAGGTCTGGACTCCCAAGCCTTGTCAGGCTTCTCTTCCTCTTCAGACTTGCTGGCTGAGCAGCCCAAACGAGCACGGGCCAAGCCCTGGGCCTCCAGAGTGGACAGGGTGGAGCTGGCCAGCGTGGGGTTGTTCTCCTCATCCTCGTCCTTTCCAGCTTGGGGACTGGGCGGCGCCTCCTCCTTGGTGGCCAGGCGGGCACTCTCTTCCCCCAGCTCCTGCTTACTCTTATCCACTTCTTTCTCTTTGTCTTCCACTTTGAGGGCTTTTAGCACGGGTTTCTTGATGGGCCCAGACCTCCGGGTCCTGCTGGTCTGCTCCTGATGCTGGCTGCCGGAGCTCCGGGACTCCGGGGTCCACTCGGGCTCCAGGGATGGCTGTCTGTGGGGGCTCCCTTCCTTCTCCCAGGAGACGATGCTGAAGGGCGGCTCTTCCCGGGCTGTCTCCTCCACACTGTTGGCTGCGTCAGCGGCCTTGGGCTGGTGGCTAACATCCCAATCGCTATACTCTGGCTTTTTCTCAGCCGGGGCAAAGTCAGGCTGCAATGGAGTACACCTAAGGTTTGGGGTGTGACCCCCAGGAGCGCCTGTGTCGTGTACATTTTCTTGGGTTGGAAACAAAAGCTCCTGGCCTATTCTTTGAGAAGAGACACAGCTGTCAAAGTCTGCTGGGGCCTTCTTGTCAAAAGCACTCAAGTACTCCTCCACTCTCTCCTCAAGGAGGCCGCGCTGGGCACTTATACCCCCTGACCTTCCAGGGGGGGCAGAGAAAGAGCTTTCATTCCTGGAAAGGAACCAGAAAAATCCGTCAATGCGATTGGAGCCTGGTTCCTGCTTTCCATGCTGAACATAGAGCTTAGTTTTAAAAAGAAAAAAATGTTAAAAAAATAAAGAAGAAAACGATAACCACCAATATTTCTTATCCTTTTTTTTTTTTAAAGATTTTATTTATTTATTTTTAGAGCATAGGGAAGGAAGGAAGAAAGAGGGAGAGAAACAACAACGTGTGGCTGCCTCCTGCGCGCTCTTCACTGGGGACCTGGCCCGCAACCCAGGCAAGTGCCCGGACTGGGAATCAAACCAGCAACCCTTTGGTTCGCAGGCCCACACTCGATCCACTGAGCCACACCAGCCAGGGCTAGTTCCTCTATCTTTAAATAGGTCTCAGAGCAACTGGACCGTGCACTGGCGGTGGCCCCTGGAGTCCAGAGAAGTGAAGAGCACAGTGGATGTTGGTGGATTCAGCTTGCCACCCTGGAGACAGAGAACAGTCCAGGATCCTTGGGTGCCACCAAGAAGCCGGAGCCTGGGAGTCCGCAGAGAGCCTGGGCCTGGGCCAGCAGGGCCAGCTTGCTTTACTTTCCCAGGAAGAGAGGCGACCCACACACTTGTCCTGCTGTCAGCCCAGCACCCCTGCCTCTTCACCCTGTTCAGAGATCTGCCTCTGATCCCAGGAGTCTCCTCAGCCTCAGCCCCATCATCAGATAAGCGCCCCTCAAAGCCCAGCGTGGATGCCATCCTGGCCATACTCTCTCCCCAAAGGGTGCTGGCAGCGCCCCCCCAGGCGCCCTCATCCCCCAGGCAGTGCACCCCTGGACAGTGCCTCTTCCTGCAGGTGCAGGACAGCAGGACTAAGTCTGTCTCACCTGATGTGCACGTCCATGGCCAACGTGTCGCTGGACTTCGGGTGGGGAAGCGAGTAGCTCTTGCTCTGCAATGCCATGTAGCCCTCGGGGCTCCACACGGGGGCCGGGTCGATGGCAGTCCCCTTCCTTTCTTGCAGTGGGGTCACACGGCTCTGATCCTCAGAGCGACAGCCGGTCCCGTTGAGGGACTCGTGGGGTACCACGGGCTTCATCAGTCCTGAAGAGGGAAAGAATTGGTCCGTGTCACCGCGCCTGGAAACCGTGCTCCGATCACAAGGCCGACCGAAGGCCCTCAGGAAACAACAGTGACCCCCGACTTTCACACAGACATGACACTTCCCTGCTGGTCATCAGAGATCTTAACCTTTTCTGACCACAGGGCCTCTGAAGCCACAGCATGTGCAACTTGAGGTGTTGAAAGACCTATTCAAAGACCTGTGAAGTCCAGCCTCAGGTTCAGATTAAGAAGCCCTGTGACGAAGGGAACGTAAAACTGGCAAATGGAAACTGAAACTATCAAATCAGAGCATTCACCAATGTCAGCAGAGGGCTGGAGAGGCAGCAATGAGAATCTCTGTGTGAGCAGGGACGCCGGAAGGTCTCTGCACAGACACGGGAACGGAGCTCCGCGCTGGGGGTCCACACTGGACAGGCGCTGTCTCCCTGCTTCAGAACCTGCTGCTCAAGGAGACTCACAGGGGGTTTTGGCTTCAGGTCCTTTTGTCTCCAACCCTGAGACTGACCCCACCTTTTCCTACAGGAGGGGGAGGGTGTGACACACACAGGACAAGCAACTGTCACGGGTCCGAGGAGTTTAGGACGAAGATGGTTATCCCTGTCCTACCGGACACAAACTCACTGCGCCCGTGTCCTCTGCCCACCTCTATCAGATGAGGCTGTGGAGGCGGCACAGATGATAAAGGCCTCGTGGGGCCTCAGTCTGCAGGGGAAAAAAAGATCTGATTTTTCAAATAATTTCTTTACAAAGCTGATTAGTAGCCAAAAATTTTGCACCCATCTACAGAATGAGCTCAGGCAGGGAATGGTCTGCCCCAAGCCAGCAGTTTTAAGTTGCTTGAGGCTGCCGGGGGCTCTGTTCAAATGCTGTTGACCAGTGATTGTGACTCTGGCACAGAGGCTGTCGGAGCTGAGTGGCGCCCCCCCCCCCGCCCCCCGCAGTGGCCCACCGTTTCTCAGGTGCAGATGTGAGGCCAGCCGAACCGGGCAGCACTGTACACGGACTTAGTTTTGGCACTACGGCAGAGCCTCAGTACCTGGAAAACCTTCCTGCCGCGGAAATGCTGGACAGGAGAAACCCAGCATTTTGCTTGCAGAGTGGTATATCCCCTTGAAAACAGGAGCCCCCCATTAGTCTTCGTGCCCCACAGGCATGTTCTTCCACCCAGCACACGGGATGGATTTTTGTAGCACAATGCAGAGGGCTCCACCTGAGATGTTGCTTCAAGCAAAGACCCTCAAAGGGCTATGGTCCCAATTACAAGGCAGATGAGAGAAAAACACGCTCTTCTGTACGGCGATAGGGAAATGACAACGTTTGTGTCTCAGCCTGGGCAGGGGTAGGGAAAGAAGAGTGCCTCCCTCTAGGAATCCAGAGCCACATGCCACCGGTTTGGGGAATGGAGGTGTTCAGCTTTATACCCCCAGAGTGGTCTAGAAACACCCCAAGTTAAAATAAAAGATGGTTCTAAGCTAGCAGAAGAAAATAGAAAACACCTCTAGAGGGATATGTTCACCCCAAGCCATACTGAGTCCCCAAAATGAATAAAGCTCTATTAAGAATGAACTTGTGCCCTGGCTGGGTAGAGCTCAGTCACTTAGGGCATTGTCCTGATATGCCAAGGCTGCAGGTTCGATCCCTGGTCAGGGCACATACAAGAATTAACCAATGGATGCATAAATAAGTGGAACAACAAATCTCTTTTAAACCAATTAAAAACAACAACAACAACAACAAAACCCTGGCTAGTGTGGCTCAGTGGATTGAGCACCAGCCTGAGAACTGAAGAATCATTGGTTTGATTCCCAGTCAGGGCACATGTCTGGGTTGCAAGGCCAGGCCAGGTCCCCCAGTAGGGGGTGCACGAGAGGCAACCACACATTTATGTTTCCCTTTCTTTCATCACCCTCCCTTCCCCTCTGGGTAAAAGAAAATCTTAAAAAAAAAAAAAAAAAAGAACCTGGACGTACCCGGACACAGCACATCAACAGGATTACACACCTCCCCAAGAACTTCAAGTAACAGAATAATCTGTTAAACACTAGAAAACTATGTTTTAAATAATTAAAGTGCATAAAAGGAATTAAAAATATAATACAAGAAAACAAAACAGATTCAAAAAGAATTCTACTGACAACAATGTAGTCACTGAGATTAAAGCTCACTGGACAGTAAAGGAAAAGGAAGCAGATCAGATGCAGCTGAAGAAAGCAGCTGAGGCATTTCCCCAGAGACACCCTCTCTTTCACATTTAAGAGACTTGGAAAACAGAACAGGAAGGCACAAAACACTCCAAGGGGAAGTTCTAGAGGAAAGGATAGAGGATGAGGAAAAGGCAGTATGTCAACCTAGAAGAGAAGTTTCCAGAAGTGATGGAAGACGTACAATACGCCCTTGGATTCGCGCAGCAGGAGCTCTCAGCAGAATGAAGCAGGCGGAGACAGACATGCGCCTGGACGCAGCACGTCAAGACAGAGCTGCAGAGACCAGATACAGGAGGGTGGTCTCAGAGAGCGGGTCACCCAACGGGGCGCACTTCCCACAGCAGCAGGAGCCGGGAGAAGGGCAAATGCATCCCCCCTCCCCAGGCTGACAGTCACTGCCAACCTCGATCCCTGCACCCAACCGCACTGCCGCTCAGGAGAAAGGGTGGCATGGAGACCTCCTCAGGCAAAGGAAGGCTGCCAACAACCTTTGCTGAAGGACTCCCGGGGCGCGCTTCACGAAGAACTAAGCTGAACCCAGGTGAAGGAAGAAGAGGAAAGGGGAACGCAGCAGAGAAACCACTAGCACGCATCTGGCAGATCTGACAAGCACAGACGGGACGAAACTAATCGTGACTGATCGGGTGGGCGCAAAAACCAGGGAGAGCTACAATTCTAGGAAGAAATAACAAGACCGAGGGGGAGGTCATCGGTTAAGAGGGAAAATACTGACTGGCACATGTTAGAATTTAATGTAGTCGCTACGACAGCAGAAACAATGTAAAGGAAGACAAACAAACAGAATAGGAAAACCTGATTAAAAATAAAAACATAAAAGAAAAAGCACCGAGGAGAACAAACAGAAAACAAAATAGGAAAGGAGGAAATGCAAACACAATCCCCCCAGGAATTCTCAAGCACTGGCTCTGGCCACCGAGAAGTACGTCCAGGATGGAGGCAACCACACACCTCGGACACAGAGATACGCTCCCCGAAATGGGCTTGGTGAGGCCGGCGATGAACAGCCGGAAGGAGGATGCCAAGCGACCAGGAATCCAAGGAAACCAGGAATGATATCAGCATCGGGCAGAGCAGACCGCAGAGACTGCAAACTCCGAGAGGGGCAGGTGCTGAGGACATGCCTCCAGACGGGGCCGGCAGCACCCACGGGCTCCCAGGACTCTCAGACCCACAGCTGTCACAGGACACCCAGATGCAGCCTCTGAGAAACTGATCAAGGGGACAAAAACTGCAGTGACATCGATATTCACAAAGCACACCTAGCAAGCCCAATTCACATCTAATTAGAGAACAAAACTCTTTTAAAGCAAACACGGAATGTTTAAAAAAAAAGTCATTGCCTACAACGAAACTCAACAGATGTCCAGCAATCTTGACTGGGGCCTTGTTGGTGAGTCCAGCCCTTGAGTGAAATTCGACCTGCCACCTGTTTTAAAAATAGTTTCCCTGGAAAGCGAGGCGCCCCTTCACTTACTGCTGCCTACAGCTGTGTTTGCTCTCGCACCAGCAAAGCTGGGCAGCTGCTCAAAGCCTCAAATTGTATTTCCTGTCTGGCAATTAGAGAAAAAGTCTGATGGCCCCTGGTCTCTTATATGGATAGCATTACCCGACCACAAAACAGTCACGTTAGAAAATCATGCAGTAAGAATAATCTTTAAACCCTGTATTTGGAAAATCTACAACTTACCATTAAAAAATCATAATTGAAAAGATAAATGAAAATCAGACTAACGTTCAGGCCTGTACAATAACAAAAGTGCTTTCTTGTAAAACTCACAGAAGTTCATAGTTCAGGTGACACTTAAGTACATGTATCAGAAAAGCCAAAAATTAACGAGCTAAGTATCCAACACAATTAGAAGAACTGAATAATTTCAAAGAAAACAAAGAGGAAAAAGCAAAAATTAAGTAAAAAAAAAAAAAAAAAGAAATTAAGAAATCCAAAGCTGTTTTTTAAAAACGGCATTAATTAGACAAACCTAGGGGGAGCTTAATCCAGGGGAAAAAACAGAGAAGGCAGAAAGAACACTAAGAATGACAAAAAGGGTCAGAACAACATAGAAGAGATGTAAAAATTAACTAAAGCAATTTGTAATGCATGGTCTTAGGACTCTCCCCAGTAATTCTTTGCGACAGGTACTATCATACCCTCATTTTGCAAACAAGGAAGTTAGAACAGACTGGTCACGTGACCTGTGGAAGCTGCCAGGTGGAATCTCATGGACCTAACTCATGGGGCCCTGCCTGGGCCTCTACAGGAGGGGCCTGCTGGCCCAGGGTGCTTACCCGAAGGGGGCAGGGCTGAGGGGTAGAAGTCCACTGGGGTCCGAGTGGGCGCGATCCGTGGGTCCATGTAGGAAGGCATCATCATCCACCTGGGGTCAAAGCCCAGCATCTGGGGGTGGTGCGCGTAGAAGGTGCGCTGCGGGTGGGAAGGCGGGGGGTACACCTGCGGCCAGTGCTGCATCTTGTACATCTGCTCCTGAGCAGGGAGACAGGCCCGGTGAGACAGAGCTACGGGCAGACACCGCCCCTGCACACACACTGTGCCAGCAGAGGGCACAGAAAGCCCACCCAGAACAGGAGACCAAGAGAGGGAAGGGGTGAGCAGCTACTGCAAGGGACAATTGTGCCACCCTCACGGTGGGAGCCCACAGGCCCCTCCAATGCGAAGCAGCAGGGTCTCACTCAGATCGCACACTGCAGGGAGTGACACCTGGCCAGCACACCTCCCAGGGACTCCCCTCGCCTACAGCCACCTGGGCACATCACCATCCTCCCCTTCCTCTCCACTGCCCTCTCCAAGCCGCTCTCCAAGCTGCAGGGGTGATCCTGTCCACACGCATGCGCACACCCCACTCTGACCATGTCAACCCTGTTTCCAAAGAGCTTCCAAAGTGCTTCTGAGGGCTCTCCACAGGGTTCCATGTTGGCTAGTGTCTGTGGGGCCCTGGTCCCTGCCTCCTTGTCTCCCTTCACAAGACTGCCTGCCACCTGAAGCCTCGGTAGCATCCTGGGCCCTCTGTCTGGGAAGCTCCTCTTTCCTCCACCCCCAAACCTGGCTCACTCACACTTTTCTTAGGTTCCATCTTAAAAAGCACCTGCTCTGGAAAGCCTGCCCTGGCTCCCTGGAGAAGTCAGGCCCTTGTCCTCTGCTCCCCCAGCACTGACATTCTCCCCTATAGCACTGACAACAGGGCAGTACTGTCTCATGATGGCATGCCTTACTGTTTCATGAGAGACTGCACCCCAACTTCACGGCAATATCCCTGCCCCGAGAGCTGGTGCAAAGAACACTCACGGCATAAGAGAATGAACATAAAGCATCAGCGGAACCACCAACATTGAGGACCTGGAGGGGTTCGCTGCACGGCCTGCTCTGTGGCATCGGGGGCCTCTGGCGCTGCCTCCCAGGCACATGCTGGGTGGGTGCCAGGCAGGACTCTGGTTCAGAGTCAGCCTAGGAAGAGAGCCCAATGGGCTGCCCACTGCCAGCGACCTGGGCTAGATGCCCCAGACAGCTTCACTGGTCCTTAGGGCACCTCTGCAGAGCACTCGGCACCAAGCAATAGAGATCTCACAGCCACGAAGGAGGCTATGGGCCTCTGCCCACAGCAGCCCTCACGTCTGGACCCCAGGTCCCCAGGAAACCTGACCAGACAGGCTGCCAGACCCCTTCGGGCTGCCCTGGCGCTTTCAGACTGCCCTCTGTTCTTGAGGAAGGACGTTCCCATCACTGCCCCCAGCAGGGCTACCCAGGGCCACCGCTGCTGCTGTGTCTGGCTCGAGCTGCTGCAGAGCTCCCTGGTCAGTAATCCTCCGCAAGCCACGAGCCACCACGGTGTCACCCACTGCCACGTGGAAACGTATGAGTCTACCTTCCTGTTCAGAGCTCAGGACTAGGTGCTTCCTGGGACACTTTCTAGGAGCCCAAGGTAAAGAGGGCCGGGGGGAAGGTTTTAAAGGTAACAGAGATTCTGGGAAGAGGCTCAACACCTGAATTTGTTTCCGCAGGGCACACGCAGTCTGAAATTTCTCTGGTTACCATTAATAATAACTTACTGCACATTCAGCTGCTTAACTAAGTAATGACCATGTACGACCCCCACTTCCCACCACAAGGCACTGCTCATCAGTGACACATTTGCTCCTTTACTACTCTCCTCTAAGACACTCCGTTGCCAACGAGTGTTCCAGCTGGACGAGGTGACCAGGCTCACAAAGACCGAGTAGGATTACAGCCATCACGTGCATGCTCTCGCCCAGGGCCTAAGGTAAGCCCCTTTCTAAGGTTCATGAGACATCAACAAAGATGACACTGCTAGATCAGTTTACGGGAGCCACAGAGTGCTCCCTGCCACACCGAGAGGCAGGCACTCCTGCTTCCTGGTTGGCAACCACCTGCCAAGGCCACGCACAACTGGAGAAGCTGCAACCGGGTCAACACCTGCAAACCCACACCCTTCACCAAAAGCTCACGCATCTCTTGACTGCTCTCCGAGCAGCTCCAGGGCCACCCTCATCCCCTGGGAAGTCCCAGCGTGGGGCCACAGTGTGCTACTCCGAACAAGGAAACCTCTCTCCAAGCTCACCCACACCACATCCAAGGCACACGCTGTGCACAAACTCTCCCTTACTCGTGACAGACAAGGAGGTCAGCAAACCACCCCCTGGAGGAAACACTTTGAGAGACAACAGCCAGAGCTGACGCACCAAGGCCCGAGGTTTTGAGGTGCAGCTCCTGGTGTGACTGGGAGACAGGAGGGCAGACTTATGTTTGTTTCAATGGAGGGGACATCACTCGGCCGTCAGGTCTGTCTACAAGGGCCTTCTCAATGTCTTCTCTCTTTACCTGTTGTTGCTGCTGCTGCTGCTGCTGCTGGCGCTGGAACCTGGGAGGAAGCGACTTCTGGTACTTGCTGAACTCCTGTGCAGGGGACCCAGCCTCCCGGGCCCCCTCCTCACTGCTGCCATTCTGAGCCACAGCTGGAGCAGCTGCGGGGGCTTCTTCTGAAAACGAGCTGGGGGCTTCCTGGGCAGAGCACTCGGGGGAGCCTAGAGAACCACCAACCGGAGAAACAAGCGAAGTGAGCTCACGGACGCTTGGCCAACCAGACGTCTAAAAGCCAATGCTCTTCCTTGTTGGCACTGCCACCGTGCTGGACCACTCCCAGCCCTGACCCCGGCACTGTGCGACTGCTTCGCAGGCGTGAGTGCACGAGTTCCCATGGCATCACCCGGACACAAAGCATTTGGATGTCCGGTGCACTGTCTGAGATCATGGCACCAGCGGCAGAGCTGGGATTTGGGTCCAGGTGACAGAGATTTCATTAAAAAGGACCCTGGGAAACCAGTGAGCAGCCACGGGCTCAACAAGAGCCGGTACGTCCATCATCCCAACTGGCTGGCTGCACACATCCAAAGGCCACGGGACCCGGGCCCGGCGGCCTCTCCTCTACCATGGGGGACAGCAGCGGTGCCTCCGCCGCAGGGCTTGTGGCAATGACACTCAGGGAGACAATCCCTGCAGTGCACTTAAAGCAGCACCCGACAGGCCACGAGCACTCAACACAACTGCCCAGCCTTCCCTCTGAAACTCCCTTCCTTCTGGTCACATCCCAGCTCTGCCCCCGCTCTCCCCTGCCCCGGCTTTACCGAGGGTCAGCCGACACTTGCGTTGCTCACTCTGCTGCGGAAGAGCCCCCCAGCCCAGTGATGCATTCAGAGAAACACCGCGGGAGGGCGGGGCGGGTGCCGAGGAGCCCCTGAACTGCCGGCCCGCAGGCCCATCTGGGGACCAGTACCCACCAACCACGCCCCCACCAAGCAGTCTCCGTCCAGACCCCCCACTGCCCCGCGGTGAGGACGGGAAGCCGCACAGGCTTCACTCGGACCTCAAAGAAAGGGAAGTGACAGAGGGACGTGGACAGCCATCAGACCAGCAACACGACCCCACTCGGGAGGCTCTGAGAGACTGAAACTAAGATCAGACCCTTCTCTCCTGAAGAGCTGGTTTCAGTTGATTTTTTTAAAAATCACAAAGAACACAGCTGATCATGTTCTTTAAAACTGCTCAAGAGACACCCTCCACCATACAGCGCCACACAGCATCTGAGGCAGCCATGGGACCCATCCTTCCGTCGCACCGAAAGCGTGTTCCCCGATGGCAGGCAGAGGGACCCCGTGCTGTCGCTAAAGCCCTGCAACGTCTGCACCTTTGGCCAAGCAGTGCAAGTAATGACCACGGTGATGACGACGACAACATCGGTCATGTGACTAGGAAGTACACGCATGACTTCTACGTGCAGAAACTGTGCCAAGGGCTTCACGTCCATCACCTCAGGTGGCCCCGCAGCACACAGGGAGGGACATGCTGCTATCATCCCACTGCACAGACGCTGAGAAAACAGACCCCAGAGCTGAGGCGCGGAGCCATCTAGTTTCAATAGCTGAGGCAGGATGTGACTCCAGGCGCAAATCCAGGCCGAAACTTAACGCCCGATGCTTCCCAAGGTCCTCTCGCCGTAGGCCACAGCCTGTGCTAGGAAGCCAGGGAGATACAAACAAAAGCCGCCCAGGGTTTCCCGTGCATGGGACGAGGGCCCCTGGCTCACCTTTGCGGACAGCAGGGCCGTTCTCCTGCAAGGACACCTTCTCGGTGCCTGGAGACCGGGGCACTTCCTTCTCCACCTGCTTCTGGGCCTCGCTGGCCTTCTGAGCCTGCTTACACTTCTGGTCCAGCTGTTTGAGTTTGGCGGCACAGGCGGCCAACCTCTCCTCCCGGGCTCGGCGCTCCTCCTCCTCCCGGCGCTTCCGGGCGCGTTCCACAGCCTCGGACATCTCGGACTGGATGAACTTCTGCCGTGGGGGTGGCTTGTCCTCTTTGTCCTCGACAGACTGTTGCCGGAACACGCCACCCACGCAGGACTTCTGCCAAGAGAAGAAAGCCTCTGATGAAAGGAGGAGACAGGGTGACCCCAGGGCGGGCCCGTGCTCTTCCTGAGAGCCTGGAGCACCTTCGGGGGGCCGTGTCATCATGCACCAGGCGGGCCGGAGCGTGAATCTGCTCTGCCCTTGACTGTATTTGGAATAATGAGGTTTGGGCCAAGTGCCAACCTTCTGCACCTTTGTTCATCATTTGCAAACTGGGGACGACACAGGAAGCCTTTGGGACTGTGAAGAGGCCCTGAAACGTCTGCCAGGCACTCAGCCCTGGGCAGACAGAGGGCGCTCCCAGCCCACGGATGCTCACCACTCCAAAGGGCACCGAGGTTAGCCCTCTGCAGCTGACAAACAGGAGCCGAAAGGCACACACTCTACTCCTTGCCCTGTGAACATTTACAAACCTGTGGGTGTAAAGAGCCGCGAGAAGTTGAAATTCATAGACATGCAGTTTCAAGATGATTCTTTGTGTAAAAACGAAAAGGTATCTCTAAGAAGAGCTACTGCGGACAGTTCATCCAGCTCAATCTCTGCCTGCTTGCTAGTTACTGGACAACACCCAGAGGCCGAAGATGCAGCAGGAAGAACTCAACACAGGACACCTTTTCACTGGCGTGCGGGGAGGGGACACCGAAGGCCACAGCCACGGAATCCCAATGATGTGACTATCGCAACACACAGGTTCCTGTCGTGAGTGGAGGACGTACAGCACTGTCCTCCAGTATGTGCAGATGTGTAAGACTGTAAAAAGTTACCAAACATTGAAAAAAACCAAGATCTATGCCTCTTCTCATGTGTTATTTCTATTTCTCTAAAAGCAATATGCCACACGTTGGCTGGAGTCAGGAAGTTTTCTCCTACAAATTAACTTCTCATAATCCAGAAACAACTGCCACAATCAAGAGATGAAGAACTTCCACTTTGGAAACACGCAGGCAGTTATCACATCACGGGACTTTCATCTCGCCGTTGAACGCTCCCTTCTGCCCACGCTCCGCCGTGGGCGTGCGCCGCCTCACCCCACGGCGCAGCTGTAATTTCCCCAAACCCCCGGCGGTCAATGCTCTCTCGCGGACAACACTCACTGCGCATCCTGACCGAGTCCATCAGAAAGTCCTAGCGACAAAGTAGCAGAAGTAAAGGCAACACGGACACTGCTAAGACCAATGATGTGGCTTTCTCAACTGCCCTAAGGTTAGCTACCATTTTACAGACTACAGGTTCTGAAAAAGACCTGAATTATGACCATCTTTCCAGAACTTTGGGTGCATAGAATTTTATAGACTTCATCTTTGTTGCCTCTATTCAGTTAATTCACAGTGTTGCTGTAGGTCAAAGTGGAACCATCTCTTGAACACTGCACCTAATATAAGAATGCAATGTGGAGTAATTTCAGGGTGATTTCCAAAGCAGCAATGTGTCTATCCCCTGTACCTAGCACAGTGCCTGGCACACAACATGTATTCAATAAAAAAGACTGAGGGTGCAGGGCACTTTCACTTTATAAGCAGATGTGGAACAGGAGCCCTCTGAATAGCAAAGTGCGTTGAAAATCATTAAGTTTTGCCAAGTGTATTTAAAGTATTGCCTTTACCATCCCCAGCTCTGTCTCTCCTGAACAATTCAGTCCCAAAGTCATGAGACTTTGTGGCAAAACAAGGCCAGCATCTGCGACAGAGTCCTGGGGGCCGGGAGCAGGTGGTCAGAGCCCAGGCAGAGAGGGGAAGAGGTCCATGTGGCAATGCGGCCCCAGCAGGCTGGGTGAGGACGGAATTCCTAAGGAGAGACGGCCCAGCAGGGACATTCAGGGCGTCCACATGGGGCACTGACATCTGAGTGGGTGAGGAGGGCATCTGCACAAGGGACAGTGGCGGCAGGAGTGGGAGACTGGTCGCCTGTAGGGGGACTGACCAAACAGGTGTAAATGTCAGGAACAGATGGGGGACAACCAGAGTGAACTCTGTGGGACTGGAGCTGTCACTGTGACCTCTAGTTTTCTGTGCAGACGGACACGGCTGTGTGTGCCCATATGCGCACACACAAGCTCCCTGACTGTCCCCCGAGAGGGACACCCCAACAGCAGTGAACACTCCCAGTTCCCACATGTGAGTTTCTGCACAACGAGGACCACTTCCGGGGCCAAGGACGGGCAGGAAGGAAGCAGCTTAAGAAAACCTGTTCCACCAGAACGCAAGGAACCGCAGAGAAGAGGATGGAGACACACAGAAGGGCAGGGACACCACTTGAAGAGGCTCTCAACAGCCAAATCAAAGGCAGTCTGAGCTTCAAAACGAGAAAAACAGACTATAACTCACCGATACAAATAAACTCAAAGTGGCACGAGAAACAGGATATTCCAAGTCTCAAAGTGCCTGCCCACAAAATCCTTATCTATTACAAATGTGGGAAAGAATAACTCCACAGTGTGCAACGTGGCAGGTACTGCCTTAATCAAGCGACAACTGTCAGAGTGGGACAGAGACAAATCGTGGTCACCTGTCAGGACGCAATGAGAAGAGTCCTGTCATCTGAGAGACCCTAGCCCCAAAAGGAGACCTCGATGCTAACAGCGAGGGAGCAGCAGACCAACCCACTTCGATATGCGCTCCGCAGGTTAACGGGGCTGTGACCTCCAAAGGTGTCAGAGCCACGCAAGGCAGGAAAAGCTGCTCCGAACCAATGGGGACGGCAGAGACAGGACACCTGAGATGGGGTATGATTGTGAACTGGGTCCCTGTGTAAAGGCCATTCACTAACAGGACGACTGTTAAAAGGTGACAGCAGTGACACGTCCCTGCTAATGTCCTGGCTGAGACTGTGGTGACCTAGGAGGACCGCCGATTTTGGGGTACTACGCGACCCAAGTGCTCCATGGTGGCAGTGCCTGGTCACACGGTATCTCCTGAAACAGCTCAGGAAAAAGTACTCTTTGTATTGAACTTCCAGCTTTCCGATATGTCTGTGCCTGTTTCAAAATTTCCAAAGAAATTTTCTAAATAAATAAATAAATAAATAAATAAACAAATAATAATAATTAAAAAAAAAAAAAAAAGGCCTGCCCACCTAGGACCTTGAAAAAGTTGGCCACTGAACCAGGCGCCCTGCTGCGGTCTCTCCCCTGGAGCGCTGGCCACACAAACGCGGGAACACCGCGTGCGCCCCTGCTGGCCACAGCTACAGAACCCCTTCCGGCTCCCTGGTACCTGGTAGTCAGGGCCTGGCGTCCAGCTGTGAGGCTTCCTGGAAGGCGGCTGAGGTTCTGGCGCCTTCCGGATGGCCCGGGCCATGCCCGCCATTTCGCCCCAGTCCTTTCCTTCCTCCTGGGTACGCTTGGCATCGGCACTGTCTGTCGAGCTCATGGACAGCTGGCGCGGGCCCCTGGGGTCCCAGCTGCTCCTAGGACAGACCGCGTGCGCGTTAGTTCTCCCGGTCAGACCAACGTAGCCGCATCACACCAGCCAGAGGCCCGTCTCGGTCAGCTGTCGGCACACCAATTTCCTTCGTCAGAACACACCCAACTCCACCCCCCATGGGTGGCAGGACCTGCCCAGTACACCAAAACTGAGCACCAGCATTTACCAAATCACTCTTCCACGTAAGGCTCCAGGTAGTAAGTTTCACGCCCATGGCTTCACCTCACAGAAGGAAAAAAGCCCCCCCCCCCCCCCATTTTAAAGAGTTGAAAACTGAGCCTCAGAGAGGCTGGGCAGCCGCGCTGTCAGGGAGGAGCTAACAGATGAAGGTCCTTCTCCTTTACCACAAGAGCTCCTTCCCTGTGCTCTGCCCAAAGAGGGAGGGGTTCAGCAATGCTCCTCGGCACCGCCAAAGACAGCTGAGGCCCTCCTAAACAGAGCGGGAGCAGAGCGAGGCACACAGTAGGCACCGGGGGCGCATTCCAGAGGGCGGCTCTGGGGCTGGAAGGTAAGGGGTCCTGCGCAGGGCTCACCGGCACCAGCTGCGGTGCGGACGCAGGCTCCGGGGCGGAATGCACGTGCACAGACCGAGCACCTTTTGTGTGCGGAACAAGAGCCCAGTAACACAGAGGGGTTCAGAAAAGCGGGGCCAGGTCCGGCAGATCTGTGTCTGCACGTGAGGCGGGGCAGGGGAGGCAGGTGAGGCAGGCTGGGAGATCACAGCCACTCTGAGGAACGTGGGCACTGCACTCAGGCTCCTGATCCGCCAGAAAGGACCTGCCTTTAGAAGACAACTGGGCACAGTGTGAGGGGGAGAGGAGGTGAATGCTGCTGACCTCTGCATGGTCCGGAAAAGGAAGGATGCTGCCTGCCCCACGGCTCCGGCCACAGTGAGCAGGGAGGGGCACAGTCAAGGGCCGTTTCAGGACTTATTGTGGTTGGGGACATGAAGATGGCAAAGGGGATGCGGAGCTCGTCATCAGAGTCTTGAGGTGGGGGGTGGGCATCATCAACCAATTCAGAAAATATCCAAAAAAGAGGAGGTTTTAGCCCCGGCTGGTGTGGCTCAGTAGATGAGCGCAGGCTTGTGAACCAAAGGGTTCAATTCCCAGTCAGGGTACATGCCTGGGTTGCAGGCCAGGTCCTCAGTGGGGGACACATGAGAGGTAACCACATACTGATGTTTCTCTCCCTCTCTTTCTCCCTTCCTTCTCTTCTCTCTAAAAATAAATAAATAAAAACTAAAAAGAAGGAGCAGGTTTTAATGTAGATTTAGGGAGAAGGTGCCCACGATGGGAGGTGTCCTTGGTCACAGACATTCGCAAAGCTAGGTCCAAAACCCATGCCTGACTCTTTCAGTTGAATAGTCCGTTAACACCAACAGAGAGGGACAAGAAACGGAACATCCTACTGATCCAGCAAGTCTACAAAATTTTATGTCTTTGCTTTTGCCTTCAATTCCTGGTCACATTTCCCTCCGAGCCTCTTGTTCCAAGAACTGACCCACAGCCATTCCCCACATGTACCCAAAGCTTTGGCTGAAAATCAAACAGTGTGAAAATAAACGGCAGAAGCCTCACTGGTTAACGGGGCGCTATCAGACAAAGCGCGGCAGCAGATCGCCACCAGCTTCCTCCAGACGGGGGGCATTTACTTCAGGAGCTTTGCCGCGAAAGATGTAACAACATAGAGAAACTGCAGACCCAACTACACAGACATTCAATCACTGATGATAAAATAAAGGGAAACATTAAAGCAATAACATGTAAGTGACATAAAACGATCACATCTTGGAGAAAACCGTGAGTCTAACAGGTAACGTAGAAGAAAACGGGGGGTCTCCCAGGAAAGGAAACATTCACGTTGGCCAGTACCCCAAACCTGCAAATTAAATCAACCAAGGCACTGCCTTTAAAGTACCAGCCAACTCTACTGATGCTGTGGTTAAAAACAAGAGGGGCTAGAGTACAATGAAGTATTTTCCAAAGGGCATTATAAGAAAATCGGTGCAATAATAATCCAAGAAACGAAAAGATTAAAAGATTAAAGTGATCCAGAAAGTGCAGAAAACTGAGCACGCCCTGCTCGCAGCCCCCCCACCCAGGATCCCCAGCACGCCTTTGCACTCACGTCCCAGGCTGGGCGACCGGGAAGAAAGGAGCGCGTGAACCCCGCTGGTTTCCCAAACTGGCTGGCCGCACAGGCCTGCAGGGGCACGCCACCACCCTCAGTCTGCAGGACGCAGGGTCCACCCCCAACACTCGGGAAGACGCTGGAGCAGCGGTTGCGATCACTAGGACTCCTGCCTGGATGCCAGTCCCGGCTCCACTCCTGAATGGCCCCGTCCCCTCGCCTGCAAGCTGAGCAGTGACCAGCCCTGTGAGGCCACCGGAAGAGAGCAGGTGCGCATTTGGCACGGGGACCAGCATGAAGCAGCACGGGCAAGCACCCAGGTGGCCTGGAGCGTGCCGTAAGCATAGGGGGAGCCTTACCACTGCGGCCTGCCATCCTTCACAACATCTTCCTCCTCTTCGTCATCACTGAACTTCAACTTCTCAGAATAGTCCACTTCCTCATGGAGGCCTACAACAGGAGGGGAGCCGGGAAGAACAAGGAAAAGGAGAATTTCAGCCGCTGAGAGGGCCGGTCGCGAGTTACACCAACCCGAGCGAGGACTAAGGCGCCCCCCTGCTGCCACGCCAGAACAAAGTGCAGGTGAGAGTGAAGGACAGTGCTGGTGTCCGCTGACAGCAAGGCAGCCTGAGCAGACTGCTCTTCCCACAGACAAGAACTCCTGAGTCTGGGCAGAACATTGAACAAATGTATTAGAAGGTACAGGAGAGTGAGCAGAAGCAGGCGGAATCAGACAGGCGCTGACCCCTGCGACATGGAGGCTCTGCCCGCAAATCTGTGCTTACCGCGTTGACCCAGGGCACCGCCCCCACGCCCTGAGTGGCGCTGGTGGCAGGCAGCGCCCACCAACTGCTGAGTGGGTCACAAAATGCTGTACCCTAGATCCACACATGCTACAACCGATGAACCCTGAAACCCTCATCATGGTAAGTGTCAGAAGCCAGACACAAAGGGCCACACACTATGTGATTCCATGTATGTGACATGTCCAGGTGTAAACCCACAGAGACGGAAAGTAGGTTAGCTGTCACCACAGGAGGAGGGCGTGTTTGAGTTTGTTTGCAGGGGACGGAAATGCTCCGGCACTGGCTAGCGGTGATGGTGGCAACAACTTGAGAATATACTCAAAATCACTGAATCGTGTACTTTTTAAAAGGCATCATTCCAATTTAAAAGCAGCGTTAGAGTTGATGAAGAAGCAAGTACAGTTACGTGCCGTCTCCCAGATCAGCACTTTACATACAAACACAAGGCGGGGGGTAAAGGACGGCAAAGAGACACCCCGTGAAAACAGCACGTAAGTCAGAGCGGTGACACCGACACGGGACAAGGCCGACTCCAAGACCAAGCGCACTGCCGGAGACAACACACAGACAGTTCCAAGCGCTGATGTTGGTCATAAAAATTATAAACGTGCACTGAGCCTAATCAAGTAAGTGAAGCAAAAACAGGAGAAAAGATACGTGCACAACCACAGCGGAAAGTTTCAGCTCATTTTCAGTAACTGACAGAACGAGACCAAAACATCAGTGAAGCACGTAAGACCTGAACGGACACCACCAACCGCCCGGACTGACCGACATTAACAGAGCGTGACCCCCAACCACCGTGGAATGCACACTCCTTTCCAGTGCGCTTGGGACACTCCTCGAGACAGGTCACGTCTTGGTCACAACATGTGTCTGAGTAAGTCTAAACGACCCGGAATCATTCAGAGTACGCTCTCTGACTCTCAAGAATTAAATTACAAATCTAGAAAACCCCAGCAGTAAAAATGAACAGATCAGTGAAATGGAAAACAATCAAAGAGAGAAAACTAAAGCCAAAAGCTGCCTCTTTATAAATATTAATAAAACTAATAAGCCCTTGACAGAAGTGAAGAAGAAAAAGAGGAAAACCCCAGTGGCCCGGCTACCAGGAGTGGGAGAGGGCGCGTCACCGCGGACGCCAAAGGAAAAGGGCTGTCGGCAGTTTGCACCAATGAACGCAATCCGAAGGGAACGAGTTAAATCCTCTGAAAACAGTTACCAAGAGCTGACACAGGAATCTCAGCAGCCGCACAAGTAATCAAAGAAATAAAACTTTATTATCACAAATGTCTTCACAAGGAAAACTCCAGGACTCAATTGTTTTGCTGGCAAGTTTTATCAAACATTAATGAAAAAAATAGTACCAATCTGACAGAAACCGTTCCAGGAGGCAGAGAAGGAGCAAACACTTTCTGAGGCATCTCATGAACCCAGCGCAGCCTGGCATCAAAACCCGACAGACACTGAAAGGAAAGAAGGTTACAGACCGATACCCACCATCAACACAACAGCAAGAACCTCCATCAGACATCAGCGAACTGCATCAAGGCACACAGAATGGGATTTGTTCTAGGAACGCAAGGATGGTTCAGCATTAAAAAATAAACCAGTACAATCCACAAGATTTCCAAAGTAAAGGAGAAAAACTGCATGATCACGAAGACAGGAAAAAGGAAAAGTCTTTAACAAAACTTAATACAGATGCATCGTGATTTTAAAAGCATTCAGCCCACCAGAAACCGAAAGGGACCTTCCCAGCCTGATAGAGAACATCTCCACAAAGCTACAGCTACCATGGTATTTAATGGTGAAACTCTAAACATCTGTCCCTAAGATCAGAAACAAAGAACTTGAACACAACGTTGTACTGGAAGTAACGTGCCACGATAAAGCAAGAAAAAGAAAGAAAAGGCATGTAGTCTGGGGAGGAACACATAAAGCTGTCTCTGTTTATGGGCAACATGAGTGTTCAGCCAGAAATTCTAAGAAATCAACAAAAACTAGTAACACTAATGAGTGTATTCATCAAAGTGCCTGGTACAAGGTACCAGAAAAATCAACAAAAGTCGGCTGTGTTCCTACATAACGATACAGACACTTAAAACCTAAAAAAGTGAGCAGTGCCATTTATAATGGCATCGAAGACTATAAAATACCAGGGAGCACATTTAAACGACGGCCAAGACCTCCGCCCTAAAACCTGTAACAGCTGCTGGGAGCGGCGGAGACCTACCAGGTCCACCAGGCTCCCAGCGGGAGAGTCAGAGTCATGAAGTCATTTATGCAGAAATAAATTCAATACAGTCCTCACCAAAATGCCTGCAGGCTTTTTATAAATACTGCCAGGCTGATTCTAAATTCATACGGGAATGAAATGAACTTAGTGGAGTCAAACAATTAAAAAAAAAAACCAAAAAGCTGGGAAACTCACACGACGTGAATGGAAGGGCTACTGAAGCCGCAGTGCGGCGCGGGCACGCGGGTGAATAAACGAACCACGCCGTACACAGGGGTGGAAATAGCCGCACACTTACTGGGTCACCTGGGTTTTGGCAAAGATTTCAAAGCATTTCAACAGGGGAAGGAAAGTCTTACAAACAAATGGTGGAGAACAACTAATATTCTTATGTAAAAAAACAGACCTCAACTCCTATCTTATACCACACACATCAATTAATTCAACATGGATCACAGACCCAAAAATAAAGACTTAAAACTGTAAAACATGCCCCAGCTGGAGTGCCTCAGTGGACCGAGCACCAGCCTGTGAACCAAAGGGTCACCAGTTCGATTCCCAGTCAGGGCACGTGCCTGGGTTGCGGGCCAGGTCCCCAGAGGGAGGCACATGAGAGGCAACCACACACTGATGTTTCTCTCCCTCTCTTTCTCCCCCCCTCCACTTTTCTCTAAAAATAAATAAAATCTTAAAAACAAACAAACTATGAAACATAAGGGAATATATCTTCATCACCAAGGGTGGGGGGGACAAAGACTTTGTAGATAAGACATAAAGTAATAACCATAAAACACAAACTTGTAAACTTCATCAAAATTAAAAACTTCTGCTCATCGAACAGCACTAAAGCAACGGACAAGGCAGGCAGTGGGGGAACCATACGAAGTGCACGCTGCAAGGGGCTCACGTCACGCCGCCCACAGACAAAAAGAGATGCCTGCAGCCAAGTAGCACATGGAAACGGGCCGTGGCCGCTAGTCCTTCGCAAAACGCAGGTTAAAACACAATGAGATTCTAACCCACAATTAAATTGCTGGGACAGCTGAATCACGAAGACTGGCAGGGAGCGCTGCGGCCACCGCTGGGAAGGCGGAAAGGCACGGCCACCAGGACACGGTCCAGGAGTCCTTGTAAGCCTTGCCACCCAACTACCCTTCGACCTAGTACTTCGCTCCCAGATACTTAAGAGAAACGAAAACATTATTCACAATGGAACTCTGAATGGGAACACAAATTATAGTATATTGACATACTATATGAAATAGATCCCAGCAATTAAAAGCAACCACTGTGTGTGTGTGTACACACACGTACATGTATCTACCAACACTGATGAATCCAAAGACACACCCACCGGAGGAAGAGCAGGGCGGCCCCACTGGCCTGCAGTTCCCCTGGAGGCAAAGCTAGCCTATGGTAAGATCCCCCAGAAGAGGGGGGCCCAGACGGTGGGGGGGGGGGGCTGACAGGAAGGGACGGGGTGCTGAGGAAAAGGTCTTCTGCCTTGACAGGGGTGGGGCACACAGGTGTACCCCCCGTCAAAACTGCAGTTAAGATGGGTGTGTTTCACGGTGATTAGAAACCCCCCCCCTCTTTTTTCAATTTTCAAGTAAATTCACTTGAAAACAAACAAAGACACGTGAAAGAACACAACTGGACAGGGACAGAGCGGGAGAGACTGAAGGGAACAGGACAGCTGAAGGGCGGGACCTGCCGAGGCTGGGTGACAGCTAGCTGGGGGCTCATTACACTACTCTGCTTGGTTTAACTTTTCCATTATAAAGAAGTCCTTAAAAATGTTAACAGCAAAACCTACCACAGCTCTACGATCAGGACCAAAGACCAAAAGCCGGGCTGGCCGCCCACAAGGATCTCCTGGGGCGCTGGAGCCCTCCCAGCCCCCACGCCCCCCTCCCGCAGGTCCCGGAAAGGACACGACACAGCCTCAGCCTCGCTCAGCGGAGACGGACTTCAGTCCTGCCTGTCTGCGCCCATGGGTGGAAGCCCACCCAGAATCACCACCCACCTGCCCAGCCATCGTCGGCGTCGGTGTCCAGGTCATCGAGGCCCTTGAGGTTCTCTGCGGTGATGATGGTGGGCCGCGGAGCACGCTCCACCAGCTGCCTCAGGGGGCGGGGCGGGCGAGTCATCCCCAGCCTGTTCTCTTTCCTGGTGAGAGAGAGGAGTTGAAGACTCTACACGTATGGAAGCACAACCAAATACCTTTCAAAAACCCAGCCCTGGACCGCAGAGGTCCACGTTTGCGTTTGATATGTAAGCTGTCTCCTTTGGAAAGAAACACGTGATAAACACTCCGCAGAGAGAAGTCCCTCCTCGTTTGCAGTCCTATCACTCAGCGGTAACGCCTAGGGTAGTGGCAACCAGCACACGGCAAAATTTTACCTCTTCCACGGACAGAAGTCATCACCCAGGCTCTCGCTGGGCCCCAGTGCTGCCGCCCCACCCCCCCAGGGGCACCGCGGTCCCCAGAGGACACGGCGCCTGCACCTGTCAGCCCGTGATCTCGTCCCACACCACCACCAGGGCTGCCTCCGCGCGTGACTGCAGCGCAGCAGCCTTACCCGTCCTGGTCGTTCAGCTGGAACTGTCTAAAAGGAACACGGGGTTCTAGGCGGAGCTGGGGGAGGGGGAAAGATCCTCGTTCCACTGTCCCCTGGTTCTCTGAAGACTGTGGCGAACACATCTGAAACATAACATCAATGAACAGCGTTTTCAGGTAATGACCCCACATCTAAGGTCCACTCCCATTAGAACTGGTTTTGGAAAACGAAAAATGGGAAAAAAACAGGAAAGTCTTGGGGTTTCCCGTTTGATCCTGCCACCATCTCCCCCATTTCTTTCCTGCTGTAAGTAAACCTGGGGACTTGCGGCTTGGGGGGAACCTGCCTTTCCTCTCTCTACAGAACCAAGGCTGAAATCCTGTCCACATCACCAGGGAAAGAGGCCAGAGGCCCTTAGGGTTTGGAAAGGGGTCGAGAAAGCACAAAGCTAGTGGAAACCTCAGAGTGGAACCAGGATAGAGAACCTAGGGTGGACACTCAACCACATGAAGCAGGTTCTGCTGGACGTGAATAGGCCGACTTCATGGGAAAAAATGCACACTCTGAAGACTTACAAAAGCAGGAAGCATGTCGTGGTATGTAGGTGGGTGGTATGCATTTCCCATGAACTGTGAAGCCCCTTTGCGAACAGGCTGAGCCGGGCGGAGAGAGGGGTCCTTAGAATCGCTGGTACATGCCGAGGAGGGGGCTCCGTCTCCCGCACTCGAGTTCCTGCTGCCCAGCTCAGTCGGGGAGGCGCTCAGAGACGTGGCAGAAATTATGTTTCGCCCACCGCCCTCCCTCCAGCTTGTCACATCTGGAAATTGAAAGGGGGCAAAAGGGGAGAGGAAAGAGGAAGGGGGGAGGGATTTTATGAGGTTCTGAAGGTCAAGGAACCCCCTCACTCACCCCCCCCAAAAAAAAGAAAAAGAAAAAGAAAACAAGAACAAAAACCAAAAAGTGAAGAGTCGAGTCGGCTGGTCATTTCCATCAGAAAGGCGGGGCAGACGCGGGACCAGTGAGTATGGACTGACTGAGGGAAGTCTGACTGCGAGGGAAACACGAGACCAAGCCCACTCCGAGAGAGGGCAAGGCAGCCGCGGCGTGGTCTTCACGGACTGGCTGAGCCCACAGCCCACGGGGACCAGGCGCCCCGACGGAAACCGCCTCGGGGGATTTCTTCTGCAAACACCCAGGCAGGATCGGCACTGTGCTCTACTCTGGACTTGACATTCACTCACAGCGACCTCTGACACCTTTTCGAACTGTTTAGCCACGAACGGCCCCTCTGGTCAGAGATCTCCCCAGTTCATAAGACAAAGCAGGGACTGCTCTCACCCTGCCTCGCGGCCTTGGCCCCCGTCTGCTCCCGCATCGGCCAGAGAGGCCCTCCTGCAGGGCACAGGAGCAGACCCGCTGGCCCCCTGACTACCTTTTCGGATGGCGCTTTCCCTGCCAAGTGCAGCAAGATCTGGTGGGACTGCAGACCAAGGAGAAACTAGATGAGTCAAATGACTCCCCTCTCCAGTCCACCTTTCGTTAGGGGTTGAAACATGCAAAGTCCTGAGTATGTGACCCCTGAGGACAGGAGTCACGAGGTCAGGTCCCGCTCTAGCCTTTCCACCCGGCCTTGCACGTGCTCTCTCGGCAGCCAGCCCCTGGCCGTCTACTTTTCCATCTTCTCAAATGAGGAGATGGCCCTGCTCCCAGAAGCTTCTCCTACTTCTAAACTTTTACAGTCCTATAAAGCAACTCTTTTCTTTTTTTTGGTAGAGGATAAAATTTTTATTCACTCTCCAAGAAAGGAGAGGGTCACGGTGTGGAGAGATACACCAGCTGCAACTCATCTTAATTAAACCCAGAAAGTTACAATTCTGGGCCTAAGGAACTTGAAGACATATCTGGAATGGACAGGAGGCCACTGAGGAGGTGCGTGTCTGAAGCAGAGCTGCAGAGAGAGCGTGTCCCTTACAGGACGCCAGCTGACGCTGCTGGGATGCCTCGGGGAGGAACCAAGACAAGCAAACACAGGGCCTCATGTTCCAAGACCTGACCAAGCACATCCCCAAATACCTCCCCCCCGGAAAAAGAGCCATTTCAGTCTCTGGTGAGAACAAACAGAAAATCTCATTCCTAAACACCTTCAATTAACCACCCAAAGCCTCTAAAAAAATATCACCAGCAAGCATCACCTCACAACCCTGCCGACTCCTTGGCCAGACCCCAGAGGGGCGGCCTGGAGACAGCGGGCAGCGGGCCACGTGTGGGAGCACGTTGAAGAACAGATATGCTAAGCTGGCTGGGGGTGGGGAGGCCTGGAAGCCAGACCTTTAACAAACTCCCCAGTGATCCTGACGGGACGCAGCTTAGAGCGCCAGCTCCTGAACCAGGGACCAGGGCCGGCCGGCCTCGTAGTGAGCACCAAGCCCAGACCTAACTGTCTGATGACAGCTGGGGAGGCACACAGGCCCCGCCCGACCCAAAGGCCAAGAAAGGCATGGCCTGCAGACCAGCCTGGGGAATGCATCCAGTAGATGCAGGGCCGAGCAGGGGGTCGTGAACTGTGCTCTCCAGGCATGGAGCTGGGCCCCGAAGCGACGGCTCTTCGAGAACCCACGCACTCTGTCCTGAGAGGGCAGGAAGCCAAGGGGTGATCCTGCTCTCCCCACATGTGCCCAAAAGGGGCTGCACTTCACTTACTCTGAGGGCGGAGGCTTGGTCCTGGCCCATACGACAGATCTAAGACGCCCTTTTCTTTGCCAGCCTTGTCCTGCCCTCCAGCTGCTTTCAGCGTCGGAAATTCCTCGGGAGAGAAGGATAAGAGTCGGCTTGAGGCCCTTAAACCTGTTAAGAAAACCGGAAAGACTTATGGAGCACGTGAGGTCTGCACCAGCAGTTCCTGGCCTCAGCACCTCCACCTACTGAGAGCCACGCTGGCCGGAAGCGGGCTTGGAAGTGCGCTGCAGTGGGCTGGCCTGTGCAGTCAGAGAGGCGCTGGGCTCCCCAGGAGTCCCCAGACGCTACCCAACAGGGGCTGGGTGCAGGGGGCATGGGGGTGGGATACTGTAGCTGCTCCAGCCCAGGTCCCTCCCGGCTCCTGGCAGAAGGCAGGAAGGTCCTTCTGGAGGCCCGGGCAGTGGTCTTTGGCAAAATCAGCTCAAGGTAGTCAACTGCTTTCTTGAGGAGGTAATGCAAAGAGCAGGTGCCCCCTGCCCCCAAAGACCTAGGCCCAGACTTACACTCACAAGCACCTCATCTCTCTGACCTGCCCAGGTTACCATTTTCTACAAAGTTCCTCCAGCCCTGCAAGGCAAAACATTCTACTGCTGTAACCCTGGGAGCAATCTCCTTGTTCTTTCTTTCATTCAGCCACCAACACTAGAAACTCCTTCGGAGAAGTCTCTTTGTCATTCTCTACCTCCACTCACAGCACTCGGCAAGGGGAGCCTGCAGCCCTCTCCCAGGCGAAGAGATAACAAATGACCCAGCGAAGGGTCCAGACTGGGAGCTGGGCCCTTCATCTGGAGCACACGGTGCATGCCCTGCACCACGTGAACAGCCGTGTCACACAGCACAGCGCCCGGCTTTGGCACACCCTGCTCCCTGGACAGTAAAGCTAAATCCCCCTCGGCATATTCTTGGCACCACTGGTGCATGGACCTGTTACCTGTGCCGACGTTGCCAGGAAGGTGCAGTGGGATAAGAGCTGAAGCACAGGCAGCAATTCATTCCCCATCCCACTTAGTAAAAAGGTCCAGGGCCAGATAAAGCTGCCAGGACCACTACTGGACACACCCCTCAGCACTGATGAGCCTGAGAGGCTGTCTCCGAGGGTCACAAGGGAGCCCCCCTGCGCTGTGAAGGGGGCTCTGACTCCCACAGTCGCTGCATTATGTTAAGAATTGGCAAGAGGAGCCCCGACTGGTGTGGCTCAGCGGATTGAGGACTGGCCTGGGAACCAAAGGGTCACTGGTTCTATTCCCAGTCAGGGCACAAGCCTGGGTTGCCGGCCAGGTCCCCAATAGGGGAAGCGTTGAATGGCAAACACACACTGATATTTCTTTCCCTCTCTTTCTCCCTCCCCTCCCCTCTCTAAAAATAAATAAATAAAATCTCTAAAAAACGAATTAAAAAAAAACTGGAAAGATAAAATATAAAAAACCTGCTTTAAAAACATGGTAGGAAAAAAATATGGTAGATTATATGAAAAAAGACAAAGAAAATGCCCAGTACCTTTTTCCTGCCTTGTCAGTCCTGAAGTTGTATTATAAGCATGAATTGAACTTATCCTCCGCAGATAAAAGAGAACGCAAATCAAACCCAAGTACCATCACTGCTAAGGTTTCAATGCCCTGCAACATTCACCACCCACCCCTTGCCTGTCCCATCTGCTCTCTGCTGTGAGAAACTGAGGCAGTGAAACCAGGGGCTTCTTTTAAGGTCCCAGATGGAGGCAGTGGTGGCGTTGCAGGCGCCAGCCGAAGGCACCGTGAACCTCCAGGAGCAGCTCCCCAACCACACGACTCGGACTCGTCTTCTCAGATGACACCAGCCACACGGAGAGTCCATCACCTGAGCAGGAGTCCTTCTGAAAATGGTTGGGGATAGCACGCCCCCAAGCCCCCGCAGCCCTAACGGCCCTATGGACTGTGACCCAGCACAGGAGTTGGGCCCAGAAGCCTGAACCCCCCACAGCCCCACCCGGGCCCAGCACGTGTCTGTTCTCCCCTCTTGGGCTACTGGGTAATGCCATCTCCCAGACCAGCTAGCGCATGTTTACAGAGCATTTCACTGTGTTTCAGAACGACTTTCTAAATTGTTTTATTTTTTGAGAGGAAATGCAATCACAAGTTTCAAAAGGAAAAAGCCATAACATGAAAAGGTCAAAGTGGAAGCCTTTTTCCGAGCCGTGTGTCCTATCTGCATGCTTCTGCTACCCTCGAGAGGCAGGTACTTCCCCCCCCACACCCGCCTCCTGTGTTTCCTTCCAGAGCTTTTTTTAAATGCTTATCATTTACACACATATTCTCTATCACCCCATTTTCTGGATGAATGTAACATCCTCTCCATACTATTCTGCACTTTTTTCATTTAAGAATATGTCCTCTGTAGATCTTGCCATATTAGTAGAAAATGGATTTTTCCACTTAGAGCTAAATAAGCATTTCATTAAAGTGCCACAAATTGAAGGGCATTTTCCTGACTGTTTCCAATCTTTGCTATTGTGATGCTGTAATGAGTGACCTCGTGCATCTGCACACGTCACCGCACACGCAGGCTAGACAGGGTGGCCCCTCCAGGTGGAGCTGCTGGGTCTAGTATCTTGAGGAGTAGGGCCAAACCGCTGTCCATAGGGGCCGTATCCATTTACACTATTTTGTTTCTTAAGTAATAAAAATGAACACATTTGGCCCTGGCTGGTGTGGTCAGTGGACCGAGCGCCAGCCCTCAAACCAAAGGGTAGCTGCTTTGATTCCCAGTCAGGGCATATGCCTGGGTTGTGGGCCAGGTTCCCCAGTAGGGGGCGCCCGAGAGGCAACCACGCATGGATGTTTCTCTCCCTCTCTTTCTCCCACCTTTCCCCTCTCTAAAAATAAATAAATAAAACCTTAAAAAAAAATGAACACATCTGATTTACTTAAAATCCCAGGCCAAAGGCCCAGTGTGAACAGTCCAGCGATTACTCACAAATACGCCTACACAGAGACCTGACTGGGGGAGCTGCTCCGCCTGTCGCAGCCCCTCCCTCCAGACTGGAGAACCCACAGGGCAGGACCGAGCCCCCCGCCCTGCGTGAAGCCAGGAGCACCAGGGCTGCATCCACAGCTCTGCTGGCACGCCGACTGGCGTGTCACTCCTCCTGGACAACGAGGAGCGAGCCGCCAACTACCCCGCAGAGCCAACTTGGAAGGGACGTGGCCTTTGGGCAGGGGAGGGGGAGGTCAGGGAAGGCAGGACAGGACATGCAGCTGTTTTTCTAACATAATAAAAGTTACGCCTGGCGAAGCCTGGGCTGGCACGGCCACGCCAAAGGCAGAGCGCAGACAAGGCAGCCCACGCTGCTCTCCAGATTCACCCTCACACCACCCCCACTAAGCTGGCCCAGGGGCAGGGCCTGGTCGGGTCTGCAGAGTGTGCTGGAAGTATCTGAGCGAACGGGGAAAAGTCAGAAGAGCTCACAGAAAATTCTGAGATGTTTGGCCCTGACCAAAGGTTGCCAGTTCCACTCCCGGTCAGGGCGCGTGCCTGGGCTCTAGGTTTGGCGCACACACAAAAAAGGCAACTGACTGGTGTTTCCCTCTCACATTGATGTTTTTCTCCCACCCTTCCCCTCTCTCTAAAAATAAATAAATAAAGTTTTTTTTTTTTTTTAAAGAAAAGCAGTCCTGGCTGGTATAGCTCGGTGGATTGAGTGCAGGCTGCGAACCAAAGGGTCACTAATTCGATTCCCAGTCAGGGCATGTGCCTGGGTTATGGGCCAGGTCCTCAGTGGGGGCCACGTGAGAGGCAACCACACACTGATGTTTCTCCGCCTTTCTTTCTCCCTCACTTCCCCTTTCTCTAAATACAAGTAAATAAAATCTTTAAAAAAATAATAATAAAAGACCCAGCCAGTGTGGCTCAGCTGGCTGGGTGTCATCCCATAAATTGAAAGGTTGCTGCTTCGATTCCCAACCTGGGTTGAGGTCAGGGCGTGTACAAGAGGCAACCGACGATGTTTCTCTCTCATGTTAATGTGTCTCTCCCTCTCTTTCTCCTTCTTTTCACCTCTCTCTAAAAATAAATGAATAAAATCTTAAAATGAAGGGAAGGGAAGGGGAGGGGGAGGGGAGGGAAATCTGGCCCTGGCTGGTGTGGCTCAGTGGACTGAGTACCAGCCTACAAACCAAAGGTTACTGTTCAACCCTCAGTCAGGGCACACCCCTGGGTTGTGGGCCAGGTCTCTGGTTGGGGGTGTGTAAGAGGCAGCTAATCGATGCACCTTTTGCACATCAATGTTTCTTTCCCTCTTCCTCCCTCCTTTCCCCCCTCTCTAAAAAATCAATTAAATAAAATGGAAGGAAGGGAGGGAGGGAGGGAGGGAAAAGAAAGATAGATCTGAATTTTTGGCTCCTCCCGAAAACGCCCGCTAACTCCGGGCTGGCATCCTGATGGGCTCCAGTCGCCAGAAGGGAGCCTGGAGACCTCTGCTCCAGCCCCACCACCCTGGCCTAGACTTGGAAGCTATTTGCCTGTGTTGTTCAGCATTTACATGGAATGCTGAACAACGTCCCCTTCCACTCCTGTCCCCACCTCCCGTACGAAGGACCAGAGCAGCTGGCCGCCCCCAACACCACGTGCTCTGGGTCAGGCCTGGCACCCACGGCGACGAATCCCATGCAGCCCTCTGAATGCTCTGCCGTACTACCCGGCAGCAGTGGCTCGGTCGGCAGGGCTGGCTGATTTATGAACCCAGGCCCAAGGTGAGGACGTCTCACAAGACCTCCCTGTGGTCCCAAGAGAGAGGAGGGAACGCGTACTCCATCAGCGGCACAGCCGAAGGACAGAGTGGCAGGCCAGCAGCCCAGGTCCCCTCCATACCCCGAGAGAGAAGGGAAGTTGCAGCCACAACACTCAATGAAATCTAAGAGCTGACACACCTTCAGAATCAGCGCTTCCTCACCTGGTGGAAAGGCAAGGGTCCCACAGAGCGGTGACTCCCAGGTGAGAGATTCCACGAGCTTTGGGCCAAAGACAAACCAGACCCAACCGAAGGGACCAGAAAAGGACGTATCCCTCTTGCCCAGCCACCCAATGCCCACTCACTCACTCACCACCTTCGTGTCCTGCTGGCTTTCCATTCAGCTGTGCCCATGACTTTGGTCCACCTGGCACTGAATTTGTGTTCTGAAAAAAGGAAGAGAATTAAAAGAGAGCCCGTCCTATCGGTCTGCCATCCAGTCCCCAAACAAGCTGGGATAAGGCACCGCATGACTGATGAGGGGCAGGAAGAAAGGGGAGTGGCCAGCTCAGAGTCACACAGTGAGTTACACAGCCAAGCCAGGACTCACACCCACATCCGCCCTCTTCATGCTGTCGGGTCCCTCGCCCACACAAAGCTGCTCTGCTTGCTACAGAGACAAAGAACAAGCCCTAATTCTACCACGTGTCTCCAAACCTTGGGCCAAAATCATGGGTAACAGAACGTAAACTCGGGAAAGCCAACGTGTCCAACCCTCAGCCGAGGGCCCACTGCACCCCTTACCGTAACTACTGCCACCCCGCAAGGCCCAGCTCCCCATGAAGTGGAACTTGCCTGGTTCAGCCTCAGTCCGGCTGATAACCTTAGCTTACAGCTCACTGCGGGCTAGGCACTGTGCTGGCACCGGCTGAGATGATTACCCTTTTCGAGGACCCTCCTTTCCAGTCCTCACCCCGCCGCCATGGCCACCACACTTGGGGCGGCCTCTGCCTGCTTCAGTGCAGGGCTGACCAGCTAACAACCCATTCGCTCCTCGAGAGCTATCCAGACCGCTTGACACGGCGGCCCGGAATACCCACAGGTCTCCCCACAAGACCACACTCGAGGGGCACGCAGCTGGGGCTGGACAGTCCCTCAAGGAGGGACGCACGTCCTGACTGAGCAGGAAGCAGGGGTGCGCCAGGCCCGAAACCTGAGAGCCCCCACCTGGTGCCTGTGACCAAAGGCCCGACACTGGAAGGGCACACCTGCAGGGCCCAGGGGGGCTACGAATACTGCCGGCAAACCTCGTCCCGAGAGCAGAGCTCCTGTGTAACCTCTGAGGTGAGGTTTTAGAAATTGGGGGTCCCTTCTTACCACCTCTGCCTATGAGAGAAAACCAGGTAACAGCTACAGAAAGCTGTTAGTTTCAGACGCTGAGAAACGCACCCACTCAACAACTCCACACACTCAACAGGTCCCGTTGGATTTATGCCAATAACTATGGCAGCTCCTATCAGTGGGATTTCTTTTTTTCCCTTTAATTTCAGAAGCGCGGTTTGGTGTTGGGGAGGTGCGGGAGGCCTTCTCGGACCTCCTCCTGCTCAGGCAGCAAAACAAAACCACAGGACCAGCTGTTTCCAGAGAGCTGGTGAATGCTAGGTCTGTGCGTCTCAACTTCCTTTCACCTAAAAGACTCAGTGCCGCTCCTCCAGGTGTCCGGCTCCCAGATGAGTGCAAGCGCCTGCTGGTCTCTGCAGCCCAGACCTGGTCTCTAAGGGCCTGAGCGTGTCAGGAGCTCCTGCTCAGTTCAACGCGTCTCTGTTCAGGGCAGCATTGTAAGCGCACGAACAAACAAACGGCCGATGAGAGCCGGGGGTTTCCCAGGTGTGCTCTGAGACACCGCCAGGCCCCCGAGACCTTGTTAACAACGGGTCCCCAGGACAAACCAACTTGGGAACCGCCGTCCCTAGGTCGTCATCTCAACAAGCCGGGGCACACGTGAGCATGTTACAGTCACGGACAAGACATCCACCAGCAGGGGAACTTGCTTCATGTTGTTTCCCAGACTCGCCTTTCTGGGGCCTGGCACTCTGCGTCTATGTGATGGCACTGGCCTCCGTGGAGCACGTGTAGGGGAACCCGGAGCAAGCCTGGATCTAGCCTGAGTGGCTTCACCCCCACATAAGCCAACAGGAATCAAACTGGGCATCTATATTCCGTCTATTGGGGGTCTTCTCCAGAAGATGCAGACTACATCACCTCTTCTGTGACCACAACAGTCTCCTGGAGTCCTTTCCCAAAGTCCCCATAGGGTTTGCCCTTGGCATAAGCAAGTCATGCAAAACCACCCTTCTTGGCCACAGTCCCCATCCCACCAGCAGACTGTCAGGCGGCTCTGCTGTCGAGACAGCATCAGGGTGGGCCCCCAGCACCTACCTCCTGACTGACTGGCTGTGTCGGCTTCTGTAAACTGGAGACAGATTTCTGCAAACCCGGCTGCGGCAGCAACTCCGGCGGCTGAGAGGCCGTCGCACTGGAACTGGACGGAGAGACAAAGGGCAAGGGTCAGACCTGGCGCAGGCCTCCCTGACGCAGCCCCTCTGCCTTTCTAAATCCGTAGCTGCCTGCTGGGAGCAGACATCTCTGGCCAGTAGAATCGGCACGTTCCCCAGCAGACGCTCAAGGTGGCGAAGACCAAAGAGAACTGAACTGCATGTCTGAGGCCTGCTCACTGACCCTACAGGGCAGAACAGCCCTCTGCCCTCCCGCGGGGCCTCTGTCTGCAAAAGCTGAAAGCTCACTGTAAGCCATGAAGTCACAGAGGCTGTGCCAACGGGGAGACAGTCACTGCAGGGCAGGGGCTCTGGGCCCCATCCCCCTGACCAACAGCTCACGGCAACTCGGGGGCCAAATGCTTTGAAACAGCGACTTTTTTTTTTTTTAACCTTATCTTGGCTTGTAAAGAAATACATGCTTGTAGTAAAATAAATTTATAAACGTATATAGCACAGAATTGGTAATGATCTCAACCTCCAGAGAGAAACTTTAAGCAGAGTTTACCCTACAAAACACAGTATTTTTTAACACAAGCGGAACAGCGCCATTCCTTCAATTCTGTAGCTCCTGTTTCACTTCCTCTGACCTCTTTTCATGACAATGCATAGGGACCCACCTCGTTCTTTCAATGGCACAGTATAACTGGATGGCCATGATTTACCTGTCTCCATTTTTTTCTCCTACAGATAAAACTGCAATGAGCATTTCTGTATACATATCTTTGCACACTTTTGTGAAGCAATTCAGTAGTGTAAGTTCTTAGAAATGGAATGGCTGGGTCAAAAGATGTTTAGAAACGTGAGATACTGCCAAACTGCCCTCCAAAAAGAGGTGGGTCAGTTTACATCCCACGGGCAGTCATCCGAGCAGGAACGAGAAGGGCCTACAGGAAGGTTTCCAGGGCTCAGCAGCCTCCCTGTCACCCTTTCTACGGACCCTCCTCCCCATGAGATGCAAGGGGGGCAACCGTCCACTTGGCCGGAACCCACCCACTGCCGGTGGTTCATCTGCAAGCTGAAGACGCTCTTCCAAGGTTAATTTAACCCATGTAACCCATCACCACATGTGACCATTACAAGATGAAGTCCACTCGTCCCCTCTCACGTGACCCTCTACCTAAAGCAAAAGCTTCCAGGAAGTGTCACTAAAGTGTTCTCCAACCGCGCAATTGTGCCCCCCACCCACTTTGCCACCTCCCGACACCCCAAGCTGGGCGCGGCCCAGGGCAGCCGTGGGCCAGGCCTGGGGCTGCTCCCTTCTTTCCCCAACACTGACGCCGCCCCTCCCCAGCAGATGCGCCCCACCGACCAGCCTCACGGAAGCTGCCACACTGTGCCAGGGCTTGGTGAGCATGGATGAGGCAGGGAGCAGCACCTGGTCCTCTCTATAGCTTCCAACAGCACAGCATTTCAAAGCCTATTTGAAATGTGCAATGGCCATTTCCCTAGAGTGGGCAGCGCCCACATTTGCCTAGAATGAGGACGGCAAGAGCCGACGCCTGCCAGCACCGCCTCCGCTCTGCGCCCACTCTGGGCTTGCGCTGGCACATCCACTTCTTACAGCCGCCCCTGGAGCAAGGGTTCTTCTTACTTCACCGCACAATGAAGCTCGGAAGTCTCATGATTCTCCAGGTTCCATATTAATGAACCGCCTGGCTGGACACCACACATACACCCGTCCCTTCCGAAGTCACATTATACCATCAAGCAGCATGATCCCTGAGCACAATGTCAGAAAAAATTTGACTCTGCTTCTAAGACCTTCTTTCAGCTGCTACTACAGCATGACCCTCTGACCGAATCCTTCGCTCACTCTCTACATCCCGTCTGAAGTAGCCGCAGGAAGTTTTATAAAAGCTCGCACAGCCATTTCCAGCAAGAGGAAAGGACTGGTCAGCAGCTGCGCCTGGGCCCTGAGCATCGGCAGCCAGACCAGGAGGCTCGGGGAGGGGCTGTGGCGCTCCTGCTCCCGAACGGCTAACCCCAGTCGCGGGTGGCGGCCTGCCTGCCGGCTGCAGAACGGCCCTGTCTGCCCTCGGCCCTCCCAGCACAAACCCCAAGTCCTCCTTCCTGGACACCCTTATCATGGCCGGGGCCCCATCAGAGGGGACATACAGCGAAGGAGAGAGATGGGGGCTTGAGCACCCATGCTTCAGCCCCACCACGCAGCAGCGGTGCCGGCAGTTGCTGCCTGCCTAGCAATGACTTCTGTGCCAGACCCTGGGCTGTCCTCCTCCGTACCTGGGTGAGACCACAGCAGTCTCTTCTGGGAGGGAGGCTGCTGGCCCACAGGCAGGAAAGCCTTCCCACCCTGGGGCCCGGCACGCACAGACCCCCACAGAATGAGGCGTTGGAGCCCCAGCTCTGCCCACAGAGGCTCCTACAGGAACTGGCTCTGAGTCACTGCACAGGCTCCCCGGGGCTGATGAGGTCTTCCTAACAAGGCCCAGGGGACACTGGTCGCTGGGGACCAGGCGGCTCACAGAAATTCTGCTGCACTGGCTCTAAGAGAAACACTGAGGCAGCAGGGGTCGGGGTGAAGGGCCTCCCTTGGAACCTCCGCACTCCGGCTTGGCCGCGGTGAGGCCCGCCAGCCCCGGGCAGACGGCAAGGCTGCGGGAGCCGCCAGCCGCAGAGCTCTCACCTCTTTGGGTCTTGCTGATCCTGCTTGTTTGCCCATCCCGTCCCGTCCTTGGGTACTATAACGATGTTGGGGTCGTTTCCTTTGTTTTCAGACTTCAGGCTTGGCAGGTTTGCAGGCGGTGGCATGCGCCGGGCTGTGGCAACTTTCCCGAGACTCTGTAAGCCATGTCGAGGAATAACTGCAGGAAGACAGGGGTGGAAACAGGTGTTGCACAGAAAGAAAGAGGCCAGAATCACTCTGCTGCTCCTTCAACCCCCAAGTGCTAGCCCGAAACACAAGGGGTAGCCCGGCCATGGAAACAAATGAGCATTGGAGGTCACGTCCATCACATGACAAGCCCTCACCCCGACCTCTAGAGGGGCTCTGCCGGAGCCTGCGTAGAGGCTTCCGTTCGACTCACGGGCAGGAAAGGGCTCGGGAGTTCACGACGTGGGTGAGGAGCCAGGCCCGGAACCCTCCATCCCCCACGGCCGACACTTCTCACAAGCTGAGACTGCTCCGGCCGCACGACAGCCGGGCCTAGCCTGAGCACTCACCAAGTCCTCACAGGCGGGGCGGGGCGGGGCGGCCGGAAAGTATGGGCAGGGACTTTCCCACCGAGTCCCAGAACACTGGAGCCTACACTGGGCAACTCTAATGCAAATGAAGCTCCGCTCTAATCATCAGGCTAAAAATAGGCATGGTTTCAATATGACAGAGGGGAATACCCCCCACAGCACAGTCAGGGCATGCCGGCCTCTGAAACCAGACCTCAAACTGGAGCTGAGGGAGTCTGCTCCCCAGAACCACCCGGTGACCACCATCTGCCCAGAAGACTGGTCTGCGTGGGCCTCTGCCTCGCCCTGGCCCTTGACCTCGAGTTTCTCACTACAAGAAAAGTGGGAAGGACAGGCCTTGGAGCCTGGTTCTTACCTGAGGATCTGATTGCGTCTACTGATTTTCCTTTATACTTATCAAACAGGCTGAGTGTCGAATACTTGCTTTTCCCATCCTTGCCCTTGGTTATTTGCCCCAAACGATCGGACATTGCGATGAAATGTCATCTAGTAAGGAAATTTTTCTAGGCACCGCCCCCGATCTGCCTTTGAAATGGAAAAAAAAAAGCGTGTCAGTCCACCAGAACCTCTGACCCAGTGAATAAATCCTTTAGGGATCATGATCTCCTTGAGGATCTAAAGGAAGCTTTGGACTCTGTCCATAGGAATACACCCTGACCACACACAGGCAGTTTTGCTCGTATTTAAAGAGCATTATGTAGACTTGCTGACCCCTGCTCCCAACGCGCACCCGCACCACACCCATACCCGCACCGCTCGCTCTGAAGTGGCTGGAGTCTACTGCTCATCAACGAGACCAAAATGAAACCTTTCACAGAGTCCTCTCTCTGTGACTCGACCTCTCTTCAAGGTGAAAAAAGAAATGTGTGTCCCTTGCAGCACCTCCATGTAACAGCAAAAATCAGGCAGGCACACGGGGGTGGGGGGAGAGGTACACGACCCACTGTGGAAGGCTGTTCACTCCAAGGACAAGCAAAGCCAAATCAAAGGGAAGCAACCAAAGTCAGTAAATCTTCCAGAAACAGTTGGGTACGTGCGCTTTTCAAACTAAAGAACCAGCATCTGGAGAAAAAACACCTGCTTAGGCAACGGGAGCATGCTCTCTGGGGAGGTGCAGGCGCAGAAAACAGAAACAGCTGACCCCCCCTCGGGAGCCCCCGGGGGCCGTCCCATCCACAGGAGTGCCCTTCACAAGAAGGCAGCTGCCCTCCATCACTGATGTCCTATGCGGCCTGTAGGTCGATTAGCACTTTCCTCATCAGTCCGTTCATTTGCTCATTCATTCGAATACTTGGTGCGTGCCTGCCACGCACTAGGCACCAAGGATCAGGCTTCAGCGCGTCTCACCCCACACTCAACCTTGGCTACAGGCTCTACTCGCACGAGTGCCCACTATTTCCCGCTAGAATTAACGAACAAAAAGAGAGCGACAGCCCCGAGTCAGGCATACCGATACATCTCTACTGACAAACCAGAGTAAAAACGTCCGCTAACCAACCAAGGTGGCAGCGGCTGCGTCAGCGCAGTCGGCCACCGCACCCTGCTCTGAAGCCTGCAGGCCGGGAGGAATGTGGCGGTGTGCCGGGGAGGCATCTTACACCCGCCCCAGGGCGTGACGATCAAACTCTACACATTATGATCCAAGACTAGAAGGCACACTTATAAACTGGGACCCCCAAAAAGTGAGACAGGAGACGCTGACTTCACACCCCGGATGCTGATGAGCCTGGGAATGATGCCAACAGTGAGCGAACTTCGTTCTCACGCATAGCTGGGTAGACCCATCCTCCCCCTATTTCAAACCCTGACTGACAGGCACATGAGTTCACGTCAGAAAACGTTCATGAAGAACGAACTCAGACGGACGCCGAGGGTGAGTGCCATGAGTTGGGCGTGTGTGGGGGAGTCACCTCCCACATGGTTTTAGTCATCCTCGCCGGGTATTAACTTCCTTCCCACCAGATCCCACTCCAGCCAGCCACTGGAGGCCCCAGTCAGCGGCCAGGCCGGGGAAGCCAACCACACTGCAACGCTCAGGGGAACGGCTCGATGAAGAAAGGACCCTGCAGAAACCCCGACAACTGCTTGCTGCTCCCAAGTTACACGGCAGAGCTGCGCAGGCCAGCAGCCCTCCCCAGGGCCTGCGGCGGTGCCAGGAATGACCCGGGGTGGGAATTGGCTCTAGGTTTCCAAATTCTGGTTTTGGTGCCCAAGGGTTCCCTGCCCCACCCCCCAAATCATAACCAATCATAGCACCCTTCCCCAGGCTGGACTACAAGCTCCTCAAGGAGAGGGACTGGATCTTATTTGGGCCAGCATGACTCATATTAAACAGGCTATCAAATCTTGAAATCCTCCAATTAGGTTAGATTAGATCTAATTTTTAGACACTTCTGTCAACTCAAACACACAGAAAAGATCACTGGGGTTGGAACCGGAAACAGCAACACACACACGGGCAGACACACACACACACAATACACAATTAGACATGCCGCCATGGTGACAGCAGCACGTGGCCCTTGCATCACAGTGCTTACAGGCTAGAAAGGGGTCCGTCAGCAAACGCTTGCCAGGGCCCCAGCCAATGGCCTGTTTCTATAAGACCCTCAAGCTAAGAATGATATTTTAAAAATACTTTTTATAGCCCCAGCTGGTGTAGCTCAGTGGATTGAGTGCAGACCTGTGAGCCAGTGTCACCAGTTCGATTCCCTGTCGGGGCACATGCCTGGGTGGGCTGGCCAGGTCCCTGGTAGCAGGCGTGCGAGAAGCAACCACACATTGATGTTTCTCTCTCTCTCTCCATCCCTTCCCCTCTCTCTAAAAATAAATAAAATCTTTTAAAATATGTATTTTTTATATTTGTCTAAAAAAAAATACACAACAGAGACAGCCTGTGGCCACAAAGCCACACGTAGAAAAGGTTTGCTGACCCTGGGTCTAAAAGACTGTGAACAAGCTCCAGGTCCCAGGTGGAAAACAGACAGGCAGCCGGAGAGGACGACCCCCCAGGAGGAGGCATGAAGCTCCAGCAGGGTCCCCACAGGGTCCGCCAGAACAGGGGAGGCCCTGGCAAAAGGACAGAACAGAAGTCTTCCCCCCCCCCCAGAGAGAGAGGGGGGAAGGGAGGGAGAAAGAGAGGGAGAGAAACATCCATGTGTGAGAGAAACAAACACAGATCATTTGCTTCTCACACACCCCAAACTGGGGGCCTGGCCCACAACCCAGGCAGGTGCCCCGACTGGGAATAGAACCTGAGACCCTTCGGTCCGCAGGCCGGCACTCGGCACCCCCAAGCCACGCCAGCCAGGGCGGGACAGATGTCTTTTCCTCACAGCAGGAGTTATTCCACCGACTACGCTAGGGATGCTTAGGGACCATTTCGTCCTCCACCGCTCTGGGGCAGGGTGAGTGACCAAGCGTTGATGCCCTGCTTCTTAGAACCCGTGGGTATGTAACTGTATCTGGTGAAAGGTATTTTGCAGTGCGATTAAATCAAGAGTCTCAAGCCAGGAAGATGATCCTGGATTGTCCCCGAGGGCCCAATGTCATCACAAGGGTCCCTAGAAGAGGGAGGCAGGAGGGCCAGGGTCAGAAAGGGGTGACAGCGGAGAGGTCCTCTGCGATGGGCAAGGGCCTCGGGCAGAGCACCGGGGGCACCTCTAGCAGCTGGACAAGGCCAGGAAATGGGTCCCCCCCGGAGCCTCCAGAAGGAACTCAGTCCTGCTGACATCTCGATCTACCCCAGCAAGACTTGTTTCAGACTCCAGACTCCCCAGAACTGCAAGAATACGCTTGTGTTGTTTTAAGTCACGAAATTTGTGGTAATGTTCCGTAGCGACGAGAGAAAACTAATACACTCATGCATTCACCATGTTTTTCTGAGGCACTGCTGTGTGCCCAGCACTGGGATGGGCCCAGGATACAGCTGAGGATAAACTGGACACAACGCCACCGTACGCGTCCAGTCCAGAGACAACGGGAGCCACCCATGGCCGCAGAGACCCTTCCCCTTGGGCCCAGTGCTGGAAACTGCGGGACCGCAGCTCCGTGTGGGCCTCACCTGGCCACGGACCCCACAGACGTGTCTGAACACAACCATGGGACCGCCTTCACAACCACACGCCTTGCATGGCTACAGAGTTAGCACCATTAATTTAAATTCAGATAACCAGTTTTTACTAAATTAACAACCAAACTGGCAAAGGCAAGAGCAGAAAAAAATCAGTTACCGGCCACTCAGGACCACCATTTTCCCACATTAAGTGTTAACATGATTGATTATTAAAAAGCAAGTTTTTTAATTCTGTAACTAGACCAGAAAATACTTATTTCTATAGGTATTGCTAAAAAGTCTTGTTAAAATCGGTGAGTCCAAACTTCTGCCAGTTCACACTACTCTTGGATTCTGCAGTGGCTGGGCCTGTGGGCAGAGGTTAGAGTGGACAGAGACAGCTCCCCACGGGTGTTCCCAGTGACACCAGCCTTCTCCGAGAACTAACCAGTCCCCCCACCCTCCAGGGGCCCCAGGAGCCCCAGAAGACTGACCACACCTGCACTGGCACCCCCTGAAAAAAAAAAAAGAAAAACTCTGAGCACACTTGAGCCGCTCTCCCGGGAATTTAGAATTAGGTCTGCGAGATGTCAGATGCTTGGACCCTGTCCTCCCGGGAAATCCAACCATTTACCAAACACTAAGTGCGCGCCTGCTATGCTCAAGCAAAATCTCCCCACCCCGCTCAGCCAGGAGGGCCCCGTGTGGCCAGACAGGGAGCCCACTGGACTGACCCCGCAGTGAACCTGCCCATTCAGTTTTCTGGAGTGCCACTGCCCACACTTTTAAACCGAGTTTTGCACCAGCTGGGCACACTCCTAGCTTCTCTCGACCTCAGCTTCCCCACCCAACACCAGATTTCACAAGTACCACCCAGTCCTGAATGTTCATAACCAACAGCCACACGGTTACAAGTGGTTCACTGTCAAGCAGACGTCGCCTACCACACACCTGGAATTGGATTCTCTGTTCCTGTATAACCCTGGGGTGCTAACAGACAGAGCGGCTGAGCCACCACCTGTGGAAGCCGCACCTGTGGGGGAGCGGCCTGCATGGTCTACAGGAAGGCTGCACAGAGGTTCTTCCAGCCCCGATTTGCCCTCAGAGCACAGACAAACGGACGGACAGATCACACCCACAGCCTGAGGAGGAACATGCAACAGAGGCCGTCCAGGCCCACGAAGCACAAGCAGAGCTGTGTGGGCTACAGATGCCCACCGCAGAGCACACAGGTCCTCCCAGCAAGCCAGACTTCACGGGGCCCAAATTCAACCCACAGACATGCTCATTCGGTTTCCCCCAAGTGGCAGCATCTCCAGTCAGGGGGAGCCGAACGTGGGGCCTGGCCCAGCCCCACACCCACCTGGCCACGCTGCTCGTCGCTGGCTTCCACAAACACCGGGCCAGGAGTGCTGTCAGCAGGACTACAGTCCGCTTCCAAACGCCTGCTGAGTTTCTGTCTCTCTCACTCACACACACACACACACACACACACACACACACACACACACACACACACACACACCCAGGCTCAACTAGCCTCATTCGGAGGCAGAAAGAAGTGTGACTCACACAGCTGGCCGAGGTGACAGAACACACTTCTCGGGGGTCAGAGGCATGCTCACTCGAGCATGGCTCATGCTTGGCTCCTCGGGACAAGAACTGGCTGAGCGCGCCAGGCCCTTGCAGGCAGGCACAGACCCAGCCTGGCTCATGGCCCCGGTGTGCAGGCTGCTCTCTCTCCCCCAACAAAGTCTAATTTAGCTCTTCCACGTTACACGTAAAGTAGACGCAATCCCTGCGTGCCCTGCTTGGGGGAGCCCTGCCTGCATGCCACCCCCTCCTTGGAACCTCTCCCTCCCGGGCCCTGCTGCCAGGGGCCAGAGCATGTTGAAAAAGGCTGGCCTGAAAGAAAACACTGCCATCAAGCAGAGGAAAGGAGGGCCTAAAACCCAGTGCAGACAGCTTTGGGAGCGAAGAAAAGGACAGTTAAAAGTGAATTCAGGTCTGTGTGTTCTGGCAAGTCATCTAAAGATGTGCCCTGAGAGGCCCAGGCTTCCTGGGACAAAACAACCCCAAACATTGGCAACAATGACGCTTAACGCCAAGCCCCGCCTCCCCAGACAGCAGACCCACCTGTCAGACAGGTGACAAGGGCCTGTGATCCGTCCTGTCCTCCAGAGGGGAAGTCTCCCTGCACTCTACCTTATCGAAAGCCATTTCCAGGTAAGATTAATTTCACTCCGCACTTGGGTACCAGCCAGCGGGCAATCTGGGATGGCCTGTAACTCACCGGGCAGCCACCAGTGCTACACATTCAGGCCTAATCACAGCGGTGGCCAGCAGTCCTGAGAGCCAGGTACCCTGCTGAGCACCCATGCCCTAGCCTGGGCTCCTCAAAACAGCCCTTTCTGGAAGATACTATTGCCATCGGCCCGCTTAACTGAGAAGGACGCTAAGATGCAGTCGGGATAGGGAAGTGACTTGTCCAAGGTCATGGGACCACCCAGTGCCGGGACCAGGCAAGACACGACTAGGTGCAGACTCTGTGCCCAGGGGACCCGACACCAGGCTGCTGCGGCTCTGCCTGCAGGAAGGCACGCACACAGGCAGGACAGGTGCACTGGTCCTGATATAAGTTGACCTAGGCTGGACACAGCCCCTGGCCAGCCGCACGGAGGCTCCTGGGACCAGAGTCTCCAATCAGCAGCCTTTCCTTTACCCAGTGCTGCCCACAGCTGGATTTACGTGCACACCAAGTCCGAGCTCCTCACTCTGCCCAATTCCAGGAGCATTTGGTCTGAATCATCTCCTGCTTCCTAAGTACCCCTCCACCCTCAGGACACCTGCACCCATCACCACGAGCCTCTTCCCTGCAGTCATCAACGTTGACAAAGGGCCCTCCATGCACTGCAGCCAAAGCCTGCCTTCCAGAGTTCAGACAAGCACCTGGGGCAGACCCACTACTCACCAAAACCGCGCGTTCAGCCTGAGTGCTAGGGCTGCGAGGTGCGAGCAGACGCCCTACCTGAGTGGAGGAGAAAGGAAGGCGCAGCGTCTCTGTACGGAAGGAATGGAGGCTTGGAGAGCAGGCAGGATCCTCACTTCAGGAATCAACCACACGGGTCGTCAGACAGCACTTGTTAAGTCTCCGTCAAAATGTCAAGAACCACCAGCACGAAGCTGAGGTACAGGACAGATAACTCAGTCCATCCTTCTCCAACATGCCACTGTCTGGCAAAGAAGAAACTGAACGGAAGGCAGGCACCACCCACACAGCAAACGCTGGACATCCACCGGCAACGATGCGTGCCGGACTCCACGCTGCTGGGCGCTGGGGACGCGGAGACACCCGCACTCCACCTGTCCCTGCTGTGAACTCCGCCCACGGTTCCGCGGAGGGCGGGACAGCGTGTCTGTCTCTGCTGCCCACCTGACCTCTGCGGCAACGGGCCAGGCCCGCCCAGCGCGCCTGCCGTAGCAGACAACACGGACTGGGGCAGCGTGCCCAGCACACCTTCCCTTTCACGGATGGGAGGCCGGCTGCAGGCCGGGAGGTCTGGGCTGCAGCTTGCTGACCACTAGTCTAAAGGGAAAGGCAGGCGTGGAAAGGAATGCCTGTTACAGTGCAGTGACCTCCACAGAAAGGGTTCCACTTGGCACCACACGGGGCACGAGCGGGGGCCGGAGGGGTCCCCGAGCTGGGTCTTGAGGGGGGCCTCTGCTCTACCCAGCACCAGTCCGCAGCCCACACCCCGCACTCGTGCTCTCAGACGCAGGTTCCCTCAGGGCATCGGCCAGAAAGCAGGGCTGGCTCCGGAGAAGTGCAGGGAGCCCACACCTCTCCATTCCCTGGTTGTCAGGAGCCGGCCCACCTGGACAGCTGGAGCCCGGGCTGGGCTTGCAGCACAGGCCAGTCATTCTACCTGCGCAAGGGGGTCGGAGCCGGGTTCTGCAGGAAAAAAGGATGTGGTGCCCCAGTAGGATGCAGCCAGCCCCAACCTGCCCAAGAATAAGCTGCTTGAGAACAAGGCATGAGGGAACAATAAGGGGGTGCAAGTGGGGTTCCTGGCAACCCAGTGCTCCTTACGGTGGACGTCAGCCACCACCAGGAGAGGGTCACACCCTCCAAGGAGACAGAACCTTTAGGAAGCAACAAAATTAGAACTAAGAAACAAGGCATGGCCCTGGCCGGTGTGGCTCAGTGGATTGAGCGTGGGCTGTGAACCAAAGGGTCGCAGTTCGATTCCCAGTCAGAGCACATGCCTGGGTTGTGGGCCAGGTCCCCAGTGGGGGACTTGCAAGAGGCAATCACACATCAATGTTTCTCTCCCTCTCTTTGTCCCTTCCCTCTATAAAAATAATGAAATAAAATATTTAAAAGAAAAAAGAAACAAGGCATGTGGCACAGGCACCAAAGCACCCCCACCCCCACTTCTCCTGCACACATGGTGTGTTTGTCTCTGCTGCCCCATCCTCTCCACCCTGAACCAGCCAGCTCTACCTACCCTGTGCCCCATGCCCTCTGCCAGAACCAAACCGCGGCACGAGCACCTGCGCTGGCACTTTTCCCATCACCTGAGGGCGCCAGGGTCAAGTCCGAGCCCTCCGGCACAACACATGGCTGCAGAACTGCCACCCACCCTCGTGCTCACCGCCACCAGCCTCATCCGTCTAAAGCTCGCAGTCCACACCTCCCTCCACCCCACGTGGACTTGAGGCCTGTCGCCTCCAGGACTGCGTGCAGACGACACACTATCACCCACCTCGTAGGTGCAGGCAGGAACAGAGTGGAGAACAAATACAGCACAAGCGACCCCGTGCTCGCTGCCCCAGGAGGTCTCGACCACCGACAGCCACCATCCTGGCTCCGCACTGTCCGCTCCCAGCTGCCCAGCCGCCTCCTCCCTCCAGACTCCTATGCAGCCAGTGAAGCCCCGTGGCCCCGGGGGCCGGAACACCTCCTGCCCGTGCTTCTACCCTTTGCGCTCCAGGAACCTGTCCCCACCTTGGTGTGTCACTGCTTAAGGGCTACGGTGCAGAAAGCAGGCCTCCAGAACCAGGTGGATCAACGCACAGACGCTCAGGATCTGCTGTGGCCCCTTTAATTAATTCTCCGGAGACAGAGATGCACTTTAATTCTCAGAAACCCTCCTGAGAGGAACTCTCCTCTGTGATTACATCTTAAACAACACTACTCTGCCCCAGTTTCCAGGTTCCCCACTTCGGCACAAGAAGCAAGATGCAGAAAGCAAGCACACGCCAGTGTTACAACAGCCCGCCCGTTTGTGGATCCACAACACTTCAGTAACAACAATGTTTGATACAGAAAAACGGTAACGCTTAAAAAAAACACAGACAGCGGTCACTGGGAACCTGGGAACGCAGCTCCTAGCTCCACGCAGGACCTCTCTGCACCAGCACCAGTCACTTCTGCCCTGGGCCCTCGGGCTGCAGCGCTCATTAGCTGCCTCCTGCTACTCGGCTCTATCATTTCTGTTTCCTATTTCAAAAGAGCTCAGCAATAAAGGTCAGAAAACACTGTACATAAATGCTGAGTAGATTTGCTGTTTGTTTTTAAAAATTCTGAAAGTGGTTTTAAGGAGAGCTCAGAGAAGATGGCAGACAGGCAGGTAGAACAAAACGGCACGGAGGAAGTCACCCCAGCCGTCCAGTGGCGGCGGCGGCTTTGGTGGCTTTGTTTACGCCCAAGCCTTTCCCATAGAAATGACGCCACCTGTGGCAAGCTGGGGTTTGGGCTCAAAGAAGACAACCTGGCAGGAAGCGCCCTTCCTTAGCTCAGGAGAAAGAAGTCCTTCCACCTTCCCAAACTCCTGTCCTCAGAGACAGGCTGCTGGAGAGAGCGTCAGGGGGTGGCCCCCGCCTACAGAGTAAACCCCCACCAGCCCACCCACCGTGCACGATCGGAGGAGCCAGGGAGTCCAAACGCCCGCAAGCCCCTAGGCCTCCTCTTCCACGCAATGGGACAGAATGCGTAGTTCAGAAGGTTGCTGGAAGGACTAGAAATGATGGTCACAAGGACTGACACGAACCCCCAAGGCACAGAGAAGGGATTCAACTGATAGGTGCAGTTACTCCCTTAGTGCCATCGTCCTCGAGGCTCCTGCAGGTCCCCTCCCTTCTCAAGAGTTCCCAAGGGGCTCTGACTGGTGTGGCTGAGTGGACTGATCACCAGCATGCGAACCAAAGGGTCACCAGTTCAATTCCCAGTCAGGACACCTGCCTGGGTTGCAGGCCAGGTCCCCAATGGGAGGCATGCATGAGGCAACCACAACACATTGCTGTTTCTCTCCCTCTCTTCTCCCTCCTCCCCCCCCCTCAAAAAGTAAATAAAATCTTTAAAAAAGAAGAAAAGAGTTCCTGAGGGGAAGGACAAGGACAGAGAGCGTCTGCTCTCCATGTGTACATGCAGCTGGTGACAAATGACCGGACATCCCTGCCCGCCCTGTCACTCCTCTGCAGCCACCACAGCAAACAGGAGCTCCAGCTGACACAAAAACCCACCGTGACTGATCATATAAAAGAGCCGTGTGCCTGACACATGCAACCCGTTTACTCAAACACGTGTGCATAATACGGGTGTGCACTGGCACACACACACCCCAGAAACGACCTTTAAATTCGCCTCCCTCCGATTCACAGAAACGCTCTTTACAATACAGGGGCTCTGGTTAGACAAGGCAGGAAGACCAGAGGCATTTATGGCTCACCCTTCCCAAAGCCCCTCCAATGAAAATGAACAATAAAGAGAACCAGAAGAGCGAGACAAGAGGACGTGGGCACACGGAGAACAGACACGCGTGGCAGCACACGGAGCGGACGGGAGGTCCTGCGGAAGGTGTAGCAGAGGGCCCCACAGCTCAGGAGGCACTGGGAGGTGGGCATTTAAGGACGGGCTGGGAGGCTGCCTGGGCAACAGCTGGCCTCCCTTCCTCCCTCCCGCCGCCAGCTGCCCTCTCTACTCCTCTGGGTAAATTAAACAACAAAAGTCTAGACTCCACAGCATGGGGAGGGGGGAGCTAAAAAAAGAAGCTAAGAGAGAGAACCTGAGGAGCAAATCATGGAAGCGTTGGGTCCCTCTGCTGCTGGCCTCACAGGGAGACAAACAGACAATGTCCCTCTGTCCCTCAAGACACCTGGGCAAAGGTGGAAGGAGTCTATTCAGGAAAATCCACACACAGACACTTGGGGCTCCGGGAAAAAAGGCTGGCCTCCCCTCCACCAGCCCTGCACCGAAGGGCTCCCAGTGACCCCCCACCCAGTTTCCGATCAGCTGTGTGCACCCAAGACCACAGAGACCTGAGAGACCCCAACTAAAAGCCAGAGACCAACTAAACGGATGCACAAACCTAGTGGGAATAATGCCAGAAACAGAAGATTTTTTTAAAATAGAAGAAATGCAAAATTAGTATCCTCAGAAAATTAAGAAGATACTGCACCTATGCACCAAACCGGGACATTTTTTCCTTAAGGGACGATCAGAGAGCCCTGTGACCCCAGGTCAATCATGAGAAAAACATACAACAAACCTAGGCCTCAGGGCACTCTTAAAACACCTGAGCCCTGGCTGGTGTGGCTGCTGCGAACCAAAGGGTCGCCAGTTCGATTCCCGGTCAGGGCACATGGCTGGATTGCGGGCCAGGTCCCCAGTGGGGGGTGTGACAGAGGAAACTGATGGGCGTATCTCTCCCCCATCAATGTTTCTCTCCCTCTCTTTCTCCCTCCCTTCCCCCTCTCGAAAGTAAACATCTTAAAAAAAGCACAAGGCACAACACGAAATCTCGTCACCTCACGGACGAAGACTGCGGGGCCTCTGAGAGTGCCCCACGGAAGGGCACTCAAACAGCACTGCGGTCGCACAGGCAGTGACGGGGCTTCTCACCAGCAACGTTTCCTTCCAGGGAAATCATTTTCCTTCTAGAACCCAATATTCAGCGGACCGGGTCCAGTGTGGGGACAGAGAAAGACTTTTCCAGACTCGTATAAGGACTCAAAAAACAAGACAGCAACGCAAGGCAGAGGCCTGTGCCGCAGGGGCCATTCCTGCCTGCTCATCCAGCAGCTAAGCCTCCCTTCCTCCTTCCTGATACAAGTGACCTTGTGCTTCCCCAGGCAACCCCCGGGGCCTAAAGCGGCTGGCCCACATCCAGCTGGGGTGGTCTGTGGCCCACCCAGGTAAATCGGTACCTGGTTCCTTAATAACATGGGACAGTGGACCAACCAACCCATCTGGAACCTGCGCACCTGCAGACTGCCACCTAATTGAGCCAGTAAGTGCCTCATAAGCTGTTGTTTAAGGCAGCGTTAAATAGCGGCTGCTGACTGATGCTCAAATTACTCAACTGAGACACTCGGGATCCGGCAAACGTGGGATCCAACACGGGGAACAAAGGCAAGTCCCAGAACGACAACAAAAGGAAGTCCAAGATGGCGGCTGCACCGCAGGCCAGGGCGGCCCGCCCAGCTGAGGGAGCTGGGAGGAGGGTTCCAGCAGTGAGTGGGACCGACAGGTTACCCAACTCACCTGTGCAGTTAGGAAAGCAGACCTGCTGAATTCTGTCGGAACAGACGCACAACGTAGATGACACAAGATGACTGCAGGGCAGCCTATCCACCTTCTGTTCTGGCACTGCGTTCTGTATCCTGTGCAAGGAGTTGGTCTCCAAGACCACGAGGTTCCCCTGTGCTTTCTTCTAGAAGCTTTACTGTTTTATCTTTCATGTTTCCCTGACTGTGACTATGATTTGAGGTAGGAGATTCACTTTTTTCCAAAAGGAGAATCTAATTTTCCCTGTACTGTCTTTGAAAAGGCCATCCTCTCCCTCTGTCATAAACTAAGTGACTACTTAAGTGCAGCCCATTTCAAGTTCTCCATCCTGTTCTCCCCGCCCATTTGTCTAGCCTTCCGCCAACACCGCATCAATCGCTACATAGCTGCTATAAAATCTTGACACCCAGCAGGGTAAGTCCTGCAGCTTTGTTCTTCTTCAGCAATGCTTTGATTATTCTTGGCCCTTTCATTTCACATAAATTTCACAATCAGTTTTGTCAATTTCCAAACAAAACAACAACAAAAGAAAAGCCTACTGGGACTCTGATTGGAATCACATGAAATCTTGAGCTCGTTTTGGGGGAAACTGCCTTCTTTACAATGCCAGGGGATAGCGTGAGTACGTGGAGAAAGGGCAAGTCTCACACACGACTGGTGGCTGTGTCATCGGTACAATCGCTGGGAAACTGGCAGCCTGAGTGTATGCCTCTCCTATGACCCAGTAATTCTGTTCCTATACATATATCCAATACACCCGAACATCTGCATCCATGCATCGAAGGACAGGTGTAAGAATGAACAGCTCACAATGGAAACAAGCCAAAAGTCTATCAACGGAGTACTATGCACGAGATCAAAGAAATCCACATACAACTACATGGTGAAACTCACAAAAGTAACACTGAATAAAAACACAGACACAAAAGTCATTTCTCCATAATGAAAATATAACTAGCATGACCCTAAGTATGCAGAGTGACTTTAAAATAATTACTGTATATAGAAAACATTAGGAGGAAAAAAAGACATCTCTACACCTTAGTAGATCAAGCTCACTTAAAATAGATGTCAGGCCCTGGCTGATGTGGCTCAGTGGATTGAGTGCTGGCCTGCGGAACCAAAGTGTCTCTGGTTCAATTCCCCGTCAGGGCACATGCCTGGGTTTCGGGCCAGATATCCAGTAGGCGGGGTGTGAGAGGCAACCACACATTGATGTTTCTCTCCCTCTCTTTCTCCCTCCCTCCCTTCCCCATGTCTAAAAATAAATAAACAAATAATCTTAAAAAAAAAATGTCAGATACCTGATTTAAGTAGGCCATGTTCAAAAAGTGACTATATGGGACTTTAAGGAAAATCCCAAATTCTGAACAGTAAAACTCTCTGACCACAGTGTAATAAAACCAGACATAATGGAAGCAGAAAAATAACCCTATCAAGCAGAAAACTTCAAACTATTAAAAAACCTTTTGAATCAAAGGGGAATTCAGAACCACAGCTGCAGAATACCTAGATTATGGCACAAACGAAGAGCACTAGACATCAAAGGTTTTAAAACAAAGACAAATTTGCACTCAGAAAAAATCAAATTATCTAAAAACTTTAAATTCCTAACAGAAAAAAATGATATTAAGCATCCAATTCAAAAAGTCAGTAAAAAGACAAAAGTGAATGTGAAGAAAACCAGAAACAATTAATGAAGAAAAAGCTGAAAGTAGTTTAATAAATTTAATGAAAACATTTGAATAAAACTGAATTTAGAAATAAGAGTTTTCTAAAACAAGACATAAAATAAACCACCGAGAGAAAGGCCTCTGCACCCTCATTTTATAGGTAAGACACCAAGGCTCAGAGATGTTAAGTGACCCGCCCAGGGTCAAGACCATGGAATCAGGACAGTGTCAAAGCTGATCCTCAGCCCAGGTCAGCCTGACATCCGGAGGTATGGGCACAAAAGAAATACCACTCACTACCGTCACAACGGGACCCAACGCGGCCCGTGCTGTGGGCCCCAGGGAATGACCATGTGGCCACCAAGGGGCCTTGAGGCCTCGGATGAAACAGACACCCGTGGCATGCAAGGCTCTGCCAGGGCTCCTGGGGTCGTGGTGAGCGCGCAAGGCGAGTCTGGCCTGGGGTGAGCGGCGGTGTGAGGGGGCGGTGTGTCCAGTGAGGAGTCCGCTCTGACACGGGGCCCCATGGCTCTGGGGTGCAGCAGCTTCAGGCTCCTCACCCACAGGGCTCTGTCTTGAGATTCCCCAAGCACTTGCTGGATGGTCCCAGTGACCCTTGTCTTCTCGTCCGACCAACTTCAACTCCGTTGCGGCTCCTCTCTCCATGGGCCCGGGGTCCGTCTCCACCCACCTCGCTCACAGGCACACAGCCTGCGGAGGACTCTGGCTAAAACTCCATTCGCAGTCTGCAAAGAATTGCTGGCCTACCTCACATCTTGAATATGCGGTTAATTTGGCAAGCTTAAAAAGAAGACAATTTCAAGTACAGCTAGGAAAGGGTAGTTGGAGAGCAGGCCTCCCTCTCCAGGATCAAAATTTACCAAGGAACTGGCAAATAAAACATACGTATAAGACACAAAACTCTATTTCAGTTTCTCCTTCCTTTTCCATTTCCAAACAATAGTGAACTAGCAAGTGAGAAGCACTTTGCAAATGTCACCAAAATCTACGTCTGTGCTGTAAAATCTGATTTAGTGGAGAACAGAAACTTGAGACAGCGTTTGTAATGGATTGCTCCTCGTAACCAAATCAGCAGAGCGGTTTCTGAGGGCCAGTGACACAGACCCAGAGCCAGCTGATTAAACCGGCAGATCCAGGTGGACTAGTGGAGCCCCAGCACCAGGAACCAGGGCCCTGGGGACAGCTCTGAGCGAGCTGAGCCTGGGCTGAGTACCTGCCGGGACGGAGCCAGTACCGCCCCAGCGGCCAGTCCTGGACCAGACCACCCCCCACAGCCACCTCTGTCTTTTACATTTATATGGGTTACCTTCCTAATTAGTTGCCTTTGCAACTAGCGCATGTTACTAACAAACATTCCGTGTAACCAACTCGAGTGACACTGAAGTACACAAAACAAGTCAAGCCAACCCAAAACCAGCCACTGCTGTCTTGGCGGATACCCTACAGGCCTCTTCTCTCAGCTTGTATAACCTACCTGGGGGGTTTGCAGTCCTCACTTCTTATTGCACACATGCGGAAGTCGCCATTCCACTGCCACTATGCTGTACCCCACTGTTAAGTAACTGCACGATGCTGCAACTGCATTATCAAATACAACGCTTTCTTCTCTGAATATGCCGCGGTCACCTTTCCAAAACACACATGCCTGTCCACCTCATCCTTTCTAAGGCTACACGGCATTTCACTCTGCAGTTGGGCCACATTTACTTACCCACGGCCCTACACACAGGCATGTGAGTTATTTCCAGCTGTGTACTATGACAAACAATGCTACAACACCCCACCGCATGCGTGTTTACACGCTTAGGCCAGTATTTCTGCACCATCTGCTATTTCTCTGATGCACGTTTGCAATTTGTGTGCAAAGAGCTGAACAGGAGGAAGACGATGAAGGAGAAGAGAACCCTCCCAGAGACCCCAGACCTGAATCCCGTCAGTTCCCAGGAGTCAGACGCCCTCCAGAAGCGCATGCCCTGAAGGACACACAGCTCAACCCACCGAACCAAAGCAAAACCCCTCTTCCCACCCCGGCCCTCCTCCAACCCCTGCAGGTCAGCCTTGAGGAGGGAGAAAAGAGGCAACAGTGGCTTCCTCAGAAGCCGCAAAGGAGACTCCTCAGCAACAAACCACCGCCCGCCGGCCAGCCTTTTCCAGGAGTGAGCGAACCCTGCACCAGGCTGGCTGAGAACAACTGCGGCTGCCCAGAGGACGCGCTCACTACTGCCTGGGCAGCTGTTCTTCCTCTCACCCCCGCTTACAGATGAGGAAATGGAGGCTCCAGAGCCCGTCACAGGCCGAGGTGGCTCTGTGCTCTTCCTCACTCGCTCACACCCCGTCAGAGCCAAGCCCGGGGCAGTAGGCTGTCTGCTTACACAGAGATGGTTTCTCAGCGAGGGCCCCACAAACCCACCTTCTCTCTGATGAAAAGAAATCAACCCAAATACGCTGAAGGCAGGGAGCTAAAAAGAGCTGAGTTGGTTTAAATGGTCTCCAGCAGAGCCCACATACTATTTGTTCTCCAAGCCTTGGACGCCAGAAGAAACCCAGGATGGTTTGCAATTGCTGGGCCCCCAGTCAGGAGAGACCAGGACTCACGTAACAAAAACAACCCAACAGTAAGGGCCAAGTGTCCCCCAGGGGCCTCCACAGGTACTCCAAGCGGTCACTTCAGCAAAGGGGGAAGGAGGAGCATGTGCCCTCACTGCAAATACACTAGCGCCGTTCGCTTCTTTTTTTAATACCAAACAAATGCTACGAAGATCTGCCTCATGCTAACAGAGCTGTTCTCCCAACTCCAGGACCCCTCCCCACCCAGCTTCTCCCCAATCCCTAAACGAGCCTCCGTGCTGCACCCTCGGGAGCTCACTTCACAGAGCACACAACCCACCCTGCCCCTGCCCCTCAGCACCAAATCCTGCAGCGTTCGGATCCTTGCGGAGGATCCTTGTGCAGCCTGCTCTCTGCCACTGCCAAGGACGACCTGTGTGATGTTACAATTTGTCCAAGGCAGGCGAAGCATTACCGTGGCCCCTTCCATCATCCCTCAGGAGGACAGGAAAGGACCGAAGTGAACACGCTTGAGAATACGCAATATATAAAATGTCTTTTACTTCTCTTTATTTACATTAAGGTACTCCTATAAACACAGCTGATTTCTGGTCACTTCAGGTTTGAAACTTATATGCACAGTTAAAACATTCCCATTACAGAAATCAAAACTGTTCTAAGACAGTACTCCTATCTTGATCTGAACAAGGCGTAAGAGGCAGGCAGGAATGACTTTCCTTTCCTACTTTGTGCATTTCTGAGTATCTGGGGTTTTTTTGGTTTGCCTGTCTGTCTGTCTGTTGTAATAAGCCTGTATTGCCACTGTTGCACTGTTGTCAAGGTCTCCCAAACATTCTCCACCGTTCGGGGTTGCCTGGTGCCCCGTGCTGTACTAATGCGTTGCAGCAATGGGGTCAGCCCCCAGAGCGACTCAACAGGTCCCAGGCACACGGGCTGGTATGGAAATGGGCTCAAAGGGGCAAACGAGATCTGCTACAGGTCCTTCCGGGGGCGGGTATAAGAAGTGGATGTGGACACTCCACCCCCAACCGCCTGACACCCAATCAGGGCTGCAGCTCACAGAGCTGCAGAGCCTCTGCTGCGCCCACGGACTGCCTTAACATCGACCTCCTGAGACCTTTACCTCCAGCTCTCTCTCCAAGAACAGAACAGACTCAGTGTAGGGGGCAGCCAATGCCCTTGTTAGGTGGTAAGTGCCTTGGAGACAGGGAAGCCCTCAGTTAAAGTGTCTGAGCTCCGGGAGGTAAGGGCAGGAGCTACTGGATTTGGGTCTAAATCCTCTGCATTAACCCTGGGCTCAGCACACGATCGGAATCACCAGCATCTAGCACACACGTGGGCCCCAAGCGCATAAGCCTGCCTGCTCCCAACCCCCAGGCTCTCAGCCAGCACCAAAGCCAGGAACCATCCATAGTTACTGTTCACCCAGAGTCCGCTGGCCTTGTGCCAGGTACCTCATAAACACATGAGCCACTGACTCCTCCCCTCAATTCTGGGAGGAAGGTGTTACAATCACTTGTGCATTGTGCAAAGAGAAAACTCCAAGAGTAAATAAGCTTCATCACCCAGCTTGCAAGTAGTAGAACCTGGGTTTGAAGGCAGCCGTCAAAGCCATCAGGAAAGGGGCGGCGCAGCCAGGCATTCCCAACGTGAAGTGCGTTCTCTCTAGGTTCAAGCTCCTGTAACCACCCACAAGGGCCAGAGCAGCGTCACTCCAGACTGTACCTGCTCTGGGCACCTACCTCTGGAGCAGGCCCTTCCCACCCTGGCCTGAGGCAACGTCACCAAGGCTGGTTTCCACGGTCACTGGACAGGCTCTCCCGGAAGCAGCGGGTGGAGAACACAGGGCCTGGAGAACACAGGGCCTGGAGACCCCGTGGCAGGCTCAGCCAGGGACTGAGCAGATCTGCACAGCAGCCGTTATCAGGAGATGCTAGGGAGGGCCGGCCTCCAATAAATTCCACACAGTTCAGAAATATTTCACAGCAACACAAACAAAGGTTGTGAAACGTGAGCCTTAGAAACCTCCACAGGGGCTACCTGTGCACTCCGTGGAGGCGGCGGCGGAGCTTCCCTGCCAGGCCCCTGCGTGCCACGCACTGTCACTTCAGCTGACACCGAAAATCAGACTCACTTCGGCTACCTGTGCCTCTCCCCACACCCCCGCGTCCCCAGACCAGCCGCCACCTAATGAGATACCCAGGGCCACTTCTGCCCGGGAGGACCACGGTGAGTTTGATGATATGCTCGTCCAAACCTATGAAAACCTAACATCCTACGCCAACCAGAACAAGCCTGAAGCTGCGGTTGCTTTGACCAGGGAAGCACAGCCACCCAAGGTGGCCCCTGGTTCAGAAACACCCACTCACACACTATTCCACATAACTGGTCATCGTTTTTTGGAAAAGAATTTAGCAGAATTCTTCCCAAAGCAATATTCACCCAGAAGAGCCAACCCTGCAGAAACACTCTCACACACTACTATATACAAATTATATTATTAAACAGAAATTTGGCAGAATTTTACCAAAGTTGTATGATATCCAAAAATTAGAACTAGCCCGAAAGCCCAACGGGAAATGGGTTAAATCAAGGATACCCACGAATACCCTCTGCCGTGGCCAACACGGATGACGTAACGCCTCCCCCCGGGGAGTGGCGGAGCCGCCAGGACGTTCCACGGAGTGAAAGGCCCAGCTCGCCGTAAAAATAGCAGTGCATGCGGGCAACGTGAGCGCTTCGTCTCTGGACGGAACCGCAGGAAGCTACTCGCAGTGGCTTCATTTCAGAGATTGGGGGTAAGACCTTTTACACCTTTTAACACAGCTTGAATTTTCTAACTATTTTGTTTTCTTTTTAAAGCCCACTGGGAATACATGGGCCACGGATTACAGGCTATTTTTATTTTCTTGACACATATGTACATTTTCTTAAAACACTTGTACGTTTTCTTAAAACCTAATAAACATTACTTTTAAAACACTGAAGTGTGGCACATCTGCACACACTGATATGGAAAAATGCTCGACCCGTGTTCAGAAATGAACGCTGCGGTAAAGAACGGTATCGCCCCACCGCGGCTTCTGAAAAACCCTCCCCACAAAGGGCCATATTTGCGTGCGCACCGAGGGTCCGGAAGGATAAACACAGCGGCTGCTGCCTGGAAGGCTGAAGGGAGAACAGCTTCCATTTTTCTTCCTACACCTGCTTTTCATTTTGGGGTTACGAGTACGTATACGTTTGTAATTAATTATACGGGGGGTGGGGGGGTGGAAAAGGCACTTTAAGCCTCAGGACAACGCTCCGCCCCCCCCACTCTATTTCCGAACACTTGGCCCATTCAGTCGCACAGACAGGCCGGGCGGCGGCAGTGCCGGCCCCTCCCAGACAGGCCGGTGTTCCGCACCACCCGCCACAGAGTGGTTCTTTAAGCTCTGAGCTGTATGTAAACAACACCTGCCGAAAACAGCTCTGAGGACACAAAGGAGCCATGGAAAGTGCTGAGGATGACCCCCTTTTTCCAGGTGGCCCTGCACGGACCATCCCATCACCCTCTACAAAGAGATGGCCTGATGCGTGCTGCGAGCGGCGACCGGGCCTTCCTGGAGCCACAGCCCTACCTGCCCTCTCCTCTGGGCAGGGCGCTGGCTGCTCGAGGTCACTTCCATCCCGTTCTCATTCCACTGGCTCTGGCGCTCTGGGAAGCAAGCTGGCCCACAGGCTCTCTTCTGGGCCCACAGACTTCTGATTTGAGGTCAGAAACACATTTTCAGTACTCAACAGCTTGGCATACTCTTTTCAAGAGGTGTTTATTCCAAGTCCGCTCCACTTTCCAGAAAGCTGCCCCTGACCACCCGGCACCGGGCACAGTGGGCTTGCCTTCTCGGTGGGCGCCCATGAGACCCTCTCATGTAAGCCCACTGATCACCCTACACATGGCGCTGTAGCACCCTCTCCGTGAGACAGAAGCTCCGCGAGGAGGAACAGGAAGCAACAGAATTCTACTTCCTGGTGCGCTCGCTCACTTCCTGCACTCCGGTGGAGGCCAGTTCAAAAAATGAAAACAAAGCTGTATTCCTGAGTTGTTGCCCGTCAACAGACGAATGGGTGAACAAAAGGCGGTGTGTATGTGTGTGTAGTACTATTACTTTATTCATGTACGTGTGTGTATAAAATAATAAATCATTATTCAGCCTTAAAAAGGAATGGAATTCCGCCATAACACAATATGGATGAGTCTTGAAAAACATGCCCAGTGAAATCAGCCAGTCACAAAAGGACAGACACTGGACGATTCCACCGACGTGAGGTGGGCAGAGCAAACTCAGAGACAGAAAGCAGAAGGGCGGTTGCCAGGGGCTGGGGAAGGCGGGTGGGGAGCTAGTGTTTAAGGGGGACAGAGTTTCCATCTCAGAAGATGATAAAGTTCTGGAGAATGGTAGTCACTGTACAACAATGCAAATGTACTTAATGCCACTGAACTGCACGCTTAAAATGGTTAAAATTGTAAATTTCATGACGCATATTTTACCACAATAAAATAAAGGACAATAAAATAATCATTTTTAAAAACTCCACTTGTGAAAAGAGCCATAAAGAGAAGCGATCAGGGCCAGGAAAGAGGCGTGGAAGGGTGATGACGATGGGGCTGGGCTGCAGGGCTCCCAAAGGCCTCATTAAGGACCTCCTCCCCCCGCCCCCACTGAGCTCCTGAGAGCCAAGTGGGGCGTCCACATCTGTGTCTCAGGACAATAAACACTTGAGTCACTGACGGACTCAAACCGGCAAATGGGGTGAGACCCCAGGCCCCACTCATCGGAGTGCTTAGGCAGGACCGAGACCCAGAACTCAGTGGCCCATGCAGGAAGCCGTCCTGCGCACAGGCTGGCGACCATGTGTCAAAGGCCGCGGGAGAAGACTGACGCTGCCAGAGACCTGGGAAGGCGCCTGCACGCCATGACCCGGAAGTCCCACTCACAGGAGATAATCGGCCACGTGGCCCAAGATTACAAGCAAGGACACTTCTTCAGTTTTGTTTGTAAGGAAAAATGGGTAACAACAATCTAGTAACAGAAGAGTAAATAAATCATGTCACAGCCATATAACTGCAACTACACAGTTATTAATTTTAAGTAATTATGGGAAATACACTGTAACACAGGGGTATCAAACTCATTTTCACCGGGGGCCACATCAGCCTCGGGTGGGTTGCGTTCAAAGGGCCAAATGTAATTTTAGGACTGTATAAATGTAACTACTCCTTAACTAGGGGCAAGGAGCTCAGCACCGCCGCCAGGTAGAAACAAGGTGCCGGGCCGGGTAAAACCGGGTGGAGGGCCCCGTGTTTGCCACCTGTGCTCTAACATTAAGAGGAACTATAGACTGAATACTGTATATAGTACTTTTTCTAATTTTGAAAAAACAAACACAAAAGAAAGAAATACATTAGTCCTTTACCATACGGTGAGGTTGCAGGTAATTCATATTTTTATTTTTGTCTTTATTCTTTTCAGCATCTTCCAATTTCGTTTTCAGTGAAAACATTACTCTTACAAATAGGGAGAAGTGTAATTAAAAGGCCTTGCAAAATGCCAGCAAAAAATAGATGCGCAAGGAGTTACCCGCTGCACACCAGTGAGTTTCAAAGACAGTAAGACTACCTTCCGCCTCACCACGGAGAGGAAAAGCCTCTGGCTTCCTTGGAGAGGGGGCAGGAAGGCCGCAGGGCAGAGCTGCAAACTGGCTGCAGAGGTGGCGGCAGAAGGAAGGAAGGGAGCAGTGGCGAACGTGCAGGGCAGCAAGCAGCTCAGGCTCCTTCTTGCCCACGGACACCTCTCACTGCCCGCAGAGCTGCGCACGCCGACGCTGCCGGGAGGGAGCGAGCAACCCAGCCCCCACTCAGTTCAGGCCACACAACAGCCACCAAGTACAGCCAGCCGCCACACTCAACCGAGACTTGTGGCTCGGGTCATGAAGGCGAGTCCCGACCCAGGATGGGGATTTCCCACGGGCCACCGCAGAAGGAACCCGTGGCACCACAGGCAGCAGAGCCCAGTCTTCGAAGCCCCAGGCGAGGCGGGCTGGTCCAAACGGGGCCAGTTTCACGTCACCAGGAAGCTCATCGTGTGTGTGTGTGTGTCTGTCTGTCTCTCTCTCTCTCTCTCTCTCTCTCTCTCTCTCTCTCTCGTCTCCAGCTCCTCTGCAGGCACGTCTTTACTTCCCTGTCCAAAATGACAGACCCAGGTCCCCAAGGCTACGTAAGTCCCAGGAAAAAAAGTCCTTATTTTTTAAGATTTTATTTATTTTTAGAGAGAGTGGAAGGGAGAAAGAGAGGTAGACATCAGTGGGTCGCCCCTTGCCCCACAACCCAGGCACATGCCCTGATTGGGAATCAAACCAGTGACCTTTTGGTTTGCAGGCCGGTGCTCAATCCACTGAGCCACACCAGCCAGAGCCCAGGGAAAAAAAACTTAAGAAAAAAATCAAGTTATGATTTCAAAAGACAGTAATATGGTGAGCCTGGACTGAAATATGAGATTCAGAACACAAAGCGCAACAGATCTCTGCGGGCAATTTAATTTTTCAGAATGGAATGTACTGTTTAAAAATCAAGTATAGATAGGCCCTGTTTAATACCCGCCCACCCCTAACAAGATGGGTGCATTCAGCAGCAGAGAAGCCTCATTATCAAAGTTAGAAATACATGTACTGTCCCACCTGGCCTGCTACGGTTTGAAACAGAAACCAACACAGAAATGATCAATCTGAAGTAGCAGAACGAGACATACAACCAGCACACAGCCATCAGCAACATGAGTCAGTACCCTGTGCAAGGCAAAGAAAAAAAATCTTGAAAGTACAATAAAATAATCCTTCAGAAAAAAAAGGGGGGGCTGATATTTTAAAAAGGGGGTGGTGTGAACAGGCCAACCAAAAAAAAAGAAAAGAAAGCAAGCCTCGGCCAGGCCCCAGGCAACCAGACCAGACCTGGAATTAGTCCTGACTCGCCATTCCTGAAATTCCACTCTCCCAAGGCTTCCTGGCTCTTCCTTCCCCAGGCTTTTTCTTTACCCATCTGGACCCAAAGGAGACTGGAGAGGACCCAGGGAGCTGTAGGATGTGACAGGCCCCCACAACGGGCAGAGACAACCAAGAGAACTAAAATTCACAAGTAATCAAACAGCTTGGTGGGAGGGACAGCCGATTCATCTCCTTCCCTAACCAACCAGCTAACCAGCAGCCCGGAACCAGGGCCAGGCTGGGCAGGAATGAAATCAGATAGAAAAGATGGGCCGAGGGGCACAAACGGGGTGGGGACTGAAAGAATGGCATGACCCTGTCAAAATGTCTCAGTCCCACAGACAGCCAGGAGGCCTGAAGGAGGTTACAAGGAGACTTTTTAAAAAGAGCAAAACCAAGATGGTTGTGGGAATGCCAAAGAGGTCCAAACAGGTTTCCTGTCAGACTTCAGGACCCTTGTAACCCAAGCTGAGAGTCTGCTCACAAGGTTTGGCCCAGAGGTAACCGGGTCTCAACCCTCACCTGCGGCCAAGACGGGGCGTCAGTCTCCCCCCTATTGGCCTCAGTCCTTCCTACGTCTGCCATAAAAAGCAGACACCCGCCTTTGGCCTAGGAGCGCAGCTCTTCTAAGCCAGGCTGGTGCCTCCAGGCAGCTGAATGGTGCCCATATTAAAACACTGGAAGGGACTGAATTTGGGGTGAGGAGGTCACACACATTTCCATCAGTGAAGAGAACTGGAGAAAAAGACCAGGAACTAGGAAAAAGGAACCAGAAAACCAGGTGAGCACAAAAATAACATACATTTTCATCACCCCCCATGGATGGAAGCACTTGGCTACAAATAGTACACTGAGGCTCCCAAGAGCTTCAACAGATTAATTAAGACAAGGCGTAATTACTCCCATTTTACAGATGCAGGAGCTGAGGCTCGGAGAGTTGCGTAAGGCAACCCAACGAGGACCAGAGCAGGCTCCAAGAGACCCGCTGCCCGGACAAGCAGAGGCTCCCCAGATGCTCGCCTGCCATTCCCGAAGGAAAGCCGCTGCTCCCCAGGCAAGACCCCCTGGGCTTCGGCTTGTTGTTCTCAACATCCCACACCGTCCGCCCAGCTCCGCCGCGCACCAAGCAGCAGGCGCGGTCTCCAGAGGCACAGGCACCCTGGATTCACGCCCAGGGACCTGTGTCCACACCACCCAGATCTAGTCAGTCCTCCAGGGCCCCACAGGCCGTGTTTCCATCCCTGTCTCCCCAGAGGCCCAGGGCTGAGGAAGCCAGTGGCCCACACTGTCTTGCGCCGGGCCTCAGCCTCGCACCTGTGGCACCGGCAGGACTGCTGTGCTCTGAGGTGGCACCTCCAGTGGCAAACTTGCACACCAGGACTGGATGGCAACTACACAAACAGCCATGGGAGGAACACGGACTGGGCACCAGGCCCTCTGCTCCCTACGCCTTCCTCCATCTTCCCAACCCTAGGAGGTGGGGAATGCACTGTCCCCACCAACGCCAGTGAAGGCTCAGAGGACCTACCAGTTCCTGACGGAAGCAGGACTGGCACCCCAAAGCCTGGGCCTCCCCAGTCCCACCTCACACCCCTGGGCTGTGCACAGACAGGCCTGAATGGATTCAGAGAAACCCCACTAGGACTTCAAACGAGCGGGTTACACAAACCAAACTGGATGATAATGTATAAAGCCACGTAAAAATGCACATAAAATCCCTACAGGGGGAAAAAAAAATCTCAGGGACGGTTAACAACCCTGTAAACCAAAGGCTTTTAAAGGTTTCTGCCAGGCAGCCATTTAGCAAATAACACACTCCAGAGAGCCACCCAGCCCCCTTCTCCCACTTCCTTCAAGTGAACCATCCCCCTGAAAAACACCCCCTTCTGGCCTCAACGTGGGCTCGGACCTCCCACGAGATTTACAGAGAGAAGAAAACACCTTCCAACGCTATGTCGGCAAAATCCACTCTTCCGAGGCCCACGATTTCAGCAGCGCCGTTGCATACTCAGAAAAGGGGGGAAAGGCAGGGGAGAAAAAATTAAAAAAAAAAAAAAACCATCTGGCAGGCCCTGAGCAGCAACATCCTGTTTATTATTACACATTTTCAGCAATAGAGCATTAAGCATTTTCAAAATAACCCTCTATGTCCGCACTGCAACCGCAACCGTGTCGTCGGGCTGTGACCGCCCCGCCCCTGGCCCCCGCACACAGGCCAGTAGCCCCCAGCCACCAACTTCACTGACACTCGAGGGAGTGTGGGGGAGACTGCCAGGTCCGCGCCCCGCTTCGGTTCTGCGGCCCAGAGGGTCGCCCGACTCCCGAACCCCACCTCTGGGGATGGTTTTAAAAGTGAGCTGGGGGCGGGTGGGGGGGCAAGGGAACCGTCCCGGGCGTCCCCAGCCCACACTGGCGGCCTCGGCCGCCGGACCCAGGGGTCCGCAGGGCGACCCCTGGGCCCGGGGGGACCGCCCCGCACCACCAGCCCCTGACCTCGGGAGCACTCCGGCCGCGCTGCGCCCCGGCCCGGCCTCCCAGAGCCGCCTCGACCCCGCCGCCCGCGCCGAGGCCGCGCGGCGCCGCCACAACAATGGCGAGCGGGCCGGGCCGCCTGCCCCAGGCCCGGCCCCGCAGCCCTCGCCCGGCCGGCAGACCAACGGCGGCAGCGCGGGGCGGGCCGCGCCCGGCGCGCTCGCGGACAAAGGTCGGCCGGGCCTGGGGCTCGCCGCTGTCAGTCAGCGCCGCCGAGACAAAGCCGGGCCGCGCCGCCTCGGCGCCTCCATCTTAGCGCCGCGCCCGCCTCTCCCCCCGGCCCCGCGCCCGCGCCCCGGGCCCACCTGGTCTGGTTCCGCGGGCGACACTGGGCCGAGCGATGGCGGTCGAGCGGCGGTCGGGCGCGGAGGCGGCGGGATGGCGGCGGATTGCGAGGCGGCGGCACGGCTGCTCGCTCGCTCGCTCCCTCCCTCCCGGCTCGCTCGTCGCTCGCTCGTCGCTCGCTCGCTGGAGCCTCGGAGCCTGTGTCTCGCCGCTCACCTCCCTCTCGCGCGCCGCTCCCCGCCCCCCGCCTGCCGCCGCCCCCGCCTCCTCCGGCCTCCTCCCGCCGCCGCTGCCGCCGCCGCCCGCAGCCGCGCCGCCGCCCGCGCAGCGCCCCCTGCCGCGCCTCCCGGGATCGCCGGCGCCCTCCCGCGGGCCTGAGGGGCTGGGGGCTGGGGAGGGGCGGGCCGGAGCAGAGCGGTGGGGGGGCGAGCGTGGAGGGGGCCGGGGGCGGGGGAGGAGCTCCGGGAAGGGGAGAGCGTTCCCGGAGACCAGGGGAGTGAGCGGCGAGGAAGGGTCTGGGGCTCCGAGAAGGCGTCCGGGGAGCGGAGGGGGAGGGGAGGAGGCTCGGGGGAGGGGTCTGGGCGAGCCGGGGGCGAGCGGGCCGGAAGCCGGGTTCTGGAATGG
>PVKU01001640.1:0-282891 GCA_004027475.1 Anoura caudifer | reverse complement strand
TCTTCCTTGCAAGTACGGTACCCTGACTTAGGGCAGAGGGAGATAGGAAGCACTGTGGGTGTCTGGGTATCCTAAAGGACTTTGATATATTAATGGAGACATTAGGTTGCTACTTTGACTCTGTATAACATTAATAAACATTTCCGTTCCTTTTCACAAATCTCTGGCTTTGAGAGACATCTTTCCATAAGGCGGCAGATAATAACGGACCCTTTCTGTTGCTCAGTAACAGTTTTGGGGGCTCGTCCGGGATCTTAATTGCCCGTGGAAGACTGACCCCTCAGGTTCGAGAAAGTGAGACTTTGGAAGTGTTTTGCCAGTCTCAAGAACCCACTGTTTTGCTCTGTAACAGTTTGATCACATTTTTGACTGCCATGCGAATACAAACTTTCGTATTTTCCTCTCAAATTAACTAGCTATTTAAATTTATGTGATTGCATCCCAGTGTCTCCCTGCTGCCCAGATAATCAATCCCCTAAATTCCAAGGGGAATTTAAGTCCTCAGGTTTATAATTCCTTTTCTGTAATTATTATGTGATACCCTCATCTCACACCTGAGGTCAGGGTGTGCTGATGGAATTCAGAACCTCTTTCTTGGGCTGAGGTTACATCTCTTTTCTCTTTCATAATTTATGTGTCTCAGTCAGCCCTGCTTTATCATCATTTAATGGATACCAACCTGGAACTTCCTCTTTATCCTAAAGCAAGAAAAGTAACTTTGTCTGAAATTGAATTCCTGACATGAGACACTGGAGTCAAGATATGCGGGTTGGAAACTTTGATCAAAACTTCGTCGGGCATCATCTTAGCAGTTGGTTGTGGAATATGGTGACAGTCAAATGAATTCCTCTAACTTTCAACTCACTTCCGCTTTTATTTTCATGTTGTCTGTTTGCCCACCATGACCAGAAGAATCAGACATTGTCAGAGGTCACAATCAGCCAATGCCTCAGTTTGCACAGAAGAAATTTTGCGGTTCCTACATTGACTTGCCCAAGGTCAACTAGCTGGCCAAGGGCAGAACTGAGACTATAATCCAGGGATCGTTCTCTCTCTCTGCAGCTCTACTGTAGTGATGTGAGTTCATGACAGTAGCAACCTTGACTTACGCAGTTATAAAATGTAGGGACTTATTTTGTAAAAAATGAAAGAAAGAGAAGGTCCCTTTGTTTCAAGAAAGCAAAGTTTTCCAAGGAGCCCCATGTAACCGACTTCCCCTCTGTCTCTCTCCACTCTGATGCTGCCACTGTTAGACAGAATGCTATCAGGGAAAAGAGGATTGTGGGTAGGTGCTGGTCTTGACAACCCACTTGAAGGTGAATTACCAAAAATCTTTGTGGCTTAGAAAAAGAGTGGGCAAGGGATAAAAATTCAATAACAAATCCTGATTAGTATAAGCCCATTATATCCTCCAGATTCCAGAGCCAGAAAATACTTCAGGGGCAGCCATCCTCCGGAGCACTGTGCCAAGTTGGCAGAAAAGCTAAATCCACAAAGTGGGACAGTCTGTGTCTGTCTGTGACACAGGCACCCGTTGCAAGGTAGGTACACTTTGTCTTGAAAATCCTTCAGAAATGAATCAAGTTAACCACTGACATTTTAATTCTCAGTAGGCTCCATATAGTAAATTTCTACTTCAAGTTTTGGGAGAAATCTTCAGTTTTTGTTGACCAGCAGATAAAATAGTCATGTTTCATTCATGCACACTTTTGTATGAAAGCAATACACACCTGTAAAACTTGTAAGTGCACCTAAGTGCTTGCAGGGCTGACTAGCACGTGTGCCCCAGACACTGCTCGCTCCTTACCTGCTTTCTCCCTCTCCTTAAGCTGAACCTCATTGTCACCATTATCATTGTAGTTTTACCCTCTCAGACTCAATTTGGGGTGGGCAAGTGACTCATTTTTGACTAAAGACTGAACCATTGAATGAAATGCCTCAAATGAAAAAAAAAAAGATTTTTTGATTGTGAAATGTAATTGAATAAAATAAAATCACATAATTTGTACACCCAGTTAATAAATAATTATGAAGCAAGAACCTGGGTAATCGTACCTGTCAGATTTTTAAAATTTTGTTTGGAATTCATGTTCTTTTATGTAGCTTTAATTTATATCTTTCCATTGTTGCAAGATGTTCCGTTGTATGAATATACCTCAATTTATTTGCTTACTTTGTCAATGTCCACTTGTTTCTTATTTTGCTTCTTTTTAAAAAATTTTATTTGCTTGCTTATTTATTTATTTTTAGAGAATGGGAGGGAGGGAGAGAAACATCTATGTATGGTTGCCTCTTGTGTGCCCCCTACTGGAGACATGGCCTGCAACCCAGACATGTGCCTAGACTGGGAATTGAACCAGTGACCCTTTGGTTCATAGGCTGGCACTCAACCACTGAGCCACACCAGCCAGGGCTCTCATTTTGCTGTTTATTACATATTCCTATGCTTATATCTTGTTGATAGAAATCATGTGCCCCGATTAACTCCTGTGTTACATACCGAAGAATGGAATTGTTGGATTAAGGATTAATCTTTAATGTGCAATTGCTGGATCCTTAATTAGATGATACCAGCTTCCATACTGTTTGAAAGTGGTTGTCAGCAGTATTGACGATAGTTCCTATTGCTCTGATTCTCACCATTAATTGGTGGTATTGTGCTGTTGCTGATCTAGCTGGTATGTAGAAATAGATCATTATTATTTTACTTCTCCTAAGTACTTGTTCGATCACATTTTCCTAGGTTTACTGACCACACATTAGTTTGCTAGGGCTGTTGTAACAAAGTTCCAGCCACTGGGCAACTTAAAGAGGAACTGACCATCTCATGGTGCTGGAGGCTGGAAGGCAGGTAGGTCAAGGATCAGCAAGGGTGGCTCTGTCTGAGGGTTCCTGTGAGGGGCAATCAGCCCCAAGACTCTCTCCTCTTTGGTGGTTCCCTGGCAAATCTTTGTCTGATTGCTTGCTACTTTAAGAGGAAGTTTAAAACCAAAATTAAGAGATTATCCATGGAGCTCCAAAGAGCAAAATAATTTACATAAAAATGGCATTGAAGATACCTAGAAACAGCTTTTGCATTATTTAAACATTATGATATTAAAACATTTACTTAAGAATGCAAGGATCTCTTCCTGTGCCAGGAATGAAAGTGTTTTCTATCCGTTCCAGAGGCTTAGATTTTTTGCCTCATCAGAGAGAAGATTCCAGACCACTGGCGGATGATTTGTGTTTAATTCCCAAAGCAACCAGTCACCTGCTGAATGACTGCACCACTAAGCAGGGGAGTTTGCTCCAATTTTTCCTCTTTAATCTTTCCCATGAGCTGCCAGCGGAGAGCCATGGAAAAGAACTCACAAACATGTATTAATTTTCCCTTTGTCTGAGTCCTCCAGTTATTTCAAACTGATACGCTAGCTGAGTTCGGCTTACTGAATAAGTATAGGCACCAATGATCAAAATCAACTTTCCAGTTGGTATAGAATCATCTCTGACAGGAGTCACTTTTCTTAAAATACACTTTCTGCCCTAGAATGGAAAATTATTAGGCCTATTTTTTCTATTTTATTGAATATGTTTGGGTGATATTGGTTAATAAAATTATATAGGTTTCAGGTATATAATTCTGTAATTCATCATCTGTATATTGTATTGTGTGTTCACCATCTCAAGTTGTCTCCTTCCAAGGGCTAATTTTATATGTAGGTTTAGTAATAACAAAACTTGTTTATCTGTTCATTCATTTAAAAAATTCATTGTCTGCCTATTTTCTGCCAGGCATTGTTCTCGTTGCTTTGGATACTATTTCCCAATATAGTAGACGTGACTCACTTCAGCTATGTCAAGTACTTACTCAAATTTCACTTTCCCAGTGAGACATTCCCTAAATCTTTGTACATTGCAAGCTACCTTGCTTCTGATTCTCTCTTCCTCTTCCATGTTCTATTTTTTAAAATGTCACCTGTCACTTAATATGTTTGGTGATTACTTTTAAAAATAGAGTGTTTGTTCCTTGAGGAAATACATGCTTGTATGTCTTGGTATAGCTGTATCTCAAAAGTAAGTGTGTGTGTGTGTGTGTGTGTGTATGTGTGTGTGTGTATGTAACAAATCCTATAAAATGTTGCAGTTTACTGTAAGGGTCTTAGATTTTACCCTACTGAGGAGAAGAGCCACTGGAGAGCTTTGACAAAGGAGTGATATGATCTGAGGTATGTTTTAAGGGCATTGCTCTGACTGCCTTACTGAGAATAAGCTGTGCAGAGTCAAAGGCTAGAAGGCTAGGAAAATACTTTAAGGAGAGAGATGATGGTGGTTTATGCCACAGTGATGACAATGGACGTGGTTATCAGTAGACAGGTTCTGAGGGCAGTACCAACAGGATTGGCTGTGGGGTATGGGACAGAAGAGCTGGCAACAGGGCCTAAGATAAAGGAGTCAAGGATGACTAGAATTGTGCCTCGTGCAGGTGGAAATACGGAGTTGCTGTTAACTGAGATAGGAAAAGGTCTTAGAGCTCAAGCCCTTGGTTGCTCTAAAGATAAAAATGAGGGAGAAGAAGATCTACCAGAGAAAATATGCCCAGTGATTTAGGGAGAGAAACAAGAATGTGTGTTCTGCAAGCCAAATGAGAAAAGTGTTTCGAGGAAGATAGAGTAGTCTGAATAGCTCCAGTTACTTCTGGTAGGCTAAGTATGTTGAGAATTGGCCACCGTTTTGATTTAGCAATATGGAGGCTGTTGAGAGAGGATTTAGAAGAAAGGAAATAGACTCCATGAGAAAAAAGAATGCCTTGGGAAGTCTTGAGAAAAAAAATGAAGCACAGAAATATTTTATGTGTAGAATATTTAACAATCTTCAAAGTAATTTCTCCCTTCTTTTTTTCCCCTTGAAACTCTGCATAAGATTTTCCACTTCATAATTTTAAAAAATTCACCCTCGGGAAGGTGAAGTGTCCCAGATATTATTATGCAGCCAGCAGGTGACAAGAACTGGGGACAAAGTCCAGCTCAGACCCCCAGTCCAGACTGTCTTAGAAGGCACAGTGCAGATTCTATCCTCAGTGAAAATAAGCTCTGCCTACTTGATGGATCTGCTTGGGGCCGTGCTCAGCTGGGTTCATTGTGCAGCTCAGTCCACTATCAGATGTTTTGCAGACTGATGAAGTAATTTGTTTGTTCAGCTCCAGGAAACTTGTGGGTGTTCAACATATATTAATTCATTGATTGAGTCTCAGAAGAGAGTGATACATCCCAGCATGGTTTCTTTATTGAAGAATATAATCACAATTCTCACATAATCACTATAATCACATATTTACTCCTCAAACTAAGATCCTTTTGATTTTCACAGTGACAACTGGGGACCCCATTTCCGTTGATGCTTGTGGTATAGAATCATCCAAAGGGCTATTATTGCCATAACTAGCATATGAATTAATTTAATGTTTATGGCAGACAGAGGAAGTTATTCAAACACATAATATTCTTCCTCGGCCCCACGCAATTTATTTTTACAGGAAACTAGTTAAGTCCAAATTAATGGCCACCAGATATGGAAGGGATGTATGCCAGAGATATGTGTGAATATGCGTTTATGTTCTTATGCTGCAGACGAAGCATTTCCGAGAGTCTATCAGACTACCAAGTGAAATTGCTGACCAGGTTTTTGTGTTGCTCTGTTCCAGCATGGACAGAGGAAGCAATAAACTCCTGGAACAATGGGGTCAGTAACACAGGAACAATGTTTAAAAATGTTAAATGTTAATGCTATAGAAAAAACGAATGGAATTATCCTCCAATCAGACACACACACACACACACACACACACACACACACACACACACACACAACTAAATAAGGAGAATAAAGAATCAGAGAGAAATACATGCTAAGGGCCTGCCATGAACCTATATGTTCACAGGTGCTAAGATGTGAGGTCGATCTCACAACATCGCCTAGAGTTTTGTAGTGTGCACAGAGAACCAAGGTAGAAATCTTTCAATGGAATTGCACTAGGGATGGTATCAGAGAGCTGAAATCAAAGAGCTCTCCTCAGCTTCTAAATAGTTGGAGAGCTAGACAAGTGGATATGAGAAATCTGGCACACAGGTTCAGGAAGAATCCCTGACCATGAGTGATGTTCATGACAATTCAAGGGGAGGCACGTTTGCTTGTCTCCTTTTTCCACCCTGGGGAGATACTGGGCTCTTTCTTCTTATCCTTGCTTTCTTCTTGCAAAGGAACTTCACCTTCTTTCCTCCACATTTGGAAGCACATAGTAATATCTTTAACAAGCCTAGGCTTTTATAAAGCACAAGATTGATTGTCCTTACACCCTTTCCACCATCCACCAGTTCAATTACAAACTCCCAGTGTGGAGGTCATGGAAGATCAAATGCCACAAGGCAGAGAGAGAAAGAACATCATGAGTCCATTATATTAGGTGTTCTAGAAATGCTTGGTGAGATTTGGAGATGAAAGGGATATCCCATAAGCCAGTTCTGGGCTCTCTGTGGCACTAATATTTGACTCAAAGGCTGTTGATTTTGTTAATCCCCTCACAATAACCTTTACTATAGCTTCCTTTTACATGTCTTTTCTTTCCTCCTCTCCTCCTCCTCCTTCTTTTTCTTCTCCTTTTGAGAGGTTGTGGGGCATAGGGAAAAGAAAAGGAAGGATTCCAAGGACATAAAGTGTGAGCATAGGAGAGGGAATGGGAGGTCACAGGGAGTTTCTGTGACCTAACTTGCTACTGAAATCCTAGGATGCTACAGCTCCAGCAGTGAGGTTGGAAAGCTTGCATGTGTTTCTTCTTTCAGCAATGCTTTTTCAGGTTATAAATGATAAGGGAGAAAGGGAAAGTGGAAAAAATGAAAAACATTATAAAATTAGAGGATGAAGAGAGAAAGAATGTCTCAACCTTTTAAAATCTTTTGAAAAAAATTATTGTGAGCTCGCTCTCTCTGAGAGAGAGAGCGAGCTCACAATTCTTCCTACTCCCATTCCTCTCCTTTTCCTCCTTTTTCTGCTACACACACACACACACACACACACACACACACACACACAGTCTCTCTTTCCCGTGTCCTCCCTTTTGCACTGCTGTCTCTGTCTTCCCTGATTTCTAGAATCTTTCAACTGTGTTAAGTGTTTATAGTTTTACTGTAATATATCTCCAAACACTAAACTGAATAATAGAATACAAAATAAGTTCTGAACTTAGAGAATTTAAAATATATTCTCTATTTTCTGTGCTTTAATTTCAACCAAACCTTTATCCAACTGGACGAGAAATCCAAATATAGGAACCCAAATGTTTCTGGGTCTTGTTTTATTATCTTGTAGACAGATAAATCAGCATACTTTCTCCATGGGGATGAGAAAACTCTAAACACATTAACCCAAAGCCAAATGTGGCTGAGGGAAAGGCAATTCTTTAGTTCATCCTTAACGAAGCATTTTCTTGTTGGTGCATATTGACCACTACTATCAAACTGAGATAAATCCGACTGATTTTAATTTACTTCTCTTTATTTTTTAATTAGAAGGAGCGTTTCCAACAGATTGCACTTAGAAAACTGTGTAACACCATCATAAAAACATTTTATTCCTTGTTTCTCTTAGTGTTTGCTTTTTCTAATGCAAGCGGATTCACTAATTTTTCAGAATAATTTTTTTAAAGGAAGAAGTGTTATATAACCTGTAAAGTTCTTGATGTAAAAAAATGGGAATGCAATTTTATTATAAACTGTAAAGAAATTTAGGCACAAACAACAGTGGATGAAAATTTTATTAGAATCACAATCTATTCGGGGACACAAGACCATAGTCTAGGAACGGTAATGCATGTTCATTTAAGTTTAAATTGCATTCCAAGCAGCACAATTGAAGAAAGCAGTAGTGGCTGGCAGCATGGTGATGGGTAAATTGGCCAGGTGGGAGGGGAAAGAGTAGGTGCATAGAGTTGACTGGTGCGGGAAAGAGAACATCAGTGGGAGGGAGAACAAATTATCAGCTAAGAGAATCAAAGTTGTAGAGTTGAGTATTTACGTGCTTATTTTATCATCCACCACTTTATATAATAAATTGCAGGCAGTTTACAGAGAACATATAATATATACTTATATATACTTCTTGAACTATTTCTATAAGAAAAGTTTCTTTCTCTTTCTTCCTCTATTCCTTTCCTATTTCCTCCCTCCCTGCTGCCATCCTCCCCTCTCCTCCTCTCCTCGACTCTCTCCCTCCCCCTTCTTCCCCTCATCACCACAGACCGCTACTTTGGGGGAAGAAAACAAGAAGAATGAATTACCAGAAAAATGAAATATAAAGAAAACATCAAAGCAAGCTCTTCCTTTTTAAGCAAGGTGAGTTCACTGATTGCTTGTCAAATTGCTCTCAATTCTAAACACTTACTATCAATGTTGGTACTTTTCCTGTCATGGACCATGCTCTTAGTAGTACTGTACTATTAAAACATTTATTAAAACAAACAGAACAAAGCAAGCAAAAACATAATGAGTGCAGCACCCACAAAGCCACAGATTAGAATAGGAAGCGCTCCTGTTGAGTTCGCTCTTATACTTGCTCCTGGGCTCCGTTTACATTTATTTAGATCCTTGCAAATTAAATGTAGTAGGGTCACTATTTTCTGGCTTCTAAGGGACAGAAACATAACTAAACTGGCTTCAGTTAGAAAGGTATTAACTTACATAAATCCTAGAAAGACTGATATTAGAACTGATTCCAGAGATTCTTGGAACCTAATAATGCGGGCGTTGCACAACCTCTGTATTCCTGTCTTCTTCCTTCCTATGCTAGCATCAGGATATATTAGGGGCGGGGGAGCAGGTGTGAGGAGAGCCTGGCAATTCATACGCAGTTAAATGAGAGCTTCACCAGTGTTTGGCCCTGTGCCACGAAATAGGGGTATAATAAACTAGAGGAAAGGGCATGTGAGAGCCTCCACACCCCTCTATCATTTCTAGTTTCTGAGACGTGAGGACTTTGGACCTCACAGCCCCCTGTAGAGGTCCTAGAAGTTTGGAGAAAGGATGGAATTATAGGTTTGTCAGGGGTTGGGTGTGGAACAAGAGTTGTATGTGTCATACCAGTACAGTGTGGGGCTGCTGCAGCAGGGTGTCAGCCTGCAGACATGGCCGAATGTGACAAGGAACCTCCAGTGTCCAGGAGAGTGCTACCACCTGTCCCCTGCAGGCCACAGACAATGAGCTAGGATATCAGTTACCAAGTGAACAAGGAGATGGTTGTGGCCCTGCAGAGGCAGTCACAGAGGTAAGCACTCTGTCACCCTTGTCTTTTCCTTAGTGCAGATCCAGAGAGAAAAGAGTCAGGAAAAGCAGGAGGCCCTCCATTCAGAGCCACATGAAACGCAAGTGCCATGTGGGCTCATGGGGTGGGGAGAACAGCCTAACTGGGTGAAAGTATTCAAATGAACAGGACTGACTCTTAGAAGCTGAATGAGATGACATGATTAAAAACTGACTGAAAACTTCGGGAATCAGGCTGAGATATTGCCCAACAAGATGCTACCTAACAGGAAACAGTGGCTCAGCAACTACTAGGAGAAGCAAAACCTGCTTTATGTTTAGACCATAGAAGTTGAGACACCTTACTAAAATGGTTACATAACTAATCACCATGGCTGCTATGTTGAAAGACTGAGAAAGGGCTCCCAAAGATGTGGAGAGACCCTGCAGGGCCATATTTTCATGTGTTCTTGGTGAAAATCTGATTATGTCCTGGACAAGAGTTATAAAAATAGTGGTGGGCAGATGAGAATGAATTTGCTGTGTATTTTGCAGACAGAATCAGCAAGACTTGCTAACGTATTAGATGGGCACAACGGAAGTAGGGCGATCCTTCTTGGTTTTCTGGTGTGTGGGGCAGGAGGGCGACAAAGCCTTGTAAAGAGGTGGGGAATGCTGGAGGGAGACTCTGATCAGTGCTGAGGTGCTGAGTCAGGTTTCAGACCTGCTGAGAGAGATGCCCACAAGCATCCAAATGTAGGTATCAAGTGTTCAGTTACGTACCGAAATCTAGAGCTCAGGGTATTAAATATAAACTCCCATCGACCTGCTGTCTTCCTTTATAGCTTCTGAAGGCAGGCGATGGGCTAACGCCTGGTGTTACAGTTCCCCAGCATGACTGCCCAAGTAGTTCAGCCTTTACCATGTGGAGCTCTTCGCAAAGTATTGCATTGTTCTCAGCCTCTGGGGGCTGGCAGCTTCACAGAACTCACAGTGTTGTGTAGATGTAGGCATCATCTGCACTGACAGAGCCCTTAAACTGTAGGACTGCCTGAGAACATTTCAGAAGAGAGAAAGAAAAAAGAGAGGCCCTTCGCTAAGCAGTGCCAATACTCAGAGATAAGGTAGAGGAGGAATCTGCTAAGTGTGGGAAAGACTGAAGGGAGAGATGAGACAAAGAATAGCATCTCATCCCTTTGAAGAGCAAAAGGCAGAGTTACCATCTAGGTCCTTCTCTACCTGGGATGAAGTTTGCTTTTGCAAACTTTTATGTTGTTTCTCAACAGACATAAATACATTAGTCAATGTCAGGATGTACTGTAATTTATAATATGATTAAAAGCATCGGTAAACCTGATTATCACAAAACAACCTTTTAAATAGAACTACGGTGCTTTTAGAACTAGAATTTAAAGTTGCTTTGTTACTTTGATCAATAACAAAGTCTAACCAATAGAAAGCAGCAGAGAGCACATCTTAGTTTTAAAGTTTTGTAGGGCAAGAAGAATTTAACTAGAAAAGCAAAAATGAAATGAAAATAAAAACAAACAAACAAAAAATCAACCAAACAAACAAAAAACCATTAGGAAAGCAGCCAGTATTCATTTTCACTCTCACATCTAAACACTGAACATACATAATAGCTGACTCTTTTATTTGGCTTTAAAAACTTGACATTTGAGTTGAGACATCCATTTCTAGGCAGAAGTAGAATAAGCATATTGTATACATTTTTTAATGCTCAAATACATTTAAAAGGAATTGTCTTTCAAATGTTTGTCTGGCATGAGTGAATACAAATGAGTGAAAGAACATATGTAATATGTACTGTTGATATAAGAATATCCAAACCTGTAGAAGCTTTTTTAAAGTATATTTGATTGATTATGCTCTTACAGTTATCCCAATTTTTTCCTCTTTGCACCCCTCCACCTGGTAGCCCCCTTCCCTCCAGCAATCCCCCCATTTAGTTCATGTCCTCAGGTTTTGCATGTAGGTTCTTTGGCTTCTACATTTCCTATACTATTCTTAACCTCCCCTTGCTTATTTTGTACCTACCATTTATGCTTCTTAATTCCTGTACCTTTTGCCCCATTCTCCCCCTCCCCACTGATTACCCTCCATGTGATCTCCATTTCAGTGATTCTGTTCCTGTTCTAGATGTTCGCTTAGTTTTGGTTTTGGGCTTTTTGGTTTTTTTTTTTTTTAGATTCAGTTGTGGATAGTTGTGAGTTTGTTGCCGCTTTATTGTTCGTATTTTCGATCTTCTTCTTTTTCTTAGATAAGTCCCATTACATATAATAAGGGCTTAGTGATAATGAACTCCTTTAGCTTTACCTTGTCTAGGAAGCACTTTATCTGTCCTTCCATTCTAAATGATAGCTTTGCTGGATAGAGTAATTTTGGTTGTAGGTCCTTGCTTTTCATCACTTTGAATACTTCTTGCAAGTCCCTTCTAGCCTGCAAAGTTTCTTTTGAGAAATCAGCTGATAGCCTTATGGGAACTCCTTTGCAGGTAACTCCTTTTCTCTTGCTGCTTTTAAGACTCTCTCTTTATCTTTAAACTTTGACATTTTAATTAGGATGTGTCTTGGTGTTGTCCTCTTTGGGTCCAAGTTGTTTGGGATTCTCTGTGCTTCCTGGACTTGTATGTCTATTTCCTTTGCCAAATTAGGGATGTTTTCTTTCATTATTTTTTCAAATAAGTTTTCAATTACTTGCTCTTCCTGTTCTCCTTCTGGCATCCTATGATTTAGATGTTGGCAGGTTTGGAGATGTCCCCCAAATTTTCTTATTCTCTCCTTTTTTGAACTCTTGTTTCTTCATTCTGTACTGATTGACTGTCTATTTCTTCCTTATATTCCAAATTGTTGATTTGAACTCCAAATTCCTTCCCTTCACTATTGGTCCCCTGTGAATTTTTCTTTATTTCACTTAGTGCAGCCTTCATTTCTTCCCTTATGCATTTTCCACACTCAGTGAGTTCTCTGAGCATCTTTTTCACCAGTGTTGTGAACTCTGCATCTGATAGGTTGGCTATCTTCATTTCTTCCCTTATGCACTTGCCCTGCCTCCCTGTCTCCACCCCTCCTATCTGACTGGATGAATATTTCTTCTTTAAATCATTGGTTGTCAGACTTCAATACAGTTCAATTTTCTGGCAATTCTGGTTGTTTTTTTGTTTTGAAGTTAGTTATGATCCTTCCTAGGGTTGTGCAAGGAGGTAAAGCATGTCTACCTATACCTCCGCCTTGGCCGGAAACTTTTTGTAAGAGTTTATTTGAACCAAAGATAGGATAAACCTGGAAGCAAGATCACAACAGAAGGAGAAAAATGCTTCCCAGAATAACAGTTTGCAGTTTCTTTCATGCATTGGGAATTAAGGAAGGAACATAAGGAAGATTACATGAGGGTGGGAGAAAGCAAGCTGGGAACTGGCTATAGGATAGTTAACAAGATTATGTTCTTTCTCAAGGGTGGTTACTGCTTCCCACAAGTATGAAAAGGAGAAATTTCAAACGTGTGTTAACCTAGATGCACAGAAACAATGAACAAAGTTTATTTAAGGCAAAGATAAACTTTTTACTAAAGAAGTTATATCCCTGGTACATGACTACCCTACATGACCTGCCCAGGTATGATCTGATCACCCTGTGAGGTTACTTTCAGTTAGATTATTATAGCACCCCCTTTTTTGTTTGTCCACAGTACCATACCCTAAACAACATGAAGACTTTGAAAATGTATCAAAAGACAATTAATATTTCTCCATCTGCATTCCAAACAGGGCATCACATTCTAGTTAAGAAATGTGCTATAACCTATTTATCCTAATACAGTCTTTGCTCTGAAAAAGCTTTTAATTATAAATTTTGTTTTTACTTTGTAGTTCAAATTATTTTAACTTCTGGTGGAGACAACAATCATGTATGTAATTTTAAACGGAGATTTAGGGGTTAGCATTAGATTTGTTTAGCTGCAGACTCTCCTTTAAAAAAAGAAAATAAAAGACTCAAAAGTAAGACAGAAGGACTTGAACAATGTGTTATGTATCACTTGAACAAAAATTATTGTCTGTGAAGCAATTTTGAACTAAAATAAAGTTTTTAGCATTTTCTAAATTCTAGTAAACAATTTTAAACATTGGAATCTAGAAATTTCAACCAGTGCATCAACTCTCTTTCTGAGCAGTGGTAAGAGCTTCGCCAAGTAGGAAAGAGGCTTTTTGGCACAAAAATATGCCTTCTTGATCATATAAACTAGTAATTATTTCTACTCAAGACTATTTTTTAAGTTGTTTGCACCTGCTTTCACGTGTGTGAAAATCAGTTCTGGCCATAGTAAAGCCGGACCTAACTAGATAGTTGGTATAAATATCATTAATGATTTGCTCTGATAAACAGAAAAAAGCAATTCCTGTTTTCTTTAAAACTTTTAATTGTAGGAATTCACATTTGCAACGTCATTATCCTTTGTTCTCAAGTTACTCATTTGCCAGTCATTCATCTCAGTTGACTTCTGCAGATTTTCTGCATGTGCGCTGCACCGCGGCCAGTCACCCAGAAAGCCTGGCGAGACTTCGAGTCTCGAGAGGGTGGATCTGGGCACAAGCTGTACGTTTGAGAAGTTGTGATTGGTGCTTAGTCCACCTGGACAGTTCAATTGCCAGGAAATAGGAAAGTGGAACCATGCCAAAGAGTTGTTTATTGGCAATGGGACCGGGGTCAGCGTCCCCTCAGGTTGCCCGGAATCACTGCAGCTCAAGTCAAAGGGAGTCAGGAACCGCATACTTGCAGGCTGCGCAACAGCCAAGTGTGTGGGCAGGAGGTCAGCGCTAAGGAGTTCTCTCCGACTTGGAGAAAGACCACCAGTCCTCAATAGGTTACTTCTGATCACCTTTTGTGGCTTTACTTAAATTTAAAAATTTTAATAGGTGCAAAATAAAATATGCTAAAGGTATAAATGGGTAGATGGTGAGGTAAGTACCTCTCAAAGCCTTCAGTTCCCTTCCCCAGAAGAAAGAGTGGTACCAGCAGCTTATCTATCCTCCTTCCAGAGAGATTCTATGCATGCATGAGTATGTGTGTGCATAAAGATATTAAAATGTACAGATTTTATTGTATTGGTTTGTTCTTTTTCTTCTATTCAATGCTTGGAGTTTATTTCTCATAGGTATATAATAAGGTTATTTATTCCCTTTAAGGACTTCTGTTGTCTTTTAATTCTGTTACTTGGACTGCAGCTTAACTTGATTTCATCTAACTCATTTTGCTTAAATAATGTTTGCCTTATATTTAAATTAAATCAAATGCATTAAGCATGGACCAGGTCCTGCTGCTTCTAGTTGTGTGACATTGAGGGAGTTGTCCGATTTCTCTACACTGCAGTTTTTTCAGCATCTGTATAACGGGGACACTATCCACCTGGTTTACACGTATATGGCCAGTATGGCTGGCTGGCTCTCAAACGTGTGTTCTGTCTTTCAAAGTACAGAGGTGGTTTTGGGAAGAGGCTGTCCAGCCAGAGACTACATTTCCCAGATCCTTTTATTTCTAGTTTTACCATGGAACAAAGTTTTGCCAATGGGAGATGCGAAGAAGTGATAATATATGTCCATTCAAGGCCAAGGCATTAAAACTATAACTATATATTAAACATATCATTGGGGTAAAGATTAAATTCAGTAAGATAACATGAAGAAAACATTCAGTTATAGTAGTGCTAAGTGGCATCTATTTTTAATATTGAAACCCATATGTAGCTTTCCATATGATAACCTGTATTTTTTCCTGTACCAACTTTGTTACTCAATACTTAGTCATCTGCTCCACAGTCAAGGGCGTTTCACAGAAGCATTAACAAGCAATGCAGATTTTAACTGATAAAATAAAGGAGTGAATTTACATTGCACACCTATCTCATAGCAAACAACTTAATAATAATCTCCACTAGACTTTTTTCTCCAGGAGTGAGTCTTCCGCCAATAGGTATACCAACCAATAGTCTTACTTTCTAGATTTTTTTTCTGTAAGTCTGTATATTATTCACTAGCGTCCCCCAAAATCCAGTTTCTACCTCACTTAAAGAACTGCTCAGGGTAACTAGACCTACTCTCCTAAAGAACAGTTTATCAACAATCCATTGTTACTCAACTTGCCTTTTCAGAGCATCTCAGAACTTTTCTAATCATATTATTAAAATATTCACCCAACAAAAGTGAGTCTTTACCTAGAAGGATTTTATGCTAAAAAAAAAAATTGAAGATCCGTTTCTCCCCCTTTCTATCTCATTGAAATTACCAAGAGGTTTCTCATTTGACTAGTTGTAGTCAGGAGATTGAAAAGATTGAAAATGCTCTCCTCTATCAGACTAGAATAGACAGCCCCAAGGCTCTCAGGGGAAGCTTTGAGTTACCCCATTAAGGCAGCATCTGTTAGTCAGTCACCTTCTGTGCCATGACTACCCTTTTGAGATTCACTGTAGCCTGTGCGAATGACCCTCTCTTGGCTACTGTCCACCCTCTTCTACTTAAGGTAGTTTATGGACTCTGACCTTGCATATGCAGAATTTGGTCCCAGCAACATACTCCTCCTTCTTTTCCTGCCTTGGATGACTCCGATGTGCATGCTTGCTCAGGCGTACCTCTTGGCCTCTGCATTGGACTTCAGCCTCAGAGCCTACCCATTGCCCTGAATTTCCGGATACTCAATTTCAATCCCTGTCCCCTGAACATCACCAGCATTCTTGTATAGTTGATGAGTCAATTCTTTCAGAAGTCACCACCTTCCTAATGTGCAGTGTATCTGGGCCTCTCAGTACACTGTAGGACACAAGAGCTGGGTGGAAAGATACACACTATATCTGTGACTCACCAGGGTGAGTACCTGGGTGCTGGACCAGGAGAATGGGAGTGCTATGCAGAGAGCAGCAGGGAAGAATAAGCTGGTATTTCTAGAAATTGTCAAGGGATGAATTCCTTTTTTTTTTTTTTTTCTTTTTTTGGCTTGTTCTTTCAGAGGACATGATTTCAAATGAGGGCTAACATTTTTCTTCGGTAGATGGATTTGCACTGGGCAGCTGTCCTGGCCTGTCCTGGCCTGCTTTGGGCCCTTACCTCACAAGTTACTGCCCTAAAGATTGTATCTGGGACTTCATTAGAGATGTTTTGTTGCCATAGTTGAATAGGTCACCTGTAGGGTACAGGCTTCTTCTGGACGAACTTTAATGTCCATTTGGCCAGGGGCAAAGATTGTTTTTGTGTTCCTTTTGGCCAGTAAGTCTCATTCCAGGAGCAGATAGGGAATTCAGGCACATATAGAAAGCTGTGTCTCAGGTAAGTTTTTCCCATTTTACAGTCCAAAGTTTGGAGGAATGGCTTTTGTTGGGGTTTTCCTGAAACTCACATTATTAACATCTTTCCATGAGACAGTTTTGTCAGTCTGGTACTTAGCACAGAGTAAGTGGCTACTGTGTTGATTAAGGAGTCAATTCATCTGTTTCCTAATGCTAGCGTGACCTGGAGATCCATGTGCGTGATGTTGAAGGGCCGTTAAATTGAAATGGAGCCCCCAGGTGCTGTCATTCTTGGTTATGCTCCGTAATCTGGGGCATTTGTAGTGTGTTCTTCTGGCTAGATCTTGAGTATCCCGAATCCTGACTTAGGAGCAGGAGATTCGTTTTACAATGCCTTTGTTTGCAATAGGCAGGTTGGTTGGGGCCAAATTTGGGTTATCGTCCGAAGTTGGACCATTTAGGTTGGGTGATGTGGTGCTTCACCTTGTCTGTTGTCTTCTCATGTCCTCCTGGCTTCTGAGTGATAGCCAGCATTTGGGTGTGTAGTTTTATTTATTTTCTCTTTTCCTTCTTGGAAGCCTGGTTATTAAAGACCATGAGAGCAATCTCTACTAGTTGTGAGTTGTGATGTGGGCACCCTATAAGCCCCATCAACCATCTGGAGTTCCCTCCGAGCATCTGAAGTACTCTGAGTTGTAAAGGTCGTGTTACTGACCTTTGAGTTTTGGGAAGTGTCGGGATCTAGGTCAGTGCACTGATAGTAGCCCTCGCAAATCTGCACCAAGAATTCAGATGGATTTTCCTTGGCTCATTGTTGGAGCATTTGAACTTTGTGGAAATTCTTTTGTTTAGGTACTCCCTTTCTTATCCCAGCAGGGATACACTCTCTCAATAATGTTCAAGTTTTGGTAAATCCTAGTCATTAACATTCCAGCTGGGGTCAGTTGCAGGGATGGCCATGGAATCTTCAGCTTTTGGGGGGTTTTGAGGGTTCTCATTGTGTAGGACATTAGCCTCTTTTCTAGCTCTTTCTAAATGATCCTCTACTCTTTGGCAAGAGGAACAGTATTCAGCATTTGCTGAGGATCTATCCAAGCTGAGTTATGGAAAGTGAAGATAAAGACAAGGAGACTTTCTATCCTTAAAGGGTCCTCTCTATATGCCCATACGACACTTCTCCAGGTCAGGAGGTCTGAAGTGGAAAAAGGAGTGTATATCCACACCATTCCTGTTGCCTAGCCTTTTGCACCCAGCCCTCACACTGGCACCCGTCTTAAAGGGTACCGCCTGTCTGGATTGGAGCAGTTCCCTGACCAAGTTGGGTGCTCCTTCAGGTATGAGAAGGGGAGGCCAGTCCTGTACCAATAGTCTTGGGGTCCCCTCCTGGAGGGACTGGCACCTGCACTGCACCAAACCTAGTTCTTCCTGTATGGGGGTGGGGCAACAGGCTCCAGGAGCATGGGAACTTTTGCTAAATTTTGTTGCATCATCCTCTTCAGCTAAGCGGATTTCTGACTAAATAGGCTTAGTCAGTTTTCCCATCTTTTGTACCATAATTTTACATGGTCTTTGAAGAGGATTTTTGTGATGTAGTAAATGGACACCTGGACATAGGGGACCTCATCCCATTTCTCTTCTCTTCTACAAAATAATTCCGTCTGTGAGATGGGAGTGTAGTGTAGAGATCCACCCTCTGGCCACTGCTTCCCTGAATCTAAGGCACACTGTGGCCATGCCACTCTGCGTAGGAAAATCATTCCTTTTCTTTTCATGGGTTTATAGGTAAATGTTTCCCGAGTCTATAAAACACAGCCCCAAGGGCCATATTGGGCTATGAAGGTGCAATTACCCATGTATTAAGGCCTAAACCAATCAGATTCATTACTTATTTTAGTTGGAGCAGTGTTAAATAAGTCCTGGGATTAGACAGTTTTTAATAAAGACAATAGTAAAAAAAAAAATAGCAAACAGTTACGAGAGTTAACAATTCAGCAACTGTTATATCTTTCTAAAGTTTGGCAGACAACAAGTCAGACACAGCAGACAAAGCAGTGGGAGGGGTGGGTGGCCAAAATTTTCCCTTATGCCTCAGAGCCTAAGTATTATGCCTTCGTGGGGGGGAACACAAGGTCCGCTCAGGACGGTTGAGATGAGGCAAACAGCTGCCTTGAGTTAGGCCAGTTGAGCTTCTGCTGCCCACTCCTTCGAGGCCTGCTAAAATGCAGTCAGAATTAGCCCCCTTCCCACAAAATGAGACACAGGCTCGACGAATAGCAAAGAGAGTTTTAAACAAACTAGCAAACAAGTTTCCTCTCTGAGCATCCCCTAGTCACGATGTAACAGCGGAAAATTGTAATGGTGGCAAACTGTAACCAGCCCCACAATTTTGATCTTGTTTCTGTAAGTGCTGACTCTGACTAATGTGTAACTTGTCAATGAACAGTATGTTTGTATAAGAATCATAGGAACTAACTTCAAAAGATACAGACACCAACTTTTAAGCACCCCAGCTGTGGAAGATTTGCTGACCTTGGACTGTGGAGTGAGGATGATCCAGAGGATGACGTGGAGCCAGGATGACTAAACCAGGATGATGCACACCAGACCATCACTTGCCTTGTTGGAATGGACTGTGCCTGTCTGCACGCAGAGAAGTTTTCAGCCCCCTCCCTCCATCAATCTCTTTGTTCTGTTACCCTCTCCTCCTTATAAAAACCTCTGCCTGCACTGAGATGTGGAGATGGGCTTTGACACATGAATCCCCCATCTTTCACGTTGTCAGCACCTGAAAATAAAACACTTTCCTTTACATCGGCACCTGCCTCTCCGTACTGGCTTTCCTAGTGGCAGGCAGCTGACCTGCCTTCGTTATGAAACCAAACAAACTAGCAAGGTTATTAAGGAATCGTCTACCTCTTATTTCCTGCGGAGTTCCCTCAAGTTCAGAGAGACTAGCAAAATAAACTTAAAACTTAGTAAGATTTCTCAGGAGTGGTCACCCTTTTCATCCCCACCGAGTTTCCCCCAGGCCAGAAATGGTTCATTTCCGGGGGGCTGTCACCATGAAACCTTACCGGAAGATCTCTTCAATCTTCCAAACCAGAAGATTCCAATCCCAGACCTTTTCCAAAACCCCTCACTTCTCATGCTGCAAACAAAAATGCTATAGGTTGGGGCGCAAACAGTCATGGACCGCTAATCAGCCTCTGCTTCTACGTGGCAGGGCACAGTCCAGGATCACTAAACCCACAGGCAAAGGGCCCGATGTTGGGTGCTAAGTTGTTCCCAAACTAAATGGCTTCATTTGCCTGTGTGCATCGAATCCCAATCACACGTGAAGAGTAGTTCGCAACAAAGAAAGTAAAGGCCTATTTAAGGAAATGGTGCCAAGTCCAGAGACACAGGCGAGTAGTGTGCTAAGACCTGGCTCCCAGAGGCCCTTTCGGGGATGGGTTACATAAGGAAAAAAAAAATCATCATTATTCATGGTGACTAAGGGAGGTCGGATTGAATTTCTGTTTGGCTTTGCAAGGCTGTGGTCTTGCTCTGCCTGTCTGGGTCTGGAGCTGAAACACTAATGAAGCCTGGATGTTACCTTTAGTTTGACCAAAACTCTGTTTCTGTGGTCAACAGACCCGAGGCTTTGTTCTTCGGACTGTGTGATGTTGGCCCGATTCTGACGTCCTAAGGGCTTCGCGATCAAGGGAATTGACCTGTAAGGAAAGGAGGGGGCAGGTGAGTCATGATGCTGTTAGACCGGAAGAGGCCAGTTTGAATCAAGAGGAAAGAAAGGAGAAAAGAGCATATTAAAGAAAGTTTCTGCACAGTTACTAGTGTTTTATAACAATCAAAACATGCTCAGTAACTGTCTGTCCCCAGTATACTGTAAAATCCATGAGAAATGACCTGTGTCTGAATTACTCCCTGAAGTATCCTCAGAATCTAGCATAATACTGTGGGTATATTAGGGTCTCAACAAAGTTTGTTAAGTAAGTAAATGATAAAGATAACCTAGAACTAAAAGATTAAATGGTCAAATACATATTTTACAAAACAAAATCCATTCTTCATATTTAAGAAAATACAATTAGGCAGTATTCAACTAGACAAAATTCAGCCAAGTAAACTTGAAGATCTCATTGGCTTTACTAAGCAATTCAGTAACCCAGCAGCATCCCATCTGGAAACTAGGGAAAATCTCCACTGGGTTGTATAAAATGGAAGGTTTTTAGAAGCTGAAGGGTGTGGCACGGGAGCGGTTAGCCAAAGAAAATAAAGGATTATTTTTAGGTCAGGTCATCTTTGGGGGGAAGAGAATGCCAGGTGGGTTTTTGCTGCTGTTGTTGTTTTCGGTTTTTGTTTCATAGTGCAGATTTGCCTCGCTAGTACTGATCAGGTTCCATGCTGATAGGTTTACAAGTCCACTCCTGGGAGAGGCTAAAGCTGCAGTGTAAAGCTGTGTTAATTATTCCGTTTCGGTTTGGTAATGCGGCTTAGGAAAAGTGACTTCATTTTAGCCTATTGTTTCTTTCCTCTCTCTTTGAACATTATTAACTTTGCATGTTTAGACAAGGTACTCTTTGGGCCTCTGCTTCTTTACCTCTGTAATGAAGCCAATCATAGAGTGGAAGAAATTACAGCATCATTAAAGTGTTGTCTGACTGTTAGAGATTATTGCTTTTACTCATAGTGACAAATTGAAGTTGATAAATTGGTTGTTAGTCTGAGGTTATCAATCACCTGGAAGCTTATTGCATTACAATAAAAGTAACATATCTCAGTAACAACTTTATAAGAACTCGTTTCCTGGCTTTCTCACTCTGACATGCTAGGCACATGAGGCAAATCACTTATTTTTATTCCTTACCTTTATAACAAGAGTAATGTATAGCTGCCCCCCAGTCAGGTTGTATATATTAATTCAAGCATGTGTATCAGTTCATCAGTCCTAAGAATTTTCTTCTCTGTGGAGCAAAAAAGTGTCCATGGTTAAAAGAAATAGGAAATTATTTTTAATTTGATTTTATCTGTAGTTTATATTTGAAGTCTGCTGTTTTATATAAAAATGTAGAAACAACTGTTAAAAACTTTATGAAGTTTATCTAATGCAGAAATGAAAACTCAAAATTAGTTATGTTTTCTATTCTTGCTGTTAATAAATCCTTGTTATTAAAGTCACAAATAAGATATAACCTGAACTAAAGTAACATAAGTATATTGCCACAACATATTAATAGTAAAATTTTCTCATGGTTTTTATGCATACAGGCTAAGCCTGAGGATACTTCCGTAATTTAATAAGTAACTTAATAATGTCACTTCACTGTAAAGTGAAGGTTTAGATTAGTAAAGGGCGATGTCTTCCAGGGAGCACCCAAACCCCACACTCTTTTTATTCCAGCAAAATTGCTAGAGAATTTTCCACCATGAATAGCCTTCCACACCATAGCTGTGAAAGGGATGGTGGGAAACCTCCCCCCTCATCACTGTGAAAGCTTCATGGGAAAGAAACTCCTTCATCTCCTTAGACTAAAGGTCATTTCCTACAGAATGTTTCAAGGTAATGGATGATGATGAAAGTCAAATTTCAAAAGTGCTTCTGAAAAGTTTGTGTTAAAAAAAAAATTCAACTGAGTAAATTTTAAAGATCTTATTTGCTTTATCCAGTGACTCATGATTAGGACAGCATCCCATTTAGCAAATAGAAAGGAGCTCCAAGGAGCTGTACAAAGTGGAAGACTTTTAGAGGCCGAAGGGAGCAGGATGAGGAAGTTATACTAGCAGACTGCTTGTGTCGAAGTCACCTTCCTTGCAGGGGTGTCCAACCTGCAGCCTGTGGACCGCATGCAGCTCAGGATGGCTGTGAATGCAGCCCAACACAAAACTGTAAATTTACTTAAAACATTATGAAATTTTTTTGGTGATTATGTGTTGTGATGTATTTAATGTGTGGCCCAGAGATGCCAAAAGGTCAGACCCCCCTGCTAGGAGAGCAGGGGTCTGTCAGGCAGATCACTTCACTTGTGCTGACCGGTAAGTTCAGACGGGCTGGTTTAAGATTTCATTCCTCGGGGAGGCGGCAACTATCATCGAGTTAGGTATTAAGTCTTGGTCTGGGGATGTGGGGCCTATTGTTCCTTTGTTGGCACTAGAGATCGGGCACACAGTGATCTGTAGGCTGCAGGAAACGAGCCAGGCTGAGGCTCTGACCAGCCATCCCTGACTCCCACCCGGGGAGAGAATGGGTGCTCTCAACACTCTGTCTGCAGGATGCACAACTCTAGTACGATTTTACAGATTTAATGATTATTTAATGTGTGCGGGTATTTTCTTAAATAAGTCCACCTATGTCAGTAGTGTCTCTGCCTGATAAAAGGTATACTCAGTTATTGACAAATATGCCACAAAAAGGGAACAATGCTAAGATTGGTATCTCAATCTTTACGTCATAGAGTGACCTTAACAAGGCTCCTAGGCAGGCAAGCAGCACTGAGGTGTCCCATGGAAAGCTTGGGAGTAAGAGAAATAAATTCATCATCTGCAATTTAAACTAGTAATATCTGCAGTAACAAATAATGGACATGATAAGAAACCAATACATTGTCTGTAACTGGATGTTGATAGGAGTTTGAAAAGTGTCTTAGCTCCAAGCTGGGTATAGAATTTTATTGTAACAATATCAAGCTGCCTGATCAAATTTGTTGTGTCCTCTCCAGGGAAAGAGAACAGAAGAGAGTAAAGAAGACAAGAGAGAAGCTGGGTTCTCTTGCCCGGGTACATGGTGCATGTTGAATATACAGAGAAACCCCTCCCATTGCATATGCACAACTGGTCCACACTTCTCAACTTAATAAGAAAAATAATATAAAAACATAACTAAAAATGAAAATTTTTCCATGGTCTACTCCAGGTGAAATACCTGTGCGAATGTTATATTATTTAGAATCCTGGTGAATGCTATTTTGCTCAACAGATATACAAGAAAGAGAGTGACCTGAACGGCAAACTCAAACTTTCTGGTCACAAGAAATTGATGCACGCCATTAAAATTTAATGGCCTGATGCGTGCACTTCAACATCTTACAGGTTTGAGTAATGTGAGTCAACTGAGAACAGTCAATTCTGAGAACTGAAGCCTGAGAATCAGACTGTGGTTTACTGTACAGTCTAATTTTCCTAAGCTGGTAACTAGAGTTCTTTTGATAACACCCCAATCTCATTGCTCTCCAGTTTTGTTTTATTATTATTATTTTTTTAGCTTTACAAACACGTGACTGGTATTCAGCTTCTACGACATGTACCGAACACCTGACACAAATGATCCGAGGCATGTAGAATTCACCAAACTGAACTCAGACTGCTGCTCACCTCTCTTTCTAGAGGAACCCAAATGGGGAAATATTCCCAACTTCTCCATGGTCTATAAGAGCTGGATGGTAAAAAAAAAATGGCTTCCAGTTTACATTCAACATCTGCATATGGAATTTTGGATCATGTAAAGCCAGCTCTTACCAACCCTGCCTAAAGCCACAGCTTTGACAGCCCACAACCAGCTCCCCAAGGCTGGAAACACTGATCCCACCATTTGAGATGTCTCAATCCTTGCCCTGTTTCTAGTCTATTGAAAGGTAGCACACGGTGTGCCTGAAGCACCCCTATCTCATAACTGAGGTGCTGGTGTTGAGGCCAGGCAGTCAGGTCAGACTTTCTCCTTCCTTATGGCATTTCCTCTCAAAAGTCTGAGGATACTTGCTTTTGCAGCTTATGGCCTCTATGAGGTCATCCCAATTCATCAGTCAGGTTCAATAACTTTCAACTTCAAAAGGAATGAGGTCTAGTTTCTAATGCCATGTTCCCCTGAAGGCTCCATTTACTTCTACTTTGAATTCATGGATGCAAAGAGGGCTATAGGGAAGCAACCTTTATATTCCTTAAGGACAGTAACTAAACCTTGGGCCTTTGACAAGAAAAGACAAAACAGAACAAAACACACTCCTCCCTTTTTATTCTTTTCCTAAAACAATGCCTTGGTTTCTCACAATCCAAAGGGCCTCCCAAGTCATTCTTTCTAGAATAGAAGGAATCTGCCCACTGATGTTTTAAGAAAGAGAAAACTATTAGCCACTTTAAATGTTAGCTCCAGCTTCTCTAACCCATCCAAAAATAACTAAGTTTTGATCACCATCCAGAAATCCATATCATACCTTATCTAATGCAATCCTCAAAGAATTTTATAAAACAAGCATTTTTGTCCTCATTTTACAGACATTACAGCCCACAGCCCAGACACACAGCTCTTAAGTGGCCAAGCCTGGATTTCAGCTAATGCTGCTCTTCGTTTTAACCATGATGCCATTGTCCCAATTAACAACTGGCAGGAATTAATTTATCAAAATGTTGTGTCACTGAGCCAGGAGCTAAGAAATTGAGACACCTGGATATAAGTGAGGGACAGAAGACAAATGGAGATGAACCACACAAGTATTCTGCTCTGAAAACACAGACTTCAGATATATTGTAGCTGAGAGCACGGGGCCTTCGGCATCCGGGAGGAGGTGGAAAAGAGGGTGGAATTCCTGAAATGAACGACTGTCCAAAGGATGTACTCAGCTCTAGCAGCTTTTGCTTTAGGTTGTCCCTGGGTCCTGGAATCTTGCTTCTCTATTTTAACTTTAAGAAAACCTGCATCTCTGTCTGTCTCTCTTTTGAAACCAACCCCTCCCTGCTAGGCTTCAATATCTGCATATTTTCACATTGCCTTATAACCCCAATCCTTACAAAGGTTCTCTGGTCGGAGGCAACTGTTTAATATTAGGCAACGGTTTCCCCAGGTTGTGTACCATGCTGTGAGAAGAAATGCATGCTGTGATGTAAGGGCTGCTCTTCAGGTCTTCATCCCCCTCCTCTTCCACCAGCCAGGATCAGCCCTTCAAAACCTCTGAATAGCCAGTGGGTCCTCTCTTGCTGTGCATTCATCAGACTATATGCTGCACAAACAACACGGGCAGTTTTTTTAAATGTTTTTTTAAACAAATTTAAAAAATAGTTTACCTAGGAAGTCTGCTTCCTTGATTTTTAGATCTTAACAAAGTGACTGGTGGGTTTTACCCTGTCTACATCTTCTGAGGAGGTTCTTTCAGTTGAGGCTTTATGACAAAAATAGGTCATCCGAGAGTGACTTTTATGTTGTGAACTCAGGAATGACAACACACATTTGCATATATTGCACAAGATCTTTTGACATTATTTTGCAATTTATTCCTGTTGGAGAAGGAGTAGACGTCTCCGTGGCAGCTTGGCTAGGAGAAGGAGCTCTTTGCTCCCCGGTTCCAGATTTATTACATGATCCAGATTCTTCTGCTGGTATTAAGTTATTCCCATGCCATCCTCAGCTGTGGCACCCACTTCTTTGCATCAGAATTAAAGAATTCTCAGTTCTTGTATTAGTGAAAAGATCACTTTACTTACAGACTTTAAAGGTAGTAAAAGGTAAAGGAAATTGCTTTCTTCCAAGGTATTTGGTAAACACCTAGGAACAACTTTTTATGTATTTGTTTTCCCACCTCTGACATTGTGAACAATATGCATATTAAAAAGTAAATTGTAAATTTTGGTGCTTGCTTTTCAATAAGCTCCAGCAGTATTATCTCTTGCTAGTACCATCTAGCTAAAGGGGGAAAAAGGCGTAAAGGCAAACTACCTGTGAAATGTAGACAAGGGTAATGTCAGCAAGGCAGCTGAAGGTGAGGCACTGGAATGAAGCTCTTATAAAAGTGAGCGCTTTGAGCTGGAAGCCCTGGAGTAGCATGAATGTGCCGGGAGCAGCAGGGTTCGCCTTGGGTCCCAGTGTCTGACATGAGTGACAGCTGCTTTCAATGTACTTTCCTGCCTTCCCATCAGCACCCTTCATGAGCAAGCTGGCTAAAATATTATTCGCAACCACCAGAGAAGAGTGTACAAGTTGTCTTGGCAGTGTTAAACTGGGAGGTAAAACTCTGCAGAATTCAAAACGTTTATTCATTTTTGCATTGATGATGCTGCTGGAGATGGACCAATTTTTCTCAACAAGTTTCCCAACTATTTCCAGGATGTATGTATTAACTTTAAATTATTTTTTAAAGGCCAATATATTTTTTATTTTGACTATGTTCTACATTTCTCATGCTCTTTCAGTCTTCTCATTTTTTTTTCTCTGCAGTTCATTTTGGATATTTTGTAATGACATATCTTTGAATTTCCTATCCTTTCTGCTGATCTTCCCATCTTCTGTTAACCCCAGCAAATGTTCTTCATTTCAGGTACTACATTGAATAGCTCTAATTTAAAAAAAAATCATTTTCATGGATTCTATTTATCTGTTGAAATACTCAAAAAGATGAAAATATATGAATACTTTATATTTTTATCTACTTTCGTCTATAATTTACTCTACTGGCTTTAGCACCACAATCCTAGCAATGTTGAAGTACTCTTCTACTTTCTCCAATGTCTAGAGTGTCCATTGGTTTACTTCTATTAACTTTTATTCCATTATGATAGCAATAGAAAGTCTCTCTGAACCATTGGGAGCAAGCTGAGGGTGGGGAACGCACAAGGGGCAGCCGAACAGCAAGGCCACGGTGAAGCAGCGCCAAGTTCCACGGGCAGGCCTTGTTGCCCAGGAAACCAAGCAAATGCTTCCCTGCCCCCAGGCAAGATGATCGCATGAAAAAGTCCTTACAGTGAGCACAAGCAGCGCTAGCAAGATAATTGGATAACAGCAGAAAAGCCTTCCTACCCACCTCCAGTACCAGACTGGGGGTGGGAGCCTGGGGAGGTAGGCCCTCCAGCTGTAGAGGCTAAAATGGTGGCAGGGGACGGTGCTAGACCAAAAAGGCCTGTCACTCTATCCAGGGGGAAGAAGGGATTGGGTGGAAGGTGGACCCACCCAAGTCACACAAAAGTTTAGGAAGATTAATTGGTCATTCTGAGAAAGCACCTGGTCTGTACCACATCAGAAATTAATACAAACCCAGGGGAACAAAGAAATCTCTCTCTTGCTCATCGTTCACTGCTCAGGACCTGCACTCAGACGCTACTCTGGCCTGTCCTCTCCATGGACCACGTGACTGCTAAGGTCACGTGACCCGTGACTTGAGGAGACAGTCTCTACATGGATTGCCACCTCGTGGAGCATGTCTCAGCACATTTGTGTGCTCTCTGGCCCAGGAATATGGGACTTTGTGGCCTTGGAAGCCACATGGCCAGTGGTAGCACTACCTCTAGGTGCAGCTTCCAGGAGGGAGGCTGAAGCTGGACAGCAGCTGGGAACAAGCTAAGCTGCTTGGATGACCACTTTGTAGCCACATTGGGCTCCAAAGGATGGTACTTCAAAATGGAACTGGAATTCTTGGCACTGCTTTTTGTTTTGGTCTTGCTGAGAATGGCTGCGTTTTGCCTGGGTCTTGCGGAGCTTTGAGACGGGGAGCCCCCCCACCTTCTCCCAGTTTGTTCAGAATTCAAGTAAAACGTTTTTACTCTTCTCACCAGCCTCTGCCTCTGGAGTTTGCCTTTTGGTGGCAGTGAGGAGCCGAAGCCCACTTTTGCTCACTAACAACTATTATTGGTAATTTTTTTTCATGCTTATTGCTTACCTAGTGATTTTTATTGTATGTGTTATGGACTGAACTTTTGTGTCCTTCCAAAATTCATATGTTGAAGACCTGCCCCCTAACGTGATTACATAAGGAGATAAAACCATTACAGAAGTAGTTCAGGGCAAACGAGGTTATGAGGACGGGCCCTGCTGTGATAGGGTTAGTGTCTTCATCAGAAGAGACACAGGAAAGTTTGCTTCATCTCTCCAAATGCACAGATACGAGGGCATGTGAGCACCCAGCAGAGTGGCAGCCACTTTCCAGACTGTGAGAAATAAATTTCTGTGACTTAAGTTACCCAGTCTTTTACAGCAGCTCAACTCAACTAATGTTTGACATTACAGATGATAGTTACAGAAGTTGTTGCAATTCGCAGTGAGCCACCCCAAGGTGAGCCTCAGTGTATGCAGACTACTTTGAGCTTAAAGCAATTTTAGCTTCAGGCCCAGGAGAAACTCCCACCCCTTCCTTTAACTTCTGGAAGAACTTGAATCAGGGGCTTTGCCCATAATGAGTGATTATCAAAGATAACTTCTTTTGACCTATCTATAAGGCAGGGCAAGACTGTGTTTGTTAAATGTCTGTTCTTACCATCCTGCATTCACCTTTTGAAACCCCCAAAGGTACGTTACCTCATCCCCGGCTTAGGATGTCTTGTATGCCTCAAGTTCCCTTTCTATTTTCAAACCTCTCACGCTTGTGGTGTCTCTGACTCTCTCATGTGTGCAGGGTTCCCAAACATACATATGTGTTACATTTGGTTAATTTCTCTTCCTAATCTGTCTCATCATATCTATTTGATTATTAGACTAGCCAGAAGGACTTTGAGGGTAGAGAAAAATTTGTTCCTCCCCCACAAGGCTCTGAATTATATTATCTTTTTCAGGATAGTTGAGTTTTGTGTTGGCAGGCAGTTAAATGACCTGTGGATTAACTTGTTCCTGTATTTAAGATTTGAATTACTCCTAGATTAAAGCTGTTATTCCCCAAGCATGGTCCTCACTTCTAGAATGTTCAGGTTGCTTACAAAGTTCTCTGAACTCTGGCTAGGCTCCCCTCCAGTGTCTTCCCAGGTCTCAGACCTCTGAAATCTGCCCCTAGCTGTCACACCCTAGGCAACTGCTCTTTTACCAGGCTTCCCAGAGACTCACCAGACAATGTGCAGCCCAGGAAATGGCCAAGGTGCCAGGGGCGCTTCTATGCAAATGCCAGGGGTTCTCTCCCCGTGGCTGTGCTCTGTGGCACTTTAACCTTCTGAACCCAGCTGTGTTAGTAGCCCTGGACTGTAACTCTTCCTGTTGTCTGGGCTCCACTTTCGTGGACAAGAGGTCCTTCGAATGCTCCCAACAAGAAAACATGGTGAATGTGGGACAAAACTCAAGTGCACCCTCTCTGTCAAGGGTGGCAGGCCTCCTTTGGTTGTTTCCTTATGTTTCCAAATAGCTGTTTTGTATATTTTGGTTAGCTTTTATAGTTGTGTCCCATCAGAGGAAGTCCAATCACAGCGCATATCAGATTTGTCCTTACCTAATATTGAACTCACTAAACAATTGCATTGTTTAACATTACTTGAAAACATTACTTAATGAAAAAGTGAATGGAATAATCAAAATAAAGAAGCAGTAATAGAAAAACTGAGGTGAAATAATTAAATAAATGTATTGCTTTTAACTAAGTTTAGACCACTTTGGGAATTAGAATTACAGAACAAACACAAACATAAATCTTGATGAAGAATAAATAATACAGAACTAAAAGTAGAGGAGAAAGCAAGAGGGAATGAGAGACATAATAAGAGAGCTGATTGCTTCCTTTTTAAATAGTAAGAAGTCAAATGACATTGACTAAAACAAATAACTGTTAAATACAAACCATGTAAATATGTAAATAACTGTATAAATATAAGCAAATATATGGTTAAGCACAATGAATTCATATCTGAGTTTATGTAACAAATTTAACTTTAGAGGCATCTCTAGGCTAAAATATCTCATGACTATATGTGTAAAGACCTAAAGTTCAGTCATCTTTTAAGGTTCACTTTAACATCCTTGTCTTCTGCTTGGGTATTTTTAAATTTAAAATAGCTTTTAATTATTTATTTGAAATATGTGGTAGCAGTTAGCAAAGCTGTACGGCATTTAGCATATCTGTTGATTCAACTACGTCTCCAGTATCTGGAACGATGGCCCCTTATGCTGACAACGGTTATTTCAGGACAGGGTGATTTGGGGGGGTGGCTTCCGACTTCTTTGTATTTTTTCTACCTCTTGAATTATTTATGATGAACATGATTAGCACCTATAAACAAACACACACACACACACACTCTAGTTTTTAATGTTTTGAGGTTATACTGAGTCTTCAGCTACTAGTTTTGTATCCAAAGTTTTACCATAAGCCTGAAGCTGGCCTAAGAGACTGAAGGATGACAAGACCTCTCCCCAGGGAAATTCTTGCCCAGCAAATACGTTTGTGAAGCCATAAGTGCAGAGTGCTCTCTGTCCTTCCTGATCCATGAAGCAGGCAGGATTAAGGGAGACCAGCTCCTCGTTGCTGCTTCTGAGACCAGGGAAACACTCCCATTGAATATAGGATACCTACTGAAGGTACAGCACTGGCTTTCAGGCTCTGAAGCAGTGATTCGTCTCTCTTGACATAGTACATCCCAAGAACTGTGGGTTGTGCATGCAAGTAAATGCTTCCCCAGTAGAGAGAGGAGTGCCGGCCTCTCTGGGCTAAGAAGGAAAATAGAGAGAAACAGGTTCCATAGACAACGTCCCAAAGCACTGCTATAAAATAGGACTGGCTTCAGCACCAAATAATTCCAATTAGATGAACACAGCAAGGTGGGACCTTCAACTTAAGTCTCTGTAAATAGGAGCTGTATATGCCTATTTATCTAGCTACATCTATTTACTCATGGATATTTTGTATTAAATCCTTCCACAATTACATGGTTGGCTAAGGAAAGAAGGTAACATGTGAGACCTAAATGCCTTAATCCCACAAAATTCTATGTAACTGGATTTCTATAACATTTTATATAACCAACCCAGGCAATGCTTTCAATGCCCTTAGCTTCGAAGACTTCCTGCATGATGAGACATGAAATTTCTTTTCCAGATCTTTTTCCTGAGCTTTAGACCCGTATGGTCAATTTCTTACTGGTTATTCTATCCTAAATTCAGCATGCAAAGAAAAATCAAATATCCCCCATCACAAGTTGTTATTTCTGTTTATTCATTCAACATCTGTGTTGTGAATGCCCACTATGTGTCAGGCATGATAGTAGAGGCTAGAAATAGAGATACATAAGATATATCCCTACATTCAGGACATTCAGTTTGGTGGAGAAGATGAGAAAAAAAATGAGTGTAACGTAAACATGATGATGGATAACAGGGTGCTATTTAACACAGAATCGGGTCATCTGATCCACGTGTATGTTGGGAAGACAAGCATAGCTTAATGATCAGAAGAATCCGTACGGGGTAAAATTTGAGCTTTTTCAAAGAATTAACGGGACAACTTCTGCCCCAGGGTGTGTGGGGGGGGGGCGGGGGGCAATTCCAACATCCGCCACACATCTACTCAGCCTGGCCCACACACGGAGGGGCTGCAGTGCGTCTCCAGGTCAGCTCTGGCCCTGGAAATTGCCCCACCCTCGTCCCATTACATCGTTTCCATCAAGGACATAACTCGGATCGTTCATTTAGCCCTCACCCCCGTCTGCTCTACATCGCAGGGGTTTTCTGGAGGCCTCCGGATATCTTGGTAAGAATGCCCAGATTCTGAAGGGGAAAAGAAATAGCCTGGGTGTTTTCTGCCTCTTTGATAGTCTTTGGAAAATCCAAGTTTAACCTGTCTAAAACTCACTTCCTCATCTGAGAAAGACTGATAATTATGAAACTAGTGCTTACCTCAAGGGAGGGTATAAATATCAAATGAGATGACAGGTGGAAGCAGGTCCAGAACAGCGCAAAAATTAACCATCTTTGTTAGGTTTCAAGCATGATGGAATATGACTTCGATTAAAATATAAAGAAAGGAGAACGTGAAGCTTTTGGAACCTTCCCTAATATGCAACAATACGTTTTAATTGAATGCAGTACTTATGTCCTTCCTAGCACACCAAAGCTTCCAATCCGGCCTGGACTTCATTCTAACAAGACACCGGCCTTGGACAAATTATTGATCCTCTCTTTCAGCGTCCTCTTGGGTTTTGTGGGGATAATTAAACGGACCTCAAAGGGATGTTGTGAGCATCATTTAAAGTCAGGAATAGGAAACACCAGGTAGTGATGCTTTCTCACGCAGCATTTTAACTAAAGAAAGAGGTCTTTGTGCAAGAACGTAGAGGCCGGGAATTGAGCAGGGGAGTAAGTGAAATCTGACTCCGGTGCAGCCAGGAGAAGGCGGACAGTCCACGCTCTCCAGGGGGGAGGCAGCACCGCGGCGGGAGCGGGCCCCTGGCTCCAGTAGGGGGCGCCGAAGCGCCGCACTGCAGCATCCTGGCGGCGGAGCGCCGCGGCCCCGACAGAGCTGAGCTCGCGGGCGTCCTGCCGCAGTCGGGGCGAGCGCCAGCCAGGACACTCTCGCCGGTCCGCCCGCACTTGCTGCTGACGCTGCCGCTCGCAACGCAGCCCAGCAGCTCGGAAACGCAGCCTGCACCCTGGGCTACACAGCGTGGGAGGGCTTCACGGTCTCGGGGGACCAATTCCGAACTTGCAGGGGGCCGCCGTTCTCCCCGGCCTGGAGATTGTGAACAGGTGAGTGTCACGCACGTGCCCAGGTGGCTTTTTCGGGGCGACTTCCTGCCGCCCTTCCGTGTCCCTGAACGCTGGGCTTCTGGGTGGGTCTTCCTGGTCACTGCGTCCCCCAGGAAGGCTCTGGGGCTCGCTGAGAGGGAGATGTGAGCGCCGGCGCCCAGAGTTTGACAGCGCCCTCAGAGCTGGGACAGAGAATATACCCTGTTGACTTGGGCTGCCTTTGATCTCCAGGCTGCCAGCAAGTAACCTGCAGTCGCCAGTGGGCTTATTTGTTTATCATTCCTCATACCTGTTGCTTTCGGAGCAGCGCCATAGCCAGAGGTCTTGTACAATTATTCTCACCGTTGTGGGTGCTGCGTCGTAAGATGAGGGAAAATTCCCAGTGATGAGATCAGGAAAACTTGGTTTCAAAGCAAGGGAAGACGCAGCCCAAACAGTGTCTCATTCCCACGACCAGACTAGATTCTTTGCTTCCCTAAACAGTTGCACTTTATTTTAATGATAAATACAGAAGTTAGAAAAACGATTACCTCATAAAGATGCTTGCTCTTTTTTCCCCCATGAGGAAGTGGAAAGCATGGGCCTTGACAAGTAGTTTTGGGAATGATGTATTATGAATGAAACCTTTCTTTAAATATATTTTTTAAATGAAGTCATTAGTGACCTAAATGTCATAGGTCTAACAGATTGTAAGCTGCTGGAGGAAGCCACTCTGTTTGTATACGCTTAGCATAAGTGTAGAATGAATCAATCAATGCATTAAGAATAACAGGATTTCGAGGCTACCTTCTTTTTTCTTCTTTCTGAGCTTTCTTTTAGGTCTTTTATGTTTAGAGGAAAAAAATCACCATTTATCTCTCAAATATCTAGGAGTGATTTTAGCTTTAGGAGTGATAGGAACTCAGAAGTTTTTGTCCTAATAAAGCACTGTCTACATAGAAAGTGAGTGGCAGCTTCTACACTCAGCCAGAATATTTTTGCACAACATTAAAACAAATGTTTTTTTAGATCGAAGTTATGGAAGGTCTTGGTTTATGAATTATTTTGAACATCATAAATTTGGCAACAGGTCACTTGTTACAACAATTTACACATTTATCTTTGTTTTTTTTTCATCTTTGTCAAATGTAACTTTTCATATTTTCATGTGAGAAATAAGATACTGCAGGATGTATGTTAACTTGTGTCTTCTGTTAAGTCATTTTTCTAGACATGACATAAGACTGACAATAACCAGCTGTATCTTTATTCAATTATAAATGAAAAAATTAATCCAAACAGTTTTTCTTTCTTATGTGAAAGACCTATTCCTCTGAGGCCATTTGAAGTTACTGAAATATTTGACTTACCAAATGTTTTTAAAAATCACATTTGATGGCTACTTTCATGAAACATCAATCAGATCGGTCATTACATTGATTTTATGTGCCTGGGAGTTAACAATCTTGCATGGTTGTTTATACAAGCTCCACACACTTACATGGTCTATGTTTCAAGAAAATGCTTGACATTCTTATATAGAATTTACATAGTTAATGTATCTTTATATATTATAGTTCTGTGAAACTTCTGTAATAAAGCATGAAACATGGAGACCTCTTCTTAATGAGTGTATATAAAATTAAAATAAGAAAATCCTTTTATCTTTAGCCAAAATATGGGACTGGACAAATTACAGATGTTAAAGCTCCTGGGTTTTGTACTATTAATGATTACTAGGAAGTTTTTTCATTATTGCGGATGAAGTAAACAATAGCTCATGTTAACGGTGACCTTTTCATCTTTCAGAGGAGGCTCTGGAACTTTGGAAATTAGTAGATTCAGAATTTGTTAGGTACAGGTTGATGGCTCAGATGCATAATGAAGAAAATAATTATGTGTTAACGTCTTTGTAGAAATACCTTTTCAGAAGGATTTTTACTCTTACCTTTCACTGGGGGAGCTGTTTTTGAAAATTTGTAGATGACAAAAGCTGGCAAGAACACTTAGATAACAAATTTGTGTTTCAAAAATTCTCTTTACAGACAGGGAAAAATGGATGAACTGAAGACTGATGTGAATATGTTTAGCAAGGATAAAAGTGAACTCTTGTATCTAGTTTAAAACATTGACTGCAGAAGTTCAGAATGGGCAAGTCTGCAGCTCACGTGGAAGAAGTGAGCCTTCATACGTGAGTGGTTGTGCGGCAGTACAGGGCCCAGATACTCAACTAGGAAAATCTCAGTGAACTTTTGCTGTGTCCCTATGTCAGGTCACACCTCACATGGTGACTGCAATGGATGCCACATTATAGAGTGATCAAAATGGCAAGTGCCAGAGGAGAGAGCTGCATATGGTGAAGAGGCAGTGTGAGGGCCCAAAAATAAACACCACCACCATAGATCCCATCACAAGCAAGAGAAGATGCTAGCCCTCATTTCCCTAGAAAGTAGGGTCTAGGATGATGGCCAAGGGTCCTCATAACTGTTAGGCTACTTGAAACATTCTGAGCAAAAGAGGAAAAAGCCGACAATACTCCCCCTCCCCCTCCATACCTGGAAGTGGTAAATTAGGTACAGGGTGGTTGTGGGGTGATTGATCATAAGGAAGGGTGCCTGAGATGGCTGGAGGGTGCTTTGGTTGATCCCAAGGCTCTTTTCAACTTTACCTGGTGTCATTCCTAACGCACCCACCCATATAAAATGTGCTCATATTGTATGTAATGTAACTTCCCAAGTTTAGGACAGTACCATAGACCAATATACTTGAATTTGTCGTAGAAAAGGAATCCAAAGTCAGGGCATGGCATTTTCTCCTGTATGCCAGGACATTGTGCCTAGAATAATATAAAATATGATCTAAATATTATATATCAATTCCTAGAACATGTGTATCTGTCACATGACTTGATCATGTGATCTAGTATGAACTGAGATAAAATTTAAACCTTGAAATGCAAGTTCAACTGTATTACATTGAGTTGACTAATATGAATGTATATGATTTGGCCCAAAGGGAACTAAAGAGTCCCAAATGTACCTCCCCCATCACGTGTTTGTGTCTTGTATGTTTATAGACACATGGTAAATGCATGTAGTCACATAGTTCAAATTACTGGCAATAAACAATGCCTTCATAAAAATATTCTTTGAGGAAGTACTTTAGAAAAAGCTATGGTGAGTAAAAATGTATATGTTTTAAAACCAAAACAGACGGAAGTGCAAGTCCTGGATCTGTCATTTAATAGTTGAGCACTGGTAGTTTACAGTACATGACTTCAGCCCTCTCACAGTATTGTGGTAAAGGTCAAAGCGAAAACTGTTGATAATGTTGAATGGTGGCTGGCAGAGAGGAGATGCTTAATAAATATTAATTCCTTTCTAGAGTCACTTAGGAATTGCTAAATCTCTTTTGTTTAAGGGTTGCAGATTTACAATGACATGGTGAACCCAAAGGCTGGAACCAAAACGATTCTCTCAGCTCTTTAGTTTAAACGACATTGAGTTGAGTTGTCTACCAACACCCAGAATGGCTAAAAGTGCAGAGGTCAAACTGGCAATATTTGGAAGAGCAGGTGTGGGCAAGTCAGGTAAGCTTTGTTGTGTATGTACGAGTGTGTATGTGTGTGTGTCTCTGTTACTGCCTCCCGGGACTGGGCAGGAGGGTGGTTGGCATTTCTCATACTCCCATGTGTTGTTCTTTTAGATGAAGCCTCTTTTTCTTTATCGAGAACTTTTATTTTGCATAGCCAGGTTTTATGTATTGTTTTGCATATTCATGAAAAAGTAGCTTCGTTAATAATACACAAGGCAATGGACATATCATGTGTCTTGGTATTCTGAGGAAGGAAATTAAACAAACCTCCAGAGAAATCAGATTGTGGAAATTAAAACTGTATTTGCTTTCTTCTCTATATGCAATCCTGAGGGGCCAGTTTTATATCTCGTTCATCTCAATATTCTCAGCATCCAGTGCAACACCAAGCATGTGTTGGGTGCTTAATAAGTGCTTGTTGAATAAAAGTATCTTTATAAGAAACAGAATTGCATTATTGTCCATCACCTCTGAAACTGGGGAGGACTGATGAGAACTGACAGCAGCCATGCAAGCCAACTAGTGCTTCTGGGGTGAATTGAATGATCAAGTTCTGGCCCACATCAGTAATTCTCACAGAGTCATGAAGGTTTTTTTATGCACCATCTCAGAAGAAAGGGGCTTGCTGACCTTTGAAATTAAGGGTGAAATGGTAGAAGTGAAGATGCATCTAATCTAATTTGAGAAACAAATCCCAGATTTTATCATTCAAGAATGCTAAAGTGGGTGTCGCTCAAATGTCCGGGCAGCTGGACTTTTGAGATAATGTTGCCTTGACCTCATACTGAAGAAAAGACCCATAAATGACCCTGCATATGGAGCTTTTGGTTCTTAGACGAGGACTTTCAACAGCTGTCTGGGAGGGGTGTGTGTGTAGAGGCAAACCTGTTTGGATCATCCAGTATATAACAGGTAATCCACATAATCTTAAGCAAACACCCATGAGCAGCTTTTAATTCTGTGACCAGCCTTTCTTTTCCAACCTGCTCTCTGGTTTAATTTCAGTAGTAAATCTTCCCTATTCTATGCCTGTCTTTTTTCTTTTCCCCTTTCCTGCTGTCACCCTTGTCTTCTACTGGCTGCTTGCTCTTGCCTCTGGCAGAAGCCAAGCAGAGAAAATAGATAGTTGGCAAGGCTGGGAAACTACTGGCTTCCACGAGATTGAAGATACTTTAAATCCTCCCCATTAATCTCAGTGTTTCCTGATGGCGTGAGAGCCTAATTTCAGTAGCTGGTGGGAGGATATGGGGAATGAGGACACTGTCCCAGTGAGGGGAGGAGGAAGGTGAGGGAGCGGGTGGGAAGGCCTGTGCTGCCGCAGTGGCTCAGCTAAGTCAGTCCTTTGTCATTGAAGGGTCTAGGCCTGAGGCTGACTGTTTATTCTTCGCTCATTCACAATTTATCAGAGGAGATAAAGCAAAGCAGTCTATTAACCTTATATTATTTATCGAAATAAATTTCACATAATTTGAAAAGTTAAAAGTAAAGTATCTGTTGTGAGAACCACTTAGCTGTATGTACATTCATCTCAGAGCAAGTTGCGAACCTCCCAGCAAGACCAGTCCATCAACCTCTGCTTAGACCCCGGTTTTCTTCATCTTCTCCAAATTGTTTCTTCTCATTCTCTACCAGTCATTTTTCCTTCATCATTTCTGTGTCCATTCTCCATCTTTTTCTTTTCTCTAAGCTTTTTGAACGTAGGCTCTGACCTTACTGTCTTATTTTTTTAACTCCTATCCATTACTTAAAGCATGGCAAGCCTCCATTGCGACCATGCTGCAGAAACTGCTTTGGCTAAGGTCTCCACCAATCAGCCACCACCAAACGTGATGAACATTTCCCAGTGCTGGTCTTCTGTGGCTTCTTGTTATCGTCCAACACAATCACCTCTTCTCTCTAAAACTCCTTTCTTCCCGGGCTCCCAGGACATCACACTTCTCGGCCTCCCTGCTCCCTCTGCATTGCCCCTAACCAGCTGCCTTCACGGGCTGCTCTTCATGGGTGGGCCTGCCAAGCACAGGGGCTCCCAGGGCTCCACACACCATCCTCTTGTCTCCTCCCTCCATACGCTCTTCCACTGCTGACACCAACACCTGCACACAGACTACAAATTCTGATGACCTTGCTTTTATTTATGCGAAATGCAGAAGTGGAACTTGTTCACTAAAATCCTATGGCTCTTTATGAATGAATCTTATTTAGACTATATACATTCTAGCACTTGCATTTATTTTCATATAGGTAAAAATGACAATGATAGACTACCTGCCTTTAAACAGTTATCTTTTGTTCATTATTCATACACAGTGCTTTCCTATTTCCACATCACACTGTTTTCTGCGACCTTGCGACCACACCTTACGTTTAGAATTACTGCTGGTTTGTCTTAAGCATGGGAGACAATTCTGAAACCTTTACCCATAACTGAGTCAAAAAAACCACGGAGTACTTTATATCTATCAGCCTGGAAACCAGACTGTAGCAAGGTGGAATCCATGTATATTCTATAAATCTTTGCAAATTTGTGTATATGTCTTTGCTTAGTCGTTGTACCACATGTTCATCTTCCTGTCATACAGATGGTATCAGTCATATTAGTAACTTGGGTTTTTTCAAGTCTACAAGAATGCAACTGCCGCTCCTCCTCCCCTTACTCATATGCTTCCCCCAAAAGGGACATGATCTCTGCATGGGCTCAAACTATCTGTTTCTCTCCGAACAGCTTGTGCGGGAAGTATTCCTGGGGGAGCCAGCTTGAGATCTTGGAGTGATTGAAGCTGAGCTCTGGTTTGACTTGGGTCTGTGCGTGAATTGCTTCAGAGCCTCAGGTTGTTCCTGTCCCATACACTTCCCCCACACGCCATACCAAACTGAATTTGGGTTATGTAAGTCCACATTGTCCATTTGCTAACAGAGTGTAGTTCAGCCTAGAAAACATGTGCTGTTGGATTTGACTCCCAAATCTGCACTTTATTAGCTGTGGAGCTTGGCAACTTTGTCAAGTGACTTAACTTTTCAATTTCCTCAACTATAAAAAGGATATAATAGTGCCCTATCTCAAACGATTGTTGTTAGGATTGAATAAGTTATTACATGTAGGTTTATTACAACAGCACCCAGCATATAGTAAGTACTCAAGAATTAGGTATTATAATTTTTTGAGTTATGATCATTTTGATTTGCAAGGTATTTAGTGAAACATACAATTTAAGATATATTTACATTCAAGTGGTTTTCATAAGTCAAAAAACTTATGACAAAAATTCTCTATCGCTGCTCAGCACCCCCCCCCACATTGCACACACATATTCTCTCTCTCTTTTTCTCTTAGATTGAGAGTCTGGTTAATGTCAATTACAGCATGATAACTGATGATCATAACAATACTTCTCACAGCTTATACCTTGGAAATCTTGGGAAAATAGCCAGAGATATGTTAATGTCATCAATAAATTACCACCCTTAAATTTGAAAGTACTTCTAGTATGTTGTGGATAGCTTCTTAAGCCCAGGTAATATATAGGCATTTGTGTTTAAAACAGAATTTAACATTAACCAGAACTTTTTGGTTGGCAGGTTGTCACTGTAGTAGAAGTATCACTGTAAGCAAAATTTAATAATGTCTCAATTACTCAGAAACACTGATAAAACATATAAAGCATGCACGTGTGTGTGTGTGTGTACATATGGCAATATTACACACATATAGCTGCATTTCCATGGTCTTTTGTATTGGGGAATTCTTCTTCCTTCTGTCTAATTTTACCTGTAGTTCTCTCCTCTGGTTGTTGGCTCAGGGGGCTTGCTTGTTGTCTCAGGGAGCTTTCTGGTTCAGTATGGTGTGTGCCAAGGGGCTGCTGCAAAGCTGAGAGCCACAACTTCTCAGCCCATGACATCTTCTCTGGTCCCAGTAAGGCAAACATCTACTTTCACTGGCTAAGGGCAAAGCCCTAATGACATGACATGTAGGACATAGATTTCCTTGCTTGGGTGTGTCAGGCTGTGCTTTGATAGGCTCCAAGTAACTAAGGCGGTAAGACCTACCATGCAACCTAGAATGTGCACTATATTTATTTAAATGCTTTTGGATTCATGGTATTCAAACTTGTAGTAAGTGTGGGAGAGGCTGAGAGAAAAACAGCTCAAATTTTAAATTTAGTTTTATAGTTAACATTCTCATTTTATTTTTTAATTAATTAATTATGTTTAGAGAGAGGGGAAGGGAGCGAGAGAGAGAGAGGGAGAGAAACATCAATGTGTGGTTGCCTCTCACACACCCTCCACTGAGGATCCGGCCCGCAACCCAGGCATATGGCCTAGACTAGGAATCGAACTGGCAACCTTTTGGTTCACGGGCCGGCACTCAATCCACTGAGCCACACCAGCCAGGGCAACATTCTCATTTTAGAATTGAAATATGTGCCATAGCTAAATATATTTCTTGAAAGGGCTAGTCTCAAAGCTAATTGAGTAATGTTATCCTCTAATTCAAAAGCACCCATCCGTGAAGGCTTAAATTCATAGATTCAGATCGCTAAGCTGGAAATTGGGTGCCAAACACAAATGAGCTTGTGAAATTCTTTTTCCTTGACACAAAGAGAGGTGATTTAGTTTTTCCTCCTTTGCCTTGTTCTTGCTTGCTTTTCCTCTCTCTCTGAAATCTAAAATGTTTTGAAAGCTATTTTTCTCTCATTTTCAAGTGGAAGAGGGACAATTTTAATTTTAAACATGACTTCCAAATACTGCTTTAACATACACACACACACACACACACACACGTACTTTTTTGGCTGGAGTATGTTTATGAGATCTTATATATTCTCATGTACATTAAGTATAAACAATATCAATACCATCTTGACTAGATCCATTTCATTATGCTACGGAACTAAACTTTATGTTTTAGAAATGTTTCTGTATTTTCAGTAGCTATAAACCGTTTTGCTCCCTTCACTCTGACTTAATGGTGTAGAATGAGGCTTCTTGAATGTTGTTTTCAAAGTACTTCTAAAAGAAGAAGAGGAAAAATCCAGGGTGTTGGGGGCATGTAAGCATCTCATTAAAATCATGTAGTTATTTTGCAAGCCTTATTAATGATATAAAATGTATACAAAATTTAATATTAATCCATAAAAATATCTATGTTTGTTTGTATGTAAAAGTGACTTCCCCCCAAAACCAGTGGCTAAAGCGGACACTTCAGGAAGGTATAGCAGGTTGATCTATGGCTTCAGTAACATGGAGGCTCAGGACCAGTTTGAGGGCCACAGTTTAGGAAATCGCCTCAGGCTGGCTCCTCACGTAAGCGGGAGCACCAGCAACAGTCCTGTGCTTTTCCTGCTGATAGTAGGTCCCAAACGGCTCATCAAGTTCTTGGTCATTCTTGTTCTAAGGTTATATAAGTAATCCTAACGCTAATTTTTATTTGAAAATTTGTCTAGGTAAAAAGAGGGACAGATTATGTTTCAAGTGCGTGCAGAACTTCCACAGTTTCTAGAAGCGTGTGTGTATGAGAGAGAGAGAGAGAGAGAGAGGGAGGGAGGGAGGGAGAGGGAGAGAGGCTTCCTAGATGGTTGTGGAAACTGAAGGATTAGCGGAAATGAGGTCCATCAGTTCCTGGTGTAGTTGGTGGTAAGAGGAATAATTGTTTTTTTCCAAGGACTGAGCCAAAGGGAGGAGGGTGGCACTCCGACAAGATTGGATGGGCCTGGAAAAGTAGCCATTCCGTTGTCGCAAAATATGGTGATATAGTTGGTTATCTGAGGCATTCAAGTGTGTATACTTTTCTTTACCTGCAAAGGCAGAAAAGCAAAAAGAGACAAACAGCCTAAGTGAGTTGGTTTTCATTTGTTTCTTCCACCCCGAGAGGAATAAAAGTGTTTTCAAATTAGAGGTGTATCCTTTGGATATGTGTAAAAGTTAGACTTTTGTGCAAGTCATAAGTCACACTGACCTTTTTCACATGCCCAGGAAGTAAAGCAAATGGGAGGAATGGTGCTTATGCGGGCTTAGAAAAAAAGTAAACAAAAGGAAGAAAATGAAAGAAAAATGAACATCATCAGAATCAGTTTATGAGTGGGTTGTTATACATTTTGTAGGTTGGCAATGAACAATTCTTAGGCTATTCTGTTAAGAAAAATGTAATTATGGAGTAAACAATCCTGGAAAATAGGACAAAACAAAACCAAGAGCTGTTTTTCAACACCAAAAGGACATATCTCAGTCTCTGCTTTTTTTCTGTTGGGATACATTATTAACATTCATTGTCCTTTATTTGTAACCGATGACTAATTTATTCATTGAAATATTTTCCTGTAGTTAATTATCAGTCCTCATTCGGTTCCATTTTGATCTTGACTTATTTTCTTGGCAACTGACAAGGACTAATTTTGAAGGAAGGGACTGAAGAAAATTGCAAATTATCCTTGTAATTCCCCTTTTCATTCCTGGTATCTTTCCAATTTATGGGTTTGGGGAAATGAGCCAAATTTTCAAGGTGGTGCTGGCCTGGAAGCCCACATTCCAGCGCAAACGCACCTCTGTTGCTGCAGCTGCCTTTGAAAATTGATGTGGTTTCAGAAAAACAGCCATAATTTCTTCCATTTCATTAAAAAGGAAGGTAGTTACATTACAAAGGAAAGGTGGTCTGAAATATGTATATTTGAAGTATAAATATGTGTACAGCATGACAGAACTATATCTGTGTGTGGATGTATGTGCGTGAGAAGAGAGATCCTTGCCTACATCGCCCAGCTTCTCGGTGCCACCGCCAAGTCTGGAATCCTTGTTTATGACTGCGAACGCTTGCAACTTTGCTACTAAATGTTTTCATTCTGTATCACTCCATTCTTTTCCACATCCTTTCAAACACCTTATGTTAGGAAATGAGATGATCATTAGAGCTTTATAATGTGAACCTTATAAAACTGATGAGTTTTGTTTTTATTAAAAAAATTTCCAGTCATCAGTAAATGAACCAAGGCATGGCAAAGCTTCTTGGGAGTACTGGGTGTGTTGCCCATCAGTGCGGCTGCGGCTCTCAGCAACCTGTTTATGAAGAGAATTCCCCTGCAATGCAATATTCCATTTCTTATGGCTTGGAATCAAGTGGAAGGAAACTGATGAATCATGTTCTTGAGAATAACTTTCTCATTATCCAAAAAGAATACGTTGTGTATGTCCTGTCAATATCATGTAACCATTTTTTAAAGAAGTACCCATTGTTCTGACTGGAAAAATTAGGGTTAAAACTTTAGCTTCATCTCAATCATCTATCCGTTCATCTATCAACTGACACATTCATTTGCTTATTTATTTGTTTATTTACACTGATGCAGGTAGGATAGGCTTTGAAGGTACTTTGAAAAGTTACAGGTGTGATACAAATGTGGTCTTCATACTCTGACATGCTTGTTATTGAAATTCATACAGTTCTCCTGCTATGTTTCTTAATATTTCTGTCTAGAAAAGCGGTGTGGGGAGTTCTCTCGCTGTTTATCTCCGGAGGCCAGAGGAACATGCTCAGTCCAGCAGTTGGCTGTTAGCGTTCTTCCACTGAGAACATAACATTACAGATTATCCAAGGGTTGTAGTTTCTGTGCTTTGTAATTTGACCTTTCACATATGTCAAATGAATAGATATTGAGTCAGGGATTTTTTTTTTTTTAGGATCAGTAGATAAGAGTCTAAAGTAGGAGAAGGAAGCATAGCATGTTATGGAATTGTTTGATAAACAAATGTTATCCTTATTAAAAATTAAAGCTTTAAAACTTGTAAATATTTTTGATAGAAATATTTCTCAAATAATATGTAAGTCTGTATCTGCATATTTCCCTATAATCTTAAAATAATATGCGTTTATTTATTTATTTATTCAGCCATACGGCAAGTATCTGTCGAGCACCAAGTTTGGGTTCCCAAATAGCTTGCAATAGTACAAATTTCACGTACATCCCCAAAAGGCAGAGCAGTAGCTATTTCTGCTCATCATTATATCCCAAGTAGCTGACACAGACTAGATCCTCAGTGAAATAAATAAATTGAGTTAGACTATGCAGTCTATACATGCTTCATGATTTTATTAACAGACACAGACTCCCTATTACAACCAAAGTGGTTTTCTTGCCTTCACTTGACTATCTCCAGTGACTGAAACTCAGTGCGACTGGAGGTAGATCCTTCCATCCTTGGACAACTGTCTCAGTCATAGTCCCCCAGAGGAACAGAACCAATAGGACACACTCTATCTATCTATCTATCTATCTATCTATCTAATTATCTATCCATCATCTGTCTGTCAAGGCTGGCTAGACTGAACTGTAGAGAAGCTGGCAGGCTGGAAACTCAGACAGCAGGTCATGTTACAATCTTAAGGCAAAATTTCTTTTACTCTGAGAAACCTCAGGTTTTGCACTAAAGGCCTTCCAGTAATTGGATGAGTCCCACCCACATTATTAAGACTAATCTTTACTGAATGTCAGCTGATTATAGATGTTACCACATCTACGAAATACCTTCACACTAACCCCGGCATTAATGTTTGATTAAATAACGGGGTAGGAGAGCCCAGCCAAATTGGCACGGAAAACAGTCACAGCTCTTCCTGTTTGTTACTCTACCTTCCTTGGAACCCAAGACCATTCATTAATTTCTCCTTACTGACTTTAGTTTAATGCCTTAGAGTTCACATGGAGCACTTTACACTTCTCTTCCTTATGACAACCCTTAACATATTTGAAGATGGCTAGCACACCTCAACCTATGCTTGCGTTTTCTCTTCCATAGTCACATGTAATCATAGTCACCTAAATTGCCCCACAGAGGTCATGGTTTCTAGTCACGGTGCCATCCTCGCCGCCCCCTGCCCTGCCCTGCCCTCCATGAAGTGTGGAGCCTCGATATGAATGCAGACCTTTCAGAGGTGGATGCCCAGACTGGCCAGAGCCCACCTGCGGTTTTGCTTTTTGATCCTTTGCTGCTAAGACACCCCAAAGTTACTGTTGCTTACAGAGTGACCGTGGAGGTGGCGTTGGCACTGGGGAGTTTACTGCAAATGAGTCTTCATGAAAAAGAAAAAAAAGGCTGTTGTAGAGTCACATCTTTTTAAAGCTGCACCTGAATATGTGTATTTTAATCCAGGTGTAGAAGTGTATTTTCACCCTTGTAACCACTGTTTTGTTTGATTTAATATATCCTCTGGCTTGTCAGGGGCCTTTTGGATCCAACATAGGTATCATCCTTCCCCACTTTCTGCCATCTAGAAATATGTTGTTTTTGGAACATTATAGGCCCTTGATGCTCTTATTGAAATAGAATTTTCCACTTTGCTATTATTTAGCTCATTGAAATGATGAAGAATCCCAGTGAGGTTTTGGGATAATAAAGCTAGTGAAGAAAAACAAAGGTCTTTGGCTCCTCATGTGGGAGCATTAACATCATATCATATTACTTCTATATTCATTAAGTAAGCTCTGTTTAAATTTGCCATAAAAAGGATGATCTGGGAGGAAACCTTATAGTTATAATCCTTTGTTTAATATTTATTTAACATTTGCTATTTCTGTCTCACATTCTTGTCTTAGGACTCAAGGTGCATTGCTATATAAAGTGCATAAGAGTGGTTACATTTGGTTGGTCTAAATATCTGTTCTATATGTAAATTCATCTCCCAGAGACTTGTTCCAAGATACGGTTGTGCACTGTTGTACCAGAATGGCTGGCTGGCTGTGATTTGGGACTGTCGATGGCACCAGAGCTGAGTGCAGGAAAGGGTTTTTTCTTCATTGGCTTCCATTGGTAGATATTGAACTTTAGCCTGCCTCAGAGGCACACAGAAGGCTTATTAAAGTATATGCCTGAAGGCCTCATTCCCAGAGGTTTGGATTCAGTAGGCGTGCAGAAGGGCCAGAAAATTTGTATTTCTAACAAGTTCCCAGTAGACGCTTATGCTACTAGCCTGAGGACCACATTATGGGAACCGTTGTTCAGTTTTCTAAATCCTCAATTTCCACTTGAAATAGGTGTTTTCAGCTTTGAGCATGCATATAGCTTTTTGTGAGCTGCATGTAATGAACATGGAGTGCCAGGCACTGCCATGGATACTGGCGTAAACAAAACAGAGAAGCGCTCTGCCTCTGTGAAGCTAATGTTCTAATGGCAGTAGACTGAATAAACCAAAAAAATACTCTGTGAGGCAGAGCAAATGCGAGGCTTTTCTGTGGTACCTAGAATTTTTCATTCACATCTTGGTATGGTAAGGTTTGTTAAAAAAAAAACAAAACAAAACTATAAGCCTCATTGCTTGACTCGACATGCTGAGCTTTGGTTTCAAGATGACACTTTGAGCTGTGCGGCAATAGGGGGGTGAGTTAGACTAAACCGCAGTATTAAGTGTCTGGGAGTTAAGCTCTAGTCTAAGACCATGGTACCAAACTTCCTGCTGAGAGAAGCTAAGCAGACCATATGGAAATTGAACCCATAACTTGAAGTTTATTAACACCAAGCCCCATTGAGTCAAGTTAAAGCTACTGTGGGAACCAAATTAAAGTAGGAGAGTTGTTCCTTCCACAACATTCAGAAAAAGTGATTTTAAATTGCTCTCTGACAGTGGCATTTGTAAAACTTATGCAATGATTTTGTAGAAAGAACTGCAGCATTAAGAAGAGTTCATAAATTTCCACTATTTGGGGTAGAAAGATAACATCTCTCTCGATGATGCACTTCCTGTTTTTTTTTAAAGTATTTTAAAAAGTTCTCTTTTGTTTTATGCCATTGGGCAGTAACTTAAGAGGTGAAGCCAAAAAAAAGTAAGAGTAAAAAATTGTAAGTATTTGTCTGTCTGAAAAGTATTTGACTCTTTTTGTACCAAGAACCTCATAAATTACAACTGAACCCAACAACAGAGCCAGCTTCACAGCCATTTGGCAACACATGTTGAGTTGGATGTTCTAAAGGAAGACTCAGCCACACATGGTAGTATGAGTAATGGTTATCTGTTCCAATGCCTGGGACTGTATTTCCATTCACATATTTTATATCTTGAATCTGATTTTCTAGCAGTGTTCCAAAAGAGGTGAAATCAGGAGCACAATAACTGTACATTCAAGTTTTCAAGTCCCAAAATTTAACCCCTTCTTTCTTATGGCTCACACTTATTAATTGGCAAATATGTATGAACTTTCTCCTATATCCCCAAGTCTTCCACCCTTTCCATACTCCCACCAAATGCCCAGTGCAATGTCAATATTTGTGGAAGAAGCCATTGGGTATGTATGACATGCAATTAGACATCAGCCAGTGATAGGTTTTGTTTCAGCAGAATGCTTGATTTTTCCAAACTGGTATCTTGAAATATTTTTAGAAAATTGTCAGAGTTGCAAGAACAGTACAGAAAGTACTTTTGTGCCCTTCACCTAGCTTCCCCCAACAATAGCATCTTTGTTACATAATCATAAAACATGTTCAAAACCAGGAAATTGATTTGGATGCAATGTCAGCTGTATGGCATGAATACAATTCAGGGTCAGGGTCAATTTGAAAAGACAGCTGAGGAGGGATAGGGAAGGAGAACCTTCGAGAAAGCATGGAGCTCATCATGAGTTTTCAAAGCCGAAATCTGATAAGCTGCTTATTATCAGAAATGTATATGTTGAGGCATGTGCAACTTAGCATTTTAGATCACACATAAGACCACCTTCTGGCACTTAGTTCAGGCCATAGATGCTACAGGAAGTTGTGAGCGGAAGAAAGTTCAGTGGGAACTACTTGGGGAGACCTTGAAGGAGGCAGTGAAAATAAAATACTGTACTTTTAGTGGGATTATTATGGTGAGAGGTAGAGCAACTTTCCCTCTTATGTTTTTTTATTTTTCAAAATGTCCTTAATGTTGGAATCAGAAGGTGAAGGGACAACAGCTGCTAGAGGAGAGGGGTAGGAACTAAGTGATGGTTAGCAAGGGCGGAGAACCTTCGGGGTCTTGTTAATTCAGCCACAGGGAAGGCTCTTTGGAAGCTTCCCAGAACTAGCCCCTCAGTCCTCATTTCCCTCAGTGGTTTTTGGAGTCCAGTCTGACTCACTATTTATGAACTGCATGCATGGTAAGCTTACTTAACTTTGGTGTGCTCCAGTTTCCTCTGCAATAAAATGCCGATGATATCCATCTTACAGTAGGGCTGTTGTGCACCAAAACCAAATGATATATAATAAAATTGGCAGTTAAAATAATTACCTAATGCTTATATCATTGCATATCAGCCAACCACTATTACAGGACTTGACACATATAAACTCGTATAATCATCACAACTGCTCTATAAACTTGGCCCTATCATATCCCTTCTTTACAGATGAGGAGCTTGAGGTCCAGAGGAGTAAGTAAGAAACTTGCCTATGGGTCCAGGGTCATACAGGTGGTGACAGGATTCCGGCAGAGCTAGGATTCAAATCCAGACAGTTTGCCTCTGGTATGTCTTTTTATCCACAGCAGTCCCAAATGATCCAACTAAATGCTATGTACAATTATAGGTGCTCAGCAAATGTTTCCTTCCCCTCTCCATCTCTTGGTTGTCCCCCTTGTTACTTAGGAACATTCATTTAGATTAATCAGTACCTATGAAAAGTACTTTACTTCACTTGAACCATTACTAGGGAAAGTAAGGAACCAGAACAGAGGAAACTGATTAAAGTACTAAGAGATCTTAGAGCCTTATATTACATTTTAATTCAGCTCAATTTGTCATAACATTTCTATTCCAAACTCTGCCTGTGATTTCATGTTAAAACCTCTTACTTGGCATTTGAGGCCCAGCAGTATGTGAAGGGGATGGTAAGGGAGAAGGAAAGAATTTCTAAAGGAAGATCGGAGAACTTAACGTTTAATATATGAAAAATGTGAAGTTTGTTAAACACCCTCAGCGGAAAGGGAGGATACATTAATAATTTGACCTGGAAGAGTCCCAAAGGCAAAACTCAGAAGCTTTTAAAAATGTGAAAGTCCTTGCATGTTAACATTAAGGACAATATATAATCAAGTCAAACATTTTAAATAATGATATGTGTTAAAATATTGGATTGCAGAGATTTTCTTCATTATTTATCACAATAGGAAGGTGTGTGGTTTTTTTCCTTTATTGAAATACAAGATGTTCTTGTGAACCAAAGAATCCAGCTTCTACACAGGGCAGAATGCCAGAAGTCTTCAAACATTTTGTGAGGGCAGATTGGATAGGATGGGATCCCATCAGATAACTAGAGATCTTTTATCTGCCATGAATAATTCATGATTAATTATTGCTGGAGACTTGTAGGTCAGCAAATATTGTTAAAGACTATGATACGTCTTATAAATGCAAGGGACCATGAACATCACAGTTGACGTTTGGTTTTCATTCCGTAATTCATTATTCAAAATTATATTATGGTAGTGCTATTTTGGACGAATAATTGGCATAAACAGACTTGATGGCAAAATGGAAGCTTTCAATATAGTTTTCCCTGGTCTTTTGTTTTAGAGTCAGTGAAAAGAAGGTTTTGTTCAGTACAAATTAAGAAATTCCTCAAATCAACCATCATGAGAAAACATGAGCTTTTTGTTAAAAGAAATACATCTTGCAAATGTGTTTTATTTAAGGTATCATGAAACAAAGGTTTTTAAATTATCTTTTAGTTATGAAATGTAGCATTGTCATAGTTAGTAAGTAAGCACTTATATCTTATAAGTCACCTACACTCTGGTCACCTACAGAGTATTCACTATAATGGACCGTATAGTTTTGTCTGTCTGCTCAGTTAACTTGATGGTAAGTCCTGATGGTATACTTTGTGCTGAGTTCCAAAATCATTCACACTATTAATAACTTTTATTTCTAACATGTTCTGATTTGAATGACCTAGAATTTATTGTAGAGTAATTAATTTTATTACAGTGAAAGGGTTTGGGTTTATTGAGGAGCAAAGGCAAAGGAAAATGAAGAAATTTCCAAGAAATATCAAGTTTATTTCAATCTTGGAATGCTTTTTATGTGAAGATAAAGATAGAAACAAACTGAATTCTCCAAGCTCCACATTTTAAAGGCACTGGGCTAGCCATTAGGTTAAATTAGGTAATTTTAAAATATCTGCTATAGTTTCATGAATGTGTGTGCATGTGCGTATGTGTGTATTGGCCAAGAGTGCTACCCCAGAAAACCAGACCCTAAGCCAACGAGGAATGGTAGTGTTTTCTATATTTTCAACACATGGAAAAATTTAAGACACTAATGGGCTTCATAGTTAGTCCCCATCTAGTCTCATGTTTAGCTTTTTATTCCAAACAGTATTTTAGAATAGGGGAATATAAGAAAAACATGTGACTAGTTCTACGCTAGGAGTAAGAGTCGCATTCAGATCGAGAGGAGTGAAATGGTGCATAGTAGACGTCCGGGGGCAGGCAGGAATAAAATCACACATGGTCTTTTCAATAAAGCATTCCTCACAGTGCCCTTACCAAAAGGAGGCATTTGATAAAATGTGTAGACCATAGAAACAACAACAATTGAATTATTTCAAAACACTTGCATTAGAAAAAGTCTACCTTATGTTGCGCCCCGCCCCACCCCCCCTGCCCCGGCAGAGCCTCACCCGTCCCTGACTTATGTGAGGTGCAGAGTGAAGTTTGGGACTTTAGAGCTAATGAGGTTTAGATGACATGTTGGCCTTTGAGTAGACCCTGGAATGGGTTGAGAATAATGCGGATTTATGATAACATGAGTGTATGCACATGTGGAATCCCCTCTGGAGGCCAGAGACAGGAATGTGATGGGCAGAATAAATTATTCCAAAGACACTCGTGTTCTAGATTTCAGAACCTTTGACTATGTTACCTTACATGGCAAAAAAAAAAAAGACTTTGCAGATGTGATTGAAGTTATGAACCTTGAGATGGGGAGATTATCCTAGATTATCCAGGTGAGTCCAACCTAATCACATGATTCCCTAACTTTGAAGAAACCTTTCCAGGTGAGGTCAGAGACTGAGATCAGATTTGACTAGAAGGAGTGGTTGCAGAGATATAATGTTGCTGGCTTTGAGGACAGAGGAGGAGACCAGGAGCCAGGAACTGTGAGTCTGCTCTGGAAGGTGAGGGAAGCAGGGAAATGGATGCTCTCCGAGAGCATCCAGAAAGGCCCTGCTGGCCTGTCTGTGTCAGACTTCTCACCTACAGAAGTGTGAGGTGGTACATTTCTGTTGTTTCAGGGCATTCAATTTGTGATAATTTGGATTCTTATGCATAAAAATTGAGTGTGGCTCCAAGACACTTTGATTTCATAGAGTAAGAGCCTGATGAGAATCAATAGAATAAGGTCTCTGAGTCTGGTCATACATTTGCCTCCTTCCCATGAATTTCAGCATAGCCTGTGAAAACTCTGAATCAGACTCGGGGAAGTCCAAGTGGATGGGGATGAGCAACATCTTGAAGAATCAGAGCTATGCGATTTCCAAGTCTAGTTGATCACACTGAGTGATCCCTTGAGTGAGGCATGGCCTGAATGGACTTGAATCCTGTATTTACTCTCTTAGTGAAGAAGGAGGTGCCTTTGAGAACCGAACACATAGGAGAGGCGGCTACTAACAGCAGGTCAAACCATCTGGATTTATCAGTGGGCACATCCTCACTCAGAGAGAGGACAGGAAAATGGAGAGCAAAGAAACAGACCCAGACTTTGTGAAGTAAAGAGAACTGAGCCACCAGATGTGGGGAGGCCAGGCCAAGTGGTGTCCTCATGGACAAAGCAGTTTGTGATCTTTGCCCCTTTGGTTTTTACGGGCCCTGGATAACCTGGCCATTCCGAGGGCAGAAACCCAAAGGAAGCAAAGCTGATGACACAGGATGAAGGACTCAGGTTCCTTCATAAAGGGAGCGGGGTATCCGAGGCAGACTAAATGGTACCCTCGGGAAGGCGGGGCTGCCTGCCCTTTCCGCTCTGCCCTGCATGATGCGCGCACATACGCTGGAGATGGGGCTACCGGCCTCTGTTCTGCTGCAGACTGTGCAGTCAGAGACGTGTAACGCGCAGGGCCCACATCCCCCAGAAAACTTAAATTAGCTTCTCACACTGTGGTGTCTAGGTCTGAGGGCCCATAAACAGCAAATAATAAAAGTAGTTTACTGTATAGAACACAAGGCACTTTACAAAGTATTTTATTTATAGTACCTCATTTAAATAGTTTACCAACACACGACATGGTAGGTTTTATTATAATTTTTCTCTTAAAGACAAGGAATGGAGGCTCAAAGAGGTCTAACGGCTGGCCCAAAGCATATGGGTAATAAATGGCAGAGCCGGAACTTGAACCCAGCTGTGTTGACTCCGATGCTAGTAGCTGTTTTCAGTTTAAGGCTCTGCTCATGCTATTTCCGTCACAAAGAGCTCAGTCTCAGCACTCCAGCTACATAAATCACAGAATGCAAATATCTCCCCATTGTTTCCCGTTTAAATATTTGTGATTTATGAGATTCTCATTGGTCTCTAAAAGAGGCTGCATTTCATAATACCTGCTAACAGCTATAATAATTTTATAGCCCAGCCAGACTTCTTGGATTCAAACCCTGGCTGCACTAGATGTAAGTTACAGAATGCAGTCATTTTTGTGTTTGTTGATCAGTGTGGACTAGTGTTTGACACATTGTAGGTGCTCAATAAATATTTGGAGAATTGGTTGTCATTGTAAGTATTAAGTGGGATAATCCATGGACATACTTAGAACAGTGCCTGGCAACTAACAAATGCTTGGTCGATGTTAGTAATTGTTACGGTACATGAGATTGAAGCCCTGGATCTCTGAGTGAAGAGGCCTCTGGTCCCTTGAGATGCCAACTGTGAGATCTGGTTATTTTAGGACTGAACCTTTCTCCCTCACTTCTGGCCTTTCTTGTTTTTCTTCTCATTCTCACCTGGGACATTTGGTTCCAATGGCAGCAATTAAGAAGGATTAAATGGCATTTGTAAAATATAAATGGTACTATGAATGCTGAAGAATAGCCTTTCTTGCCCTGGCTGGCGTAGCTCAGTGGATTGAGCATGGGCCTGTGAACCAAAGGGTCCCTGGTTCAATTCCCAGTCAGGGCACATGCCTGGGTTACAGGCCAGGCACCCTAGTATGGTGTGCGCAAAAGATAACCATACATTGACGTTTCTCTCCCTCTCTTTCTCCCCTTTCCCCGGTCTCTAAAAGTAAATAAATAAAATCTTTAAAAAATTTTTAAAAAAAGAAATGCCTTTTCTCTCCAGCATAATTATGTGCAAAACACCTTCCTCTGAATGAATTACTGACAGTAATTGGGGAATCACCATCTCTGAAGGTCTCTAACAATTTCTCACCCTAGAGAGGTGGCCTGGGTTTTGTTTTCAGTTTAAATTAATGCTTTCCAGTTGTCAAAATCTTTCCCTTCATTGATGCGTTTACTTCAATTGACTCTCAGCATATTTTCTGTACAAGGTCTGCAGTCTGGGAAGCAGAGGAGTCCTGACTGACCTTCATACCAAGACTTTAAACTTGAGCACAATTGCCAATATGAAGCCCACCTCTGGAGTTGTGTCCGTTTGAGAAATACTTCCTCAGGAAAAAAGAACGATTAAGACAAGGTGTCATTTTCTAGCATGTTTATACCAACCTTGCAAAGAGCTGATAATGTTCCTTATCTCTGTGCAGGAACCCAGGTTCATCTCTTCAGTCAGAAAAGCCGAGCTTGGGTAAAATGAAACGGTCTTTCTTCCTGTAAATATGTAACAGCTCTGCATCCACACGACTTCGCTCCGCGGAGGTTGGGGGGGGGGGGAGACATGCTTGTTGCCATGTATCACTGCCACTAGGCTGCTTTCTCGTTTGATTTCTGGTGAATCCTGTTTGACAAATTGTTAACTAGAGAGGGCTCACTCATGTAAACTTGTGAAGGAATAGCTATTCTTTTATCGTATAGTTTAAATATCCTGAAAGAAGGAGGAAGTCATCAAATCATGTTCCTCAGGTCATTCAAAGTCACACAGGCAACTTTGAGGATGTCACTTTGGATGGGGCCTGTGTGCAGCCCATTGAGCATTAGGGTGGGTGGCCATGTACCTTCCACATGCTTGTCCCTTCAGCTTGTAAAGCATCTCAGGATACCTAAAACACAAAAGCATCTGACTGAGTGGGTCTTCACCTTAGGTTTTTCACACATCCAATTTAAACCACAATTCAGGGACAGGTGCGTAGGATGGGAACTGGAGCCATGAGCCGTCTGGGGAGGAGGATGAGCTATTAACAGTGTATTTATCATTAGTGATGCAACTTCCAGGGATCTGTTTGTCTCAATTTGGTGCCATATGGCAGCCAACACTGTTTTCCTTTCACCTTCCTGAACTGATTTTCTCTTGACCTCAGTTCTACTTGAGACAAATACATGCTAATGGATTTAGGTAATTAACTAAATAAACAGAAGAAATTAACAAAGCAAAACAAAAAAAAAATACGGAACAAAACAAACAGAACCGAGCTTGCTGTGCACTAACAAGGGAAGTGAAGATTTTCCATGGGTGGTTACAGAACAGAAGACACAATCAATCATTGGTGGAACCCGGTGAAGGCCACCTACATAGCGGGAAGAGATGAGTAGGCAGAGAAGACTGAAAGATTAACAATGATCTCTGTCTGCTGATCCAACTCTTCATTTCTTAATTAGGCTCCCTTGGCATTCACAGCAGTGCCACTTGTGGTTGAGGCGGGAAGGTGAAGGGGTCCTGCAGAGTTTGCACCTCTCCGTTTCTGCCACCTGAAGCTCATCCTCAGCTCCATTGGACCTCACCCAAAACAACACGCTCAGGGGCAGTACGGAATCTCTTCACTTCTGCCACCATCTCTAGGTGGCTAATTCAAATCTTTCCATTCCAACAGTCATTTGTTCACTAGCCATGACTATAATGTTATTCAGAAGAGTCGTATTCAAGTCACTTTGCAAGCATTCATTCATCTGATAACCTCTCTAGCTGTCTGAGTCATACGTTAAACTTCCCTACAAACTCTATGCTGAAATGCAGTTCATGTAGATGTTTTCAAAATGAAACAACTCTCAATTTCTGATGGGTGTGAAGGGGTGAATCCTTGACATAAGCCTCCACATGCCATCTGGAAACCCAGGAATTGGTCCTACAGAGATAGTGGATATTGAGCTCCTTGTGGAAATCATACCTTGAGAATCTAACACTACCACTAAGATTTTCTCAGTGGATTTCATCAAATTCGCACTGGTCAGACACTTACCCCGCAGCAAGCAAAGGATGAAAATGGACATAGCTGGAGATCCTGCTGTTGTGAACAGAATTGTGTTCAAGCAATAAAGCAAAAGAGAACTCGTTCTTGGCAGCTGTACACTGGACATCATGTTAAACATTCTTGGAAGAGATGGGCTCCAGGCTTTTAAACAACACCAAGACTGTGTATATAATGCGTGAATGTGAAATAATGGAATGTAGTAAAAGAGCAAACCATTCCTAGTACAGATTTCCCTCAACACCTACCTTTTTTGGAAGCTCAGCCTTTTAAAAACAGTTTAACGAATCCTGTTTTCAAAAGCATAGGTGCTGAGGGGGAAGAACGTGTGTATTTGGGAAACTGGGAAGCTGCTGACAATGTGGGAGAGAGAGAAAAAGAGTAGGTCGGGGGATCAGTTTCTAATGACTTCTGAGTGATCATTTATGATCATACTTAAGTGTCTTTTGCCTTTGCTCCCTAACACATGCCTGGAATGTGGAAGGAAGTCACTGTTTGTTACTTAGAGTCCAGCCTGGGTGCTGTGAACGTGTGTCAGGCAAGGGTGGATGTCCTCCAGCTGCCACTCTCTTTTTCACCCTTCAGTGTGGGATTTCGCATAATCCCCCCAAGGTTCTCAAAATAGGGGAATCATCTTAAATCTCTGCAGAGTTCGTGAGTCATTGTTTTGATTGTTCTTGTAAAGGTACTTACTTCTTTTTCTTCCTGGCAAAGTGTAATCTCAAATTCAAATCCTTGTGGGGGAGGGGTGGGAAAGTAGAAAATAAAAAGGAAGCAAGCCTCCTTTTTATAGTATAATAACCTGAAATCATTTGCCTGCCACTGGTATTTGGCAACACAAAAATGCATGCAGGGGAAATAATAGTGAAGTGTTCTGAGGCACATTTCTCTCATTTGCAATGACATTTATAATTTCTCATACTTACAATATCCTGTCTATCTAAACCCAGACTCAGAGTCACAATGCCAGATGATCGGATTTGTCGCTCCACTGTGAATTCAGCACTCTTTCTGCTGTATTGTGTTGCCTCGTGTCCATCAGTGTGTCATGGACACATAGAGGTTTCTACAACTGTTGTTTTAAGTTTGTCTTTCTTTGAGGGGAACAGAAGAGAGGACGGCAGTGTGAAGAGCGTGGGGATGGGTGCAGAGTTAAGACTATCACAGTGTTGAGAGAGGCAGGCATAATTCTCCAACAAAATGAACCAGCGTTCCTTGGAGAAATGGTTGGTTCCAGGGCTGGGACAAGCAAATGAAAGATGAGCATGAAACACCTCGTGGTGCAGAGAGGAAGGAAGCTCTGATAAATGAGACAGGACGGAGGCACTTCTACCAACTGGAAGGGGCTGCCCATGGCCAGAGTGAGAACAATGTGAGCAAAATAAATAACAAAAATTATTGAATATAACACAAAGGACAAAACAGATTTCCTTGAGTCATGCTGATAGAAACAAATAGCTGAATTAAAAAAAAAAGAGGAAGAAATGACAAGCAGTCCTTATAAAACGATTCCAATTAGGAAATACAGGATGAAGGAGGGAAAGAACATCAGAACACCACAGTAATAATTGCTGCAGGCAAGTCTTGATGGGGTTAGTGGGTAAAAGTTTAGCAGAAACAGGATATTTGCATAATTTCCAAATAACACCCCTTAAAATGAAGTTATTAATTACGAAAGGAAACATACTAATTTTGCAGGGAAGAAACCTGTCGGACACCACCTTAACCAAGTACCAAAGGTGAACATTACTAGGAATGAGGCATATTGACATGGTGACATGAGGCACTTAGAAAGGCACCTAACCTCTGTGACATTCTTTCCAATAATGCAAAACCTCATTCTAATCATGCATTAACAAACCCAAATCACAGGATATCCCACAAAACAGCTGGCCACTGCTCTTCACAAGTGCCAAGGTCAAGAAAGACCAGGAAAACTAAGGAGAGTAGGAGACATGACAACCAAAGACAACATGGGATCCTGGATTGTATCCTGGAAGAGAAAAAAGGGAAATTATTGGAAGTACTAGTTAATAGTGTTATACCAATATTACTTTATTAGTTGTGATCATTACACTGTCATTGTGTAAGATATTAACATTACATGAGTGTAAGTGAAGGGTAATAGAACTTTCTGTACTATTTTTACAAGTCTGTCAGTCTAAAATTATCTAAAAATCAAAAGTTATTGCATAGGTGATAGTTATCTCTCATTAGTTCTCAACAATGGAAAATAAATGAAGAGTAAGGTGTCTGCGACAGTGGCAAGATAACTGCTTACAATAAAACTTGGAATTTATTCATTCCGTGGCCACTCAGCAGCCACTAGGTCAGATCACTGTGTTAGTCTCAGGGATTTAGCAGCTAGCCAGCCAGACAAATCCTGACAAAACAATTAGTGTCAGGAAAGGGAAGTACATGGTTCTGTGGGAAAACACAGAAACAGCATTTAACTAGGTTGAGGGCATCAGAGATCACAGAGCTGTAGATGAGTATGAATTAGCCAAGTAGGGATTGGCTGGGGACAGATGGGGTGCGGGGATGCAGTGAAACATAGAGATGTGTTTCAGGCAGAAGAAACAGCATCACAAGAGTGGAGGCAACAGAAAACACAAATTTTGAAAATCATAATTAACTTGGCTGGAACATGATGGTCAAGGGGAGCTAGAAGGGTATGGAGAAACCAGGTCATATTAAGTTGTAACTTAATCGAAATGTGAGAGGCAGCCAGTAGAGAGCTCTAATCAGGTAGTGATGTCATCAGATTTCTATTTTAGAAAAATGAGCCTGTCTTTCATGGGAGGAGTGGGTTAGACAGGGGGGTAGGACAGAGGCAGAGGGGTGGGGAGACCAATTAGAAGGCTAATTGCAGTAATCTCCCCGCAAGGAATGAAAATGGCCTTGACACCATGGCGAGTGCTTTAAGTAGAAAATTGACAGATTTAAGAGGTTTTAAGAAGGTATAGTCTACAGAAATTGATATTTGGTTGTACTCATACAAATGGTGAGGGAGAGGGGGGATTTACTGTTTAGAATGTTTACTTTCACATCCATAATCTGTGAGTCATTTCTTAGCTTACACATAGATCCTCGCTGTCATGCATGGCAGTGGGCTGTGACTCAGGTGATTGGAGAGCTATGATGAGGCTGATGCACATGTGACAGACACCCTGATGGGATCCCTAATGAGTCACATCCCTTCCTCTGGAGTTTAGGCAGAAACTATAGCTTCCTTCTAACCAGTAGAAAATGGTGAGAGTGAGGGGGTGTCACGTCTATGATTAAATTACATTATATAAGACTGTCTTCGCAGACTGGAGTGAGAGAGCCCATTTCTGACTTCAAGAAGTTAGGTGCCACATTGGGAGAAGGTTGCTTGACAGGGAATTATGGCTAACGTCTCAGAGCTGAGAGTAGCTACAAGCTGACAGCCAGAAAAACAACAACAACAACAACAACAACAACAACAGAAAAGAACATTACTCCTACAATCTTGAGGAATTGAATTCTCCCAATGACCTCAAGAGGCTTGAGAGTTGATCTTTCCCAAGTCAAGCCTCTGATGACACCTTGACTACAGCCTGGTAGACTCCTGAGCCAACAAACTATGAAACAATAAAGGTTATGCAGCCACAGAAAATGAATACACTTATTCCAGATGCCTTTGTTCCTATCTTTAGCTCTGTCCTTTATCAGGGCCTTAAACCAGGGATCATTCTTTTTGCTTTTATCTAGTCTATGTGTTCAGCTATTTAGCCTGGGTGTTCCAAATATCAAAAACTCTCTTTGGCTCTAGTACCAGAACTAGGTAACTTACAAGTTAAGGAATATCTGTCTTATCACCTTTGGAATTATGATGCGCCCATGACTTATTACCCATAACATTTACTTTCAGGTGCTGCAGCATCCTACAGTCTTCCTACTGTTTAAACCCTGAGGAACCACTGTACACTCAAGCTGGCTTCCTAAGTTCTCCTGTGTCTCTTACCATAGGCCCTGTGGACCTAAGGTGCTTTCAGGAAGTTCTTGGAACACCCTCTAATCTCATCCCTAAGATGGACTCTATATAGTGTATCCTCAACTCCTTCCTGTCTTACTGTTAATAAGAAAAATATCATCTTAAATTACTATAAGAAAATGGATAGATGATTATGAAAATAGCATATTTGAATATGTACAGTCTGAAAATTCATACATATTTCTTTAATATTAAACTCCCTGATTGGTAGGCATCTTTGCTAAAATATGTGGTAATTAGGAGGCTGTGGCTTTCTGCCTTTTTTTATGAATTTTTGAGCATGGGATTTGTACCCCTTAGTGAGGGTCTTACAAATTTCTTCCCCAGAGGCCCCTTCCTAATACTCTAGTTGTAGAACTATTTATTCAGTCAATATTTGTTTCCTACCTACAATATGCTAGCCACTGTCTGAAGCTCTGGGAATATAGCAATGAACAAAATAGTAAAAAACAATGGAATTTGCATTCGTAAGTGTAAGAGATATAAGAAGTAAATTAATATTTACAATGCACATTATGTCAGATGATGATAGCAGTAATGGAAGAAATAAAAAAGGGAATAGAAAAAGTGTTGAGGGCTACAATTATAAACAGAGTAGTCAGAAAAGATCTCAATGAGAAGACTGCATGTAAGCAAAGGTCTGAAGAAAGTGAGGGAGTGAGTTATGTGGTTATCTGAATACAGATCATTCCAGGCAAAAGGAACGGTAGGTGCAAAGGTCCTGTGTCAGCAAGGACACCAAGGAGGAAATCCATTGTAGCTGGAGAGAGGAGTGGAGTGGAGGAAGAGAAAGAGTTCAGAGGGATTCCTGGGGGTGGTGAAACCACATAGCTTCTTATAGGTCACTGTAAAAACCTTGACTCTTATGCAATGAGATGAAAAGCTATTGGAATATTTTAAGCAAAAAAAAAAAAAAATGACACATTTCAATAGTACTACCCTAATTTCCATGCTAAAAATACAGTATAGTGTGTGTTTGGAGATGAGGGATTGAAAACAAGGGTAAGAACAAGTAGTCAAATTAGGAGGATATTTCAGTAATCCAGGTGGGACCATACAAATATAGGACATTTCCATCATCACAGAAAGTTCTATTTGACTTACTAGGAAGAGGGTCAATATGGGATACCTTGGCTTTCTTCCTTTGGTGACTGAAATCAAGAGATCAAGATTTCTCTGTCTTTACTCTGAGAGGTTATGGGGGAGTCTGGGGTGTTCTCTTAACTCTTGCCAATGGAGAATGAAAAGCTGAAGAAGGGAGTGATAGATTCCTCCTTCTCTCAAGTAGAGCATTTGCTCTTCTCTGAGAATTATAATTTTGGCTGGAAAAGCCCTTTCAAGGAATAGCAAATACAATCTTATTATTGAGCACCGATATATGCTAAATACAATTTTAATGTGATATTAGTATAAGCACACATATGTGTACCTATTATGTGCTAAATACAATTTAAGTGTTATTTCATTTTTGTCTTCACATGAAGTATGTAAAATATATCATATCTCCATTCATTGGTAAAGGCAAAATTCAGAGAGGATAAAGGCACAGTAGGAATCAGTTTGGGGGCAAGATAGATCCCAAAGACCATTCCCTTTTCATTGATAAACTGTATACTGCCTCTGTTCTGGGCATTTCTTTTTTTTTAAATATATTTTATTGGTTATGCTATTACAGTTGTCCCATTTCCCCCCTTCATCCCCCTCCACCCTGCACACTCCCTCCCACCCACATTCCCCCCTTTAGTTCATGTCCATGTGTCATAAGTTCTTTAGCTTCTATATTTCCCACACTATTCTTGCCCTCCCCCTGTCTATTTTCTACCCACCGTCTATGCTACTTGTTCTCTGTACCTTGTCCCCCTCTCTCCTCCTCCCACTCCCCTGTTGCTAACCCTCCACGTGATCTCCATTTCTGTGTTTCTGCTCCTGTTGTAGTGGTTTGCTTAGCTGGCTTTTGTTTTAGGTGTGGTTGTTAATACCTGTGAGTTTGCTGTCTTTTTACTGTTCCTATTTTTTTCTTCTTTTTCTTAGATAAGTCCCTTTAACATTTCATATAATAAGGGCTTGGTGATGATGAACTCCTTTAACTTGGCCTTATCTGAGAAGCACTTTATCTTCCCTTCCATTCTAAATGACAGCTTTGCTGGATAGAACAATCTTGGATGTAGGTTCTTGACTTTCATGACTTGGAATACCTCTTTCCAGCCCCTTCTTGCCTGTAAGGTCTCTTTTGAGAAATGGGCATTTCTTCATGCATGATGATTGAAGAAGAATGTTACTAGGCTAGAAATCTTTGTATATACGTTTGTGTAACTTCTCTAATTTATCTGTAGAGGTATTATGAACTTCTCTAAGGAACAGTGGTTACCCAAGCTTGGATTTTTGAGCAGAGTGTGCTTTCTTGTCCTTTGTCAAAATCTATTCTATGAAAGCATGAAAGATAAACATCTCTTCACCAAGGAGGCATTAAAGCTGGCCATGTGAGAAAAGGAAAACACTGGGAGGAATATATCAACGTTGCACTGGGTGGGAGTCAGGTCCAGAAGTTATGGTCTTGACTTTGCCACTAATTAGCCTTGCGACCTGGGCAAGTAGGTAATCCATCTCTCTGGATATCTATTCCTCATCCTTAAAATAAGATTGTTGACTGTTTAAGAACCCATTCTAGCTCTCAAACTCCACAACCCAGCTTGGTGTTCTTTTATTTACTCTGGTGGAAAGAAATTTTCTAGGATTTTGGTATTTGTTTTTTTTTTAAATCTGTGTTTATTTATTTTCTGATAATGCAGAGGAAAACAATATGTATTTGTACAAAATTGTAATCAAGACTTATTTCAATATACTTCTCGTAGTACAACTCAAAAAGAAAAGATCTCAAGAGTATTTAGTTTTGCTATTGAAAATAACCAAATGACTAAGAAGCAGTAAATAGGTATGGTCTTATTTCACATTTGCACTTGAGCTGAAGAGCTGATGGTGCTATGGCTGGTCACTGAACTATGAGCAAATTAATACTAGTCCTAAGCCCCCAGGTCTAAAGAACTTGCTGGCTGCCAGTCAAATCATATTTAAATCTTGTATTAATGTATTAATATTGAGCATTTGGTTTTGCTAAATATTGCATTTATTTTCAGGTATGTTGTAAGGTTTGCTCTCCAAAAAGAGTAATTGTCTTCCACATGGATTTCATCATTGCACCTTAATCTACTTGTTGACTTGAATGCTGGTTCTACTACTTCTTCAAAGCTCCAGTTTTATAAAGTCCGTTCTTCCCCCATTCCTACCTCCATAAAAATTATCTTGGTCATAATTCCCAGTTTAGCCTGGGGTTCAAGAGTTTTATCCACCGTTAAGGGATTTGAATAGTTAGAGATGAGCTAGATAGTGTATCTCTGTAGGGATCTTAATCGAAATCGATCTATCCCTGTGTTAAATTTTTTTTAATGGGAAGAAAAATAAGAAGACAAACCAAACACCCAAGTCCTCCTCCACTTTCTGCTTAATAGTGGAGTTAACAAGAGGCTTTCCCTGGGAATTATTCATTGACTGGGATCATTTTGGCTGTCCCCTGGGCCACCGAGTCTTCCCAGATGCCCCATTAATCTCTGGGAAATCCCCAGCACTGCAACTGTCACTGTATAATTAAATGTTCTGTTATTTTCTGCATGGCCCTGTACTTTGGCAGCTTATTTTCACTAATAGCAGGGCCTGTTCTTTGTCACTTACCCCGTATGGCTGTGAAGAAGTAGCCTTCAAATCTTTCCTCCTTATTTCTTCTTCTCCTTCTAAATCAAGCAGCTTCTTCCTCCTCCTTCTTCTCTCCTTATTCTTTCTCATCTCTTTGACTCAAAGCCAGATTTTCTAAATAATATATCAGGGAGATAGCAACTGTTTTTATATCCATTCTAACGTCTTTCCACTCAGAAGAAGATTTAAGATTTTAGAACTAAATGTGCATTGATTCTTAATTTTTTCCCCATAAAGGTTAATCTTTGGCTTGACTGTACATCCAGCCAATACCCAGACAACATGTATTGCTGTAAAAGCTGACCAGGAAAAAAATTTTAAATTCACTTCTTGATGTTGTTATTGTGCTAGTAATTACCACATCCTGATAATACAGGAAGATATTTTAAAGTCATTATTTTTTCCCCAGGGAGTCTGACCTCAGCATTTTCCCTTAACATGTCCCATTTTTGCTATTAAAAAAATGATGCCTCTTGGCACTAAATAAGGCATCTTCCCCTACTGGACAGTAGTGTCATCCAGATCTAGGGTAGTGAGGAGTTCTGGGAGCAGATAGTCACTGAATCGAACTGCAAACTCGCTAAGGAATTTCCCAACCCAATTTTGCATCCTTTGCCCATTGATTCTAAGCCTTTGGGTGCACAATGGAATTAGGTTGGGAGGCTTTAAAAATCCTGCTGTCTAAGCCACATGCAAGACCAATGTGAGAAGGGATTGACATGGGGAGAGAGAGCATTCATTTAATAATTCCAAAGGAAAAAAAGTCAATGAGAAGTAGCTCAGGGCTCCCACTGGAGGCCAGGTTGTTACACAATTGTAAGTCTGGCACCCCCTGGATATCCCCTTTTCTCCTTAAAGGAGGGCAGTGTAGTGGAGCAGGCAATCCTCACACCCTGGAGTCAGGCCCAGATGAGAACAGGCACCTCAGCCTGCAACCCTGGAGCCACACTCCTGACCTTTCCGAGCCTCAGTTCTCCCATGTGTAAATGGGAATCACTATACCTAACCCGTATGTTTGCCATGAAGTTTAAATGGGAAAACACTTATAAAATGTGCACTGTGGGCACTTCCTAAGAATCCAATAAATCATTTAGGTGTTTAGCATGGGGAGTGACTGCTCCACACCCCGTTTCTGCTCCACACTTCCTCCGCCCCCACAAACTCACAGTATATGGTCCATTACTCACAATTCTCCTTCATGCTTCCATAGTTTTGTACAGGTTTTTCATTCTAACCACAAGAATCCATCCCCTCTGATAGTTTACTTGTCAAATAATATTTATCCTTCGAGGCTTACCTTGGTTTCTCCCTACAGCATTCTTCAGCTTACCTAATACAGACTTAGTACTCCTGTGGTAACTTTCCTTCTGCACTCTGTACCTACCTTGAAAAGGCACAAAGCATGTCAATAGTTTAGAACCCCATCTATTTTCTCATAGGATTCTAGTTATTGAAGGCAGGAACTAACTCTCTTTGTTAGGTATCCCAGTGCCTAGCACAATACCCAGATGATAGTAGGTGTTTAATATACATTTTACAAATGAGTTCTTATAATATCACAGAAAGGTTGGCATTGTCCAGAATATTATGAGTCAGAAAAGAGAGGAAGACCCTGCGAACTAGTGGTGCAGGTGACATGGTAGAGAAAGAGGCTTGGAAGATGAGAAGAGAACAGTCAAATGCCCTCAGTCTGTCAAGGAAAAGCATTGTGATTGTTACTGAGGGTTTTAACTGAATTCATTGAGCTGAATTGAATTGCAGGCATTTCTGAGGAGCTTTCATTCCCATATTGCCTCCCTTACCCACGAACTGTCACCCCATGGGTACATATTGGAATTACCTGGAAGCTTTTAAAAAATCCTAGGAGATTTCTTAGACTGGGCCTCAGCATTTTAAAAGTCTAGTAATTTCCGTGAGAAGCCAAGGTTGAGAGCCATTGCCCAGCACAGTACTTTACTTAGTTCTTTGCCCACAACAGAGGCTCAAAAAAATCTGTTTTCTAATTGCATAAATGAACCTTTTACTCGTTACCTGATTCCCTCATCATAGCTGAGAATGAGAGTGAATAGCTGTGTTTTCCAAATACTGAATTAATCCACCCTACAAGTCTTCAAAAACAGACAGGAGCAACTAATTTGTAGCTTTAGGGAATGAGTCTTTGTTATTACTGGGTTGTTGTTTTTTTTGTATGCCCCCCTTTTTTTGCTGTCAAAGTAATATATTATGTTCTCAGAGTAGTAAGACAAGTCTAAAAATATTGTGGCAGAAAATGCTGTTTTGGGTGGGGGGCGGAATAGAGTGATCAGACCTCTGTTTCTGCCAATGGACCATTCAGGCATCTTGTCATCAAAGCAAACAGATGATTCCCCTGCATAGACATTGGTCTGTTTAGCACACAAAGGCTGCTAGGCATTCCCCAAAACTGTTGTTCTGAACTTAATAGTTGGTGTCAGTCTAGAATCGCACAGCACATAAAATAAGGGGAAGAATCCATGAGGATCAAGGCAACCTTCACTCTAGAAGCAAAGGAATGTTTATTGCACGTTTGAGGACAGAAGGTAAAGGAAGAGAGAGGCCATGAGGGAGTTTAAACTCTGATTCGCCTTACCATTTTGGACGTCAAAAAATACTGATTTCCAACCAATCTTCAGAGCCTATGGACTCATGTTGAAACATGCAGCGCCAAAATGCTGCTGATTGCCTCTAAAACACTTGCATGCCGCATAGAGAACCTTTTAAAAGCTCATCTTTCACCAGCATTCCTTAAGGAGGTAGACAGGCTGTTTCTCATAGATTGGCACAGATGAATATCATTGACTGCTCATTGTTCAGAAGTGCATTACCACAGAAGAAGTCGTTTAACTCTTTAATCTTCACAGATATTCAGTGTAGTACCTTGTATGCTTTAGGCCCATTTATTATAAAGATAGATGATCTTCATGTTAGCTTTCTATAGTGTCACACATCACCACCCATTTAGCGACTTAATACGACAGCTACTTATTATCTCTCCATTTCCATGGGCCAGGAGTCCAGCATCATCTTAGCCAGATTCTTCACTAAGGGACCTCAACCAAGGTGTTGGCTGAGTGTGTTCTGCTTTAGAGGCTTGACTAAGGAAAAGTCTGCTTCCAAGCTCATTTGGGATTTTGACAGCATTCATTCACTTGCAGCTGTATGCCTGAGGTCCCCATTTTCTTGCTGACTGTCAGCCAGGGACCCCTCTCAGCTCTAGAGGTGCCTACAGCTCCTTCCCATGTGGCCTTCTCACAGCGCAGAAGCTCACTTCTTCAAAGCCGGCCAGGGCACCTTTCTCATCCCAGTGTTAGGTGACATACCATAATTTTAGAAGTGATGTCCCATCACCATTGCCATATTCTGTTGGTTAGAATAACAGATCTACGAGTGTGATATGCCCTCACCTTTGCCATAGTCTTCAGTTAGAGGCCGGCCACAGGTTCCACTGTGAAGAAGTGGTGTGAGGGGAGGGGAGTACACATGGTTGTGTCTCAGGGCTGTGACCCTAGGGTGTGTGTTTACCACAATATCCTAAGCAGGCATTTTACTTAGACGGTTAATTTAATAGAACCAACTCAACAAAAGAGGCACAGTGTGGAGTAAAAGCGAAAGCGCTGGGATTAGTGTGCTCTGCAATTTTGTCACTCCATGGCCTTAGGCTACTTGTTACTTAAACTCTGAGACTGGGTTTTAGTTTCAATAAGATGGGAGCAAATACCATCTGCCGTATAGAGCTGTAAATATAAAACTGCACATGTATTTGAATGTTCCTATAAATTGTTCAGTAAATCTTAGTTTCCATTAAAAAGAATGATCAACAGACATTATTTTAGTATGTTTGTGTCCTTTAAACCCAAGATCAAGTCACCAAGATTAAATCCTTCTTCATTTAACTCAATTTCTGGAATTTTTGCAACTTATTTAGAAGCAGTACTTTATAACTTATTTTTTCTAGGAAGTATGCGTTCCTATATGCAGGGTCAGCTTCCAGTTGAATCCTTAATTACCATAGACTTTCCCCTCCTGATGAAGAAGAATGAAGATGCTCATTTTTGAGTATAAATATATAGCCCTGGCTGGTGTGGCTCAGTGGATTGAGTTCAGGCCTGCAAACCAAAGGGTCAATGGTTCGATTCCCAGTCAGGGCACATGCCTAGGTTGCAGGCCAGTTTCCCCAGTAGGGGGCATTTGAAAGGTAACCACACATTGATGTTTCTCTCTCTCTGTTTCTCTTTGCCTTCTCCTCTCTCTAAAAATAAATAAATAAAACCTTAAAAATATAAGTAGATAATAAAGATTTTAAAATATCAAGCTGTAGGTCAAAGAATTTCATCCCAGCCCATACTGTTTAGGAATATAGACCACATCTCAGGAGCAAAGAAACTAAGTATTTTGTCTTCTATATTCTAGTTGTTGAAACAGTACAGAATTTGGGTTCCACTGAAGTATATTCTGGCAATTAGAGCAATCATCATAAGCTCTACCTGTTTGGGGGAATGAATATTATATAAAGATAGCTATCAGAAAAAGGTAGACATAGAGGGGTTGGAAAAAGTAGATTTACAGTGTGAACAGGCAAAATATGGTTTATTCTTAGACTATATATTTATTTATTAATTACTGTATTATTTGTTTTTTATTATTAACCTACTTTTGCCCACCCCTGTACACCCTTCCCTGAGACCTTGTCTGCTTAGGAGCGAAGTAAATGTTGGGGAAATCACATGGAAGGCTCTTTATCTCTGGCAAAGTACTGGAGCTGATTTTCTGTTACTTTCCATCAGGGTGCTACATTAAGTTAAGGGAAAATGAAATTACTGGTAAAACAGAATGCCTTTCTTTATGCCTGCCCCCACGCTTCCTTGTGATATTTCAAAGCATGCCATCATAGCGGGACTTTGTAAGTACCTCAGTTCATACTCTGAAAGGACTCCTGACGGTTGGCCCTCTTAAGAAGCAAGAAGTACAGGAAAATCACATAGTCACCCCAGAGTTGACTTAGTGATATGCATTTTTCACAGTTCGCTTCTGAATGCATTTTTGACATGCCCTGTGTCATTATGATTTGCTGTTGTTGCATGTTATTAAATTCATCAGTTCTAACACACTCTGTTCCCAACTTTACCGCTTGTGATCATGATTTGGATCTCAGTACATTCCTGATAAATTAAGCCCGTATGATCACGTAGCATGCATGGGGAAGAAGGTGTACTGGATTCAAAAATTTCAGACATTCTTGGTTTCTTGTTCTTCTCCAGAAAACATTTTTCATAGGTCATATTTCTTTCTTTTTTAAGAAGCAAGCCATAAGTTTAGAAAAGCAAATGACCTACTTTTGAGGATAAACAAGACCTTTTCCCCTACAAAACAAGTCCTATGTACAAAGGAACATCTTTTCCTTTTGCTTGGACTAGGCCCATTTGGACTAAGTACCTGTCACTACCCTAGTAATATTTTGTTCGTATTATTAAAAATATAAAATATAGACTTTTTTTTAAAAATGAGATTAAAATTAATAGAGACTGAAGTTTACAGTTGCTTGTAGCATCCCTTTGGAGAAAGATGACTGATGATAGATGAGGCAACAGACTAAAGGCATGAAGTGGTCCCCCAATTCTTCCCTTCTGCATTTTGTCCTTACCATTGCATTCTGTCTCAGGAGTGTCATCAGGTTTGACTCCTTTGTCTGTTGGTGGCAGAAGCTGGTGAGTAACAACAGTGTAGAGCAGGTTTCCATAAATTCACATCGAACATTTGACTTTTAGAAAAGCTGCTTTTAAGTATCTCCTATCAGAGATACTGTGTGCTTACAGGCTCCTCATTATACTCTTCCTAGAAGATGAAGAGACATGTAGTCCTTCATCTACTAAAATTGGGTATTAAATTGGGTATTATTCCCAGTTGGATTCATGGCAGGCCACCCCTGAAATGTGTGAGTTTGGTGTTAATCACAATGAGCCTTTGCTTCCACACTACTCATGGGCCTATGTAGGAGCTGTGCTTTTCTGAATTCAGGATAAACTGTAATTAAATAATTTTTATTTCTATTATTTAAAGAGAAGAAAATATTCTGATAGCTTTCTACTTCTTCGACATCCCAGAATGACAGATGCTAAAATAAACATGCAGTAGGCATAAAACTTTATGTAACATTAGGAAAATATTCTTCTGTAGTTAGAAACTATATATGTGAACTAGAAGTTTGGATTGAATACCATATTTCATGCTTTTGCTGGTTTTCTTTCACTGAAAATTGGGATAGATGGCTATATTTCTCAGTTGCCAAAAAAAGATCTTTCTTTATCAGTATATAGTTCAGGAAGAAGACATAAATTTTAGGGTCCCAAAATTGCACATTTAAATTTATTGACAAAATTATTTTTATTTGGCATTTATTTTTTATTGTAAAATTCTGAACTGGGGTGATTACTCAATCTTAATATTCTAGTACTTTCTTTTTTAAAAATTTTTTAAATTTATTTTTTAGCAAGGGAGGGAGAAAGGGAGAGAAACATCAATGTATGAGTGAAACACAGATTGGTTGCCTCTCTCACACCCCCAACTGAGGATCTGGTTCATTACCCAGGCATGCGCCCTGACTAGAATCACACTGGTGACTTGCACTCTCAGGCCAACACCCAAGCCACGGTGCCACACCTGCCAGGGCTACTACAGTACTTTCTGGATCACAATTATATGTTCTCCTGCCTGTCTCCTGGGAATAAACCTAACCAAGGATATAAAAGACAGGTACTTGGAAAATCATGTGACACTGTAGAAAGAAATAGAAAATACAAATAAGTGGAAGCACATACTATGTTTATGGATAGGAAAAATTAACATCATTAAAATGTCCATACTGTCCAAAGCAATTTATAGATTCAAAGCAATTCCTATCAAAATTCCAGTGATGTATTTCACAGAACTGGAACAAATATTTTTAAAATTTATAAGGAACCAAAAAAGGCCCCACATAGGAACAGCGACCTGGAGATAGAAGAATGAAGTTGGAGGAATCACTCTACCTAATATCAAACTATACTATTAGGCCACAGTAATCAAAACAGCCTGGTACTTTTACTGGCATAAAAACACACATATGGAACAGAATAGAGAGCTCAGAAATAAACCCACACCTTCATAGTCAGTTAATATTTGACAGAGGAAGCAAACACATACAATGGGCTAAAGATAGTTTATTCAATAAATGGTTTCAAAAATTGGACAGATACATGCAGAAAAATGAAACTAGACCACCTTGTAATACCACACCTAAGAATAAATTCAAAATGGATCAAAGACTTAAATGTTAGACCCGAAACCATAAAAATTGCAGAAGAAAACATAGGCAGCAAGATCTCAAACATTGCTTATAACAATATTTTATCAGATATGTCTCCCCAGGCAAGGGAAACAAAAAATAAACAAATGGGACTACATCAAACTAAAAAGTTTTTGCAAAGCAAAGGAAATCATCAACAAAATAAAAAGACAACCCACAGAATGGGAGAACATATTTGCTGATACATCTGATAAAGGGTTAATATCCAAAATTTATAAAGAACTTGCAAAACTCAACACCAAAAAAAAAAAAAAAAAAAAACCCAAAACAACCCATTTAAAAAATGGACAGAAGACCTGAATAGACACTTCTCCAAAGAGTACATACAGATGGCCAATAGATATATGAAAAGATGCTCAACATCACAAATCATCAGAGAAATGCAAGCTAAAACCACAGTGAGATATCATCTCACACCTGTCAGATTGGCTATCATCTATAAACCAACAAACAACAAGTGCTGACAAGGATGTGGAGAAAGGGGAACACTTGTGCACTGTTGGTGGGAAGGCAGACTGGTGCAGTTACTGTGGAAAGCAGTATGGAGATACCTCAAAAAACTAAAAATGATTTACCTTTTGATTCAGTGATTCCACTTCTGAGAATGTATCTGAAGGAACCCAAAACACTAATTCAAAAGAGTGTAAACACCCCTATGTCTAATGTAGCCTTATTTATAATCCCTGAAATATGGAAGCATCCCAAGTGTCCATCAGTAGATGAGTAGATAAAACAACTATGGGACATTTATCTAATAGAATACTACTCGGCCATAAAAAAGAAAATTTTATGCTTTGCAACATTATGGATGGACCTGGAGAATATTATGCTAAGTAAGATAAGCCAGTCAGAGAAAGGCAAATACCATATGACTTCACTCATATCTAGAATCTAATGAACAAACTGAACTAACCAGGAAAATGGGGACAGACTCAGATGGAGAACAGGATGACAGCTGGGTGGGGCTTGAGAGTGGAGAAATTGAGCAAAAAGGAAAAAGGACTCACAGACATGGACAACAGTGTGGTGACTGCTGGGGGGAGGGGACTATAAGGGAACTAAATGTTGACGGGAAAAAATACAAAAAAAGAGCAAAGACATTTTCTAAATGGTTAAAGATGATAGATAATGAGTTACTATTACATTATTATAATTACATGTAAAGTTACTTTTTTACATTTATTACAACTTAGGTCTTCTATCCCATCCTACTTTTTTATAATGTTTGGACAGGAGTTTCCCATTAATACCTTCTCTGTGAGATAATGTCTGTAAAGTGTTTCGAGGTCATCAGGAAGTGAGGGATCATTTCGTTGAGGCATTTCGTGAAGATGGATTGTTTGTATCGCTTGCAGTCAATGTCATGCTGGGGTCTACATGTATATATAAAAAGCATGTTTTGCAATTTAGAAATTGGCTCATCTTTCCTAGGATTATATATGTTTATATATATTTAATGGTTTTAGATGAGGAGAGAAGAAAGAAGATGTGTACCAATGATGCACTCCTGTATCTATGAGTCAACATTTGATTATTTTTAACCTCTGAGACTTAATAGCCAACATCGATCCTTTGATGCTGTTATGTTAAAGACTTGGAAGGAATTACCCCACGTGGATGGATAATTCTTTTAGCAAGAAGCTAAGCCTGTCAAGCTTAACCTGTCAGTTGCTTTCTTCTTCTGAGATAAAATTGTTTCATGAACTGTCATTTAATTCTTCAGAGTATAAAAGAGACAATGAATGAATTTCCAGATGGCTCCTGCCAGTGGTCACAATGACGTTCCTCCAGAGATTACTCTGTGAATAGCAAAGCCATTTGGCCACATCTTTGCAATGACCTCACAGAGTATTTTCCACCTGCCTATACGTGTGACATCATTCATTTCCTTCTCTCCGTTTCCCACTCCCTCCCATTGACATAAACCTCGAGGGCCACCTCAGCAAGCTTCAGTTGTTTTCCTCCTTCCTGTATAGATAGAGTGGAGAATAGGTTCACCCAGACCTAATAATAAAATCTAGCATTTATTGAGTTCTTCTGATGTTCCAGGAACTGTTCTAAACATTTTACGTACGCTGATTAATTTCTTAACAACCCTGTGAAATAGCTAACATTATCCCTGCTTATGGATGAGCAAATTGAGGAGAAGGGATTAAGTTAGTGACACAGCCAGGACTTGAAATTTAGCAATCCTGGCTGCCAACACCCTGCCCTGTCTCTGACAATAGCTCACTGCTCAGTCTCTCGTCTGCCAGGCCCCGCTATTAGCGATCTTGATGAATGGGGTATCTGTGAACACAAACAGGGAAACAAACTCCATGCCAGCCTTTGAATTGAATGTGGAATTTCATAAAAGTGTGTTCCAGCTAAATATTTCACATATTGTTTGGATTAAGATTTTTTAGGATGAAGAAGACTAGCTCGCCGGCTTTTGGGTTCCTGGATGAAATCCACATGACTCAGTCATTATGGGACTCACTCAGGGCCTCCACTGTCCTGGGAGGGTTAAGGGCTTTATTTGAACTGCTGCAAAGTCCAAATAAAGGCTGCTATAAAGTCTTCTAAGTGAAACCAGAGTCTCATATGCAAAAGGTGAACCAAATCCAGATTTTTAAGCTATTGATGTTCATATGCAGTTTCTTCCTGGCTAAAAGATGTTACCCAAGGAAAAAAAAAAGAAGGTCAGTGGAAAACATGAATGTCTGGATACAATAAAATTGTCACTATTAATCATTTGTACATGTGAGAAGAATTGAGGCTGAGAACATATGAAATATCTTTATATCTCAGGGTCTGCCTAACATCCAGAAGCAACCTGGGTGTGTGGTCTTATTCCCCAGTTTGGATAAGGAATCCTGGAAAATTCTGCTCTCCACGCACGGAGCTGGGAGCCCCTCCTCTCCTTACCACATTAGAAGGGGACGATAAATCCCCATGGAGCAGGAGCAAGGTTTTCATCCCTTGAGTGAGGCTCACCCACCCACCTCAGAGATCTCTTCATCAGCCATGCCCAGGATAGATGGGGGTCAGAATCATCTAGCTGTTGCAGACAGGAGGACTGTGCATCATCCCTATTGACTCTGGCCAGTGTGACTTCAGTTACAAAGCCTGCACCTCCAGTTGCAGGGTGCTGAGGGTGATTAATGTGATTTTCCTTAAGGGCCAGGGATTTTGCATTTGAACATTCTTGGCCACAATCTTCAGAGCTACCGCGTGCAGGAAGCTTGGCCGTCGGGACTGTGCAGGGAGGCAGGCCTCCTTAGGCCAGAGCCGTAGCCAGCAGCTCAGGCATAGGGCTGCAGCTCTCTTACCTCCTGCTCCACAAGGACACATCTGAGAAAGGCTTGTTAGTGACTGAATGGCCCAGGGCAGGGACTCCCCCGACCCACAGTGGATGCACCTCATGGGTTCATTTCACACTGGAAATAGGACATGTTTAATTTTTGATTTTATACTTCCAACCTTGTTCCCTTCCTACCCCTTTGCAATAAAATTCCAAGTTCTCAATTGCTTGTGGAATAAATTTATTTGAAAGGACAATGCTACATTATATTTGACTTTCCAGTTTAGGAAAAAAAAAAGGTAGATTCCTAGCTAAGAAATAATGTTGTCCTATTTTTTTCTCTTTCTATTTCCCCCACTGGAAACCTCCCAAAATAAGTTCATGTATGTGAATTTCATCTCTCTTCTTCCTCATTCTTCTCAAAACTACTAAACTCAACCCGCCTGCTTTTCATTACAACTCTGGCCTGGCCACTGACCCTGATGATGTGTGTGCAAGCTTGTGAAGTGTCGTTCATGCACTCATGCAAGGTCCAGACACGATCATCTGAAGCTCCCGCCGCGCAGTGAAACAGGCCTCTGTAAAGCATGACCATAACTGGAGCTGCCCGCACTGTATCCCTCAGGGTCTCATTTTGCTTTCTCTGTTGATTGGTAATTATTCTCTTTGACAAGCAGTGAATCACTCTGTTGTGGCTTTCTGGGATGGCAATTGGAATACGAAAACCCGTGGGCATTTTCTCACACATCTCTTAATGTCTTGATATTTTTGGATGTTACATAGCAGCCAGCAAATGTTTCCTAACGGTTTTTTTTTTTTTTTTTTTTTTTTTTGAGAAAGATACAACCTAAATAGGGAAGATAATACATTCAGGGGAATAAGCCAGATACTTCAAAAATCTTTGGTGGAAATGTGGAAAATCTATACATTTAATTGCAGCACTGAGGGCACTTTCAAGCAGGTACGGAACTCTCGTCCTGGACCTGGAACAGGGACTGATGGTGGAGACATTGATGCAGTTCTACAGCTCAGTTCAGATGGATAAAAGCAGTGCGGTGCCCTAGGTTTCAGACTGTCTTCAAACTGTATTGGCTTTTGAGACACGGTGGTTCCAAACTACCCCTGAGGTTGCAAAAACTTATGGCTGATCGCCTAAGGAGAAAATCATTGCTGTATTTAGAAGTAATAGTATTAAATAAAGGACAATGGAGGTCCCAGGATAGCTAAGAAGTGTAGACACCTTCACTCCTGACCCTTACACACACACACACACACACACACACACACACACACACACATTCATTCCTCCCACCCACTCTTCCCCACCCCACATAAACACATGTTTTCCCCTGCTCCCCACTTATCTTCCTTTTTTCTTTTATTTCTACATTTTCTGATGTCCAAAATTTTTTTGCTTAATGGGGGCATGGGAAAATAGTTGTGTTGTAGGCAACACATCAGCTACAGAAAGTAGTAAGTTATCATTTCAATACAAACTCAGCAAACAATTAAGAAACTTTTATTATAGGCAATCACTTCATGTAACTGAGATAAAAGTTATAGCTCATTTTTAACATGGCTGTAACTCCAGGAAAGAGTTACATGCTAAGAGGGGAAACCTTTCCAGGGAAGCAGATTTTTCCACATTTCCACTGGGATTTACCAATCTCCACATAAATCAAGGAGCTTGGAGAATGTTCTGTGTCTATGTCCCAAATGGAAGTCTTGGAGGTTTATAGGAGTCAAACTTTCCTTTCAATGCCGTGATTTAATTCTCATTTATGATTTGGTCCTCACAACAGGTTTCATTATCCGTTTTTTACCAATAAGGACATTGAGGCTCAAACATAGTAAGTCATTTGCATAAGGTCACATAGCAAGAGACAACCCTGGAATGCAAATGGAGGACTCCATGAATTCAAAGCGTAGTCCCTCCCCAAATAAAACAGAGGTCTATAAAATTAACGAGAAAAAAACACAGATATGATCTTAGGTGCCTTCCTTGAGAGTATATTAATCATTTCTGATACTTCAATTTTGTAGAGTATAGATAAAGTCCATTCGGTAATGCCAAGGTCCCAATATTTATATTTTTACTAGATACCCAAGGAAATACAGAATAGTAAACATTGCAGGAAATGCAATGTTGTCATTGTAAGTGGGGTGGGAAAGTTGCATGTTTCAGTTGGAAGAATGGTTGAAAGGGATAAGAAGAATATAGTTAGCCATTTCCAGGAAGCTTAGAGCTATTCTTGAACTTATTTCATCATAGAATCACATTCTTAATATACACAGTCAAAATGAGAGAATTGCCAAGTATTCTTCCATTAGAGCAAATATCTTTCCCCTGTCCTGCTCCACTGCAGCAATAAAAATATGAAATGTGTTCCTTTAGCCATACAGGGAAGGGTTTCAACCTATTTGGGAAAAAAGCCACAAAGTAGAGATCTGGAGATTAGAGATTTTAAATGTCTAAATGTAGGTTTCCAACTCCCTTTGTTCCATGTTCTATGTGCTTCTGGTTAATACCACAAATAGTAAAGTGTAATATCATGGTCACAAGGAGCACAAGTAATTTAATAGATGATGCAAGTTGAAAAGAAAGAGAAGAAATCACAGAGATCACAATTTTCATACCTCATTTTGTCGCTCCCTTCTTCATTCCTCATATCCTTCACAGGCTCTGTCTTTCAAAAATGTTTTTGTCTTTTATCATTATAAAATAGAAGCTTGATAACAAATGTTTTTAACAGCTGATAGCTTAGGTATCTTCAATTTTAAAACATACCATGATTATTTTTACTGCTTTTCATGTTAAAACATGGAGCCATTGAACTTAATAGAAAGAAACAATATTTTGAGGTGTTGTATTAGCAATAGTATGAATTTCAGAAGAAACCTATAAATTAGTCAGCTAAATTATACAGGGAGAATTTTTATATGAGTTTTAAGGTTTTTAAGAAATTATAATTTATCATGCCAAAATATGTTATTAAATTTATTGGAAAGAAAACACAGGTTTATGAATACCTATGTATCATTTAGATACAGAAAAAATGGGTGAGGAAATTTTTAATAAAATCAATGGTTTTCATACATTATGATAACATTTTAATAAAATATCAGAAAGGTTTACTGGCTGAATAAATTTGTTTACCTTTTTTTATATTTTCTTTTTAAAGGTATGTGTACATGTGAGTGGTTAATGAGAGCGAATCATTTATTGAAAGATCAAATATTAAAAAGGTACTATAGGTCAATGCATTTTCCAAGAAGAAATCTTATATTATTCTAGTTTTTTATAACTTTAAAACATATTTAAAGCACAACAATAAAATACTAACTAACAAAATAAAATACTAACTAAAATTTGTGTTCCTCTGGTGCTTTAAATTAGATCCTTATAATCATGAAAGATGGATGGATTTTTTTCTTTTTATTCTTTTCTAAAATATTTACAGTTGTAAAAATGCGTTTTAGCAGACCAGCCTTCTAGTCATTTTCAAATTCCAATGTTCTCAAGTACTCTCCAACAGCAAAAAACTTACCTATTCAGCACCTGTTGTACAATTTTAACTATCCAGTGTCCTACTTCAAGGTGATAAGAATCCTTGTAGGTTCACATACTCAAGTAGGTGTGTACACTGGTAAACCATAGCAAATAAGCATAATACCTGTTTTAAAACACCAACTATTCAGAGTGCCAGTGGTAAGAAAGGCATAACCAAAATAGGGAAAACAGAAAAGAGGGTCACTTAGGAAACTGAATCTTCTATCTAATATGAGGAGGTACATGAGATGAAGTAGGAAAATTGGGTTTTTGCCATGTCATAATTCATGCATTTTGAACTGAAATATGCAATCGCTTAAACAAAGTAGATGAAAATAAAGGTGATGAATCATTTGTAATGTATAAAAAGTTTCAAGCAAATTCCATTTCCTTTTAATAATAAATAATGGTTGGAGACGTCTGGAATGGCAGAATGAGGACCTCTGTAAATTCACGCTTCCATAAATGCAATGAAAACACTGGCAAAATCATCAAAATCAACTCTAGACTTCTGGAATCTGAAATCTTGTAACAACCTAAAAAGCATTTACCTGGAGAAAACTGATGAGCCTCATTAAGAACTGTAGGATTTGGGGCACTTTAACTTGATCTACTATTATCACTCTTTTCCCAGCTCTGCAGTAGCCTGGAAATCCAGCAGCCTCACAACCAGGGCGGCTGTGAAAATGGTGGCCCTGCAGTCACTGGAGTGGCAGGCAGATGGGATTGAGAGCTCCACAGAAGGTTCTACCTTCAGAACATTGTCACTGTTTGAATTATCTCATGGCCTCTGGAAAAGCCCATTGAGGGTGCTGTTGCTATTTGATCCTACTCAGAACACTTGATGAGAAAGAGCCCTATCTCAGGGTAATTTGTAAAAAAAAAAAAAAAAAAAAAAAAAAAAAAAAAAAAAAAAAAAAAAAAAAAAAAAAAAAAAAAAAAAAAAAAAAAAAAAAAAAAAAAAAAACACAAAAAACAAACAAACAAAAAACAGTAGTGATTTTTTAGTATCACAGACAAACAAGAACCTGGACAGAAACTGAAAAGGAAAATAAGGGAAATATGATGTCCATAGGATGTTTTTGAAAAGCTCAAACGTATGCCTGGGGATCTATCTAGAAGGCTGTATTCCTGAGCAAAGCTATATGCAGGCCCAGAAAGACATGAGAGATTGCCAGTCTCTCACATCTGGATGACCCTGAATCTCTGTGCAGGCAGAAAACAAAGTTTAAGGGAGAATAGTAAACTCACTTACTGAGCATTGAAATTAGGCCACAACACATATGCAGAGGCTGTCAATGAAGTTTGGAAGACTTGGTTTTCCAAGACATTTAAAGATATCTCTGACCAATCATTAGCTGATTAATAAGTTAACTGAACAGAGACTTAAGCAGTTACACACTACAGAGAATACAGACTTTACAGGGTTGGTCCAGAAAAGTTGTAAAACAAACAAACAGCAGCAGCAGCAACAAGAAAAAAATAACAACAACATAAATGGGATAAACAACAGCTAGATAGGATGATCTAGTTTCCAAAGTTTTCATGTTATATTATTTGATATGTCTAATTTTCAACATAAATTATGACACACACAAAAGAATAATAAAGTACTATCCATACACAGGAAAATAAGCAGTCAACAGAAACTGTCCCAGATGAATACTAGATTTTGGACTTACTAAACCAAGATTTTAAATAAGCTTATAAAATTTGTTCAAAGAACTAAAGGAAAATATGACAAAATAATTAAAGAGAAATATGACAATAAAAGTTATCAAAGAGAGAATATCAATAGGTAGGAATTATAATTAAAGGATCAAATAGAATTCTGGTTTTGAAGTTATAAGAACAAAAATAAAAAATTCACAAGTGAACCCAATAGCAGATTTTAGCTGGCAGAAGAAACAATCAGTAAACTTGAATATAAATCAATTGATATAATCTAGTATGAAGAACAGGAAAAAAGTGAGAAAAATAGAACCTTAGAGAACTTTGGGACACCATAAGAATACCCAACATATGTATAATGGGAATCTAGAGTCGAAGAGATAAAAAATATTCAGAAATATTATTTAAAGAAATAATGGCCCCAAACTCCCCAAAACTGATTTTAAAGAAACATTAATCTTCATATTCAGGAAGATCAAAAAATTCCATTAGGATAAACTTAAGGAGATCCACACCTGTACATATCATAGTCAAACTTTCAAAAGACAAAGAGATAATTTTGAAAGCAGCAGGAGAAACATTATCCATATATATAATAAGTCTTACTTAAGAGTAGTAACTGATAACTCCTCCGAAACCATGGAGAATAGAAGACAGTGGGAAGACATATCCAAAGTGCTGAAGGAAAAAGACTATCAGCTGAGAACTCAGTACCCAGCAAAACTATGCTTCAAAAATGAGGAAGAAATTAAGACTCTTTCCTGAAAATGAATAAAAAAGAACAACCTATACAGAGAGCTGAGATTTTCTAAAGCTTCTTTAAATTGTCTGCAGAGCTTTGTGCTGACAGGTACTAAAAGAGAAAAAAAATAATACAAAGATACAATTTCATTTAAATAAAATTATTTCTCTTTCCTTTGGTTGTTAGATAAGTGATTTATATTTTTAAAAAGGGGTTGTTTAGGCTCATTTTCTCTTTTGAGAGCTAATGGTTAGGAGGCAGAGTGCATGGGAAAGCTGTAAAATGGAAATCTCAGTTTGACCCAGGGTGCCTTGGCTTAACACTGCAGAATTCTGCTGACTTCCTTATGACATGGCTGCCTATTATATATGCTAAAGCATGTTCATTCAGAGCAAAGATCTGTGACCATCAGTTAAACTAGGCTGTAGCCTCTGAACCAACATACTGTTTCAGAGATGGGAAGCATTGGCTTCTTCTTGTTTGTAAAATTCACTTGATAGCAATGATCCTGAAGACTACAAGTCTAGAAAGTATGCCCTTGAAAAAATTGTGAACATAGTTTTTAGGTTGACAGCTGAAGTGAGTGGAAAGTACAGAGAGTTCCCACATAATCTCCTGCCCCCCCAATCCCAGCCTCCCTGACTATCAATATCCCACACCAGAATGATACATCCGTTACAATCAATGAACCTACAGTGACACGTCGTCACCCAAGTCTACAGTTTACATTAGGGTTCACTCTTTTAATATTTATCTTAAAATAATTTAGAGCATTCATTTTATGTACATAACATTGTATCTTTGTGTTAAAGTAATACTAAGTCTTATGAGTGATTGAATTCAGTTGTAAGTGTCATTTATATGTATGTATTACTAACCTCCTTTAAATTTGATGGGGTTTACAACATTTAAAAATACAAAACACTTTGCAAGCTGGGTCTTGATAGCAGATCTCCCCAGAATTCTTGCATTGTATATTCCTGACACACACATGCACACACGCACTTTTAAGTGGATAAGGTGTTGATGTGGTCCTTCCTTGTTTCATTGTTGATGTGGTATCTGGTTCTGTCAATTTTCCCATCTCCTGTTCTCTATAGAAGTGTGGCTGAATCCTTAAAAGGGGAAATTTAGCATGGGCTAAAGATTGCTGTCACATGAATGCTTGGCTAGGGATGCATAAAAATAAAATACTAAGCACATTTGAGATGGAGCCCTGTATAGCTAGACGGAACAGTTCAGATCTGTCATTATAGGTTGCCTTTGATAGAACCTGTCGTAAGCTGAAACCATTTAAACCTCAGCACTGCAAACCTTATAGTGTTGTCTTTTGGGAGGGCGGTTGCGGTTCATTTCTCTAGCAAACCGGAGGGAACTCCCATTGTCTTGTTTTACTCCTCTGCAGTGGTGTTCCTTTGATTTGTAAACCAGTTCAAACCTTTTCTTCCCAAGAGTTGTTAAAAAAAAATTCTCATATGAAAAAGAAACCTTTAGTGTATCAACAGAATACCCTTTTTTGGCTGGCTGGCTGTCCATCTATCCATCAGCCACCCATCCATCTACCTACCTACCAACTTACCCACCTGTCTGTTCATTTAAATTTGGTTTCCTAGCAGAGAAGCATATTAAAGATGGAAAAAGATTATGTACTTTTTCAGAGGGCTGAGCTCTACCCTTTATTATGTACTTAGAAAGACAATGAGAATCTGCATCTTTGTTTTCTCATCTGTAAATTGAGGGAAAGAATGTTAAGCGTGCAGGGTTTTAAAGGTTAAGAGAGACCGTGTATATGGCAGTGCCTTTGTCGCCTATCCCACAGCAGAGAAACGTTAGCGTCGCTGTGGTGGTGAGTGGGTGTGGAGCTGTCATCATCCCTGGTCACTGTTCAAGTAGGAACCAGCAGCACACGTTTGAGAAACTGCCCCCTGAGAGCAGGAGTGCAACCTGTGAGCACCAACCAGGGTCAGAGGACAGTCGTCACTGAGAATAGTCTGTGCCCTTAACATGACACCAAGAAGAAGGAGACCTTGCTGTTCTGAAGCCTTAACAGTTTCCAAAGTGCTCTCACTAATATTTCATTCTTATTTTGATCATCAAGACAGCCCTCTAAAGTAGTTCAGGCACAGTTACTGTCCCCATTTCACAACTGAAAGAGTCTGGGGAGTCTTTGGCTTCCTGGAGGTTCTAGAACCAATGGTCTTCAAAGCCGGATGAGGCCAAGTCTTCCAACTCCGAACAGGGCACTCCCATGGCCGGCTGCTCGGTTGCTAATGAGGCAAACAGTGAGGGCAGAGGCTGGATGGACCATGTTGACACTTCACATCTGGTCTGTGGTGGATGAGTGAAGCTAAAGGGGACACAGCCACATCATTAATATTCAATATGAACAACACATAAATCTCATGCCATGTAATATTTTTAGGAAAGCGGGGAATTGCACATGTTTTTGTTATGATGGAATGTCCTACTGAAGTGGAGTCTTGGAATTCTGAGTGCAACAACGAAAGACTAAGAGCTTAATTGGTTAATTAGATGAGAAGCAATCACGAACCAGACTTGCAGGTATAGTGAAGGGGGAAACTGAGGTCTGAAATTGACCTTACCTTCTCATGGGGCATCATTTCTAATTATTATTCAACTTTCCAAGGATACATTATAACTTCGTGTTGCCAGTCTTTTTGCCCTGATTGGGCAAAGAACCAATTATAACTTTATTTACTTTTATAGCCAGAGGGGGGAAGAAGATTTAACAAACAAATAAAAAAGATACCAAATGATTTTGTGCCTTCATAAAATGTTAAAAGAGAACTCTCACATGAAAAAAAGAATATCTATTTAAATGTAATTTATATAACTAGATTATTTTTCTATTTTATTTCATCTTTATTGTACTTTGTTACATTACCTTTAAAGTTTATACATATCATCCAACTTTTATAAGCACATTTTTCTAATCCAGCTTCCATCAGAACGAACTCATGAGACTGCTTGTTTCTGAGGTGTGTTTGCAGAGTCCTTTCAGATACCAGTATATATAATATCTGCTCCAGAACAGTGATTTTGAACATGTGGTCTTCAGATCACCAGCATCAGCATCGTGTTGGAAAGGCAAGTCCTCAGGCCCCACCCCAACCCTACCTAGTCAGAGGCTCTGAAGTCAGTGTTCAGCAATCTCCGTGTTACAAGCCCTCCAGGTGATTCTGTACTTTCAAAACCACTGCCCTGGAAGAGTCAGGGATTGTTCTGGGGGTGAGATGAGGCCCTTTTAATGCAGATCCGGAACCCCCTCCGATTTCACTGTGGAGCAAACAGGGAGGGCCAATCTAGAAGGTGGGCTTGTTCCACGGCAATCTGGCGGACCGTCACCTGCAATCCAGGCCAGCGTAGTCTCTGCGAAATTCTGGTGTGCTTGGGCCCCCAGGTGGGCCCAGTTGGAAAAGCCCAGTTGGGGTACCCCTTAGGAATCTTTACATATGCCCTATACATGGTAAGAAAATTATCCTCCGCACTTGGCAGAGGGGCAGAGGGGATATCCAAGGCTTGCTTATTGCACTGTCTGTGAATAAGACTTGCCTTACTTATAAGAGAGTCTCTTCTCGTTGGTGTTTGACCTTAGACGATAAGACAGACCATGAGCACTTAGGATAACAGAATATTAGGGTCTGGAGCATTCTTAGAAGCCATCTAGTCCAGCTCTTAGTCCAGCAGTGTAGTGGTTGATTACAACATGCTCAATAATTATAACATTAATATTAATAATCATACTTGCCAAGTACTCTATCTTCTATAATTTCACAACTTCATGTGATTTTCAAGTCACCCGTATATTAGGGAATGTGGGTATCATCATAGTTACCATGATAAGGAACCTGAAGCTCAAAGAGGCTGAGTGACTTTTCCAGAATCCCAAAGTTAAATGGGAGCTGAGACTGAAATTCACATTTTTCCCATCCTCTTTGCATCATGCTGCCATAGGTTCAAGGAATTAAATTAAATTGGATAAATTGTGTGAATGTGATGTTTTATTTCTCAAAATTCTCTTTGCAAGCCCATGATAATGGATATTCCCTTTCCCTATTTTTCGGACTCTAAGAATCCCTGGGGTCACTAGCTATGTTTTCTTGCTCCTCTGCCCTTGGCAGCCACCTCCTTTCACAGCCCCCACCACACATCCTTGCCCTGGCAGACAGCAGTTTTCCTCTCATGCTTTTCAGAGGTTGAGAACCATAGAAATGTATTGGGAATTCTTGCCCAAATTAGAAATGGTGGCTTCACATGAGCTGAGTCCTTCTTCACCCTGCTACAGAAATCAGTGTTTTTAATGGTCTCCAGGAGTGACGATACTTACACACCACGTATGCATCCTCTTCTACTTCTCTTGTAACTAGAGACCTACCGAACTCAGGATAGGCATGGAGCAGACCGTTGTCCAATCACCTCCTTGCCTTTGTCTTTCTTCTGTCCCTAAAGATCCAGCCAGAGGATGGATAAGATAAGGTTTTAAGATTAGCAAATTGCAGAGTGATCCTAGAGATTTGGAGTGAGGGGATAGGTGATCCCTGAGCAGAGTTAACTTTCAGGGAAGCCTAAAAATGTACCGTGCTGGGAGTCTTGCGGTTATGGTTATTTTTCAACCTTCTTGGAACCTCCCTGGTACCAACTCCAGGACACGTTGACCCCAGTTCTAAAAAAGCATTCTGCTCATGAAATCCTGCCCAATGCATGTTGGAAGGTTGTTTAGAGCCATTCCAGTCACTCACTGCCTGCTGCAAATGGAGGTAACTTGTACACAATAATTCTTCCCACCACCTGTGACAACGAAATAATTCACCCAGGGGTAGGCAGCGCATGAAAGGAGGAAGCCCAGAATCATCCGTTCTGTGAGGTTCCGTAGGGAAGCACAGACTGTATATTTTCAGGAAGTACAGTTTATTATGTTGTTTGAAAATGTTACTCTGAGCAACAGATGTTATTTTTGGAGCCCAAGCAACTTTATTTTAGTGAAAAAAGCCTTGGCAGAAGTTAAAAGATTGTTGGCTAGAAGAAGTGGTTGGTACGTGGGGTTCCAATCTAGTCTCCTTAGTTGGACCGTGACAGTTTACATGCAGAGGCAGAAGTCCATAATTTGCAGCCTTGAGTGGCTGCCGCCCTGTAATGACTGATGCCGCCAGGGCTCAGCAGGGGGACAGGCAGAGGGACAACCGCTGAGCATCTGACTTTGTCCTTGGAATCCATTTGGGTTTTGGTTACACTTCATGCACCCTCCCCATTTAGCTCAGAATCTGCTTAAAAGAGCAGTTTGGAACCTTGAAGAGAGAACTCAGTCCTCAGTACTGAGAGGATTATTTTCATTTTGCTCTTTCATGTAAATTTTCCGAAAGGCACTCTGTCTTAATGAAGAGAGCACTTCACTGGAAAATTTCAGTAACACCCTTTCTGGGATTCTCTCCAGGGACAAAAGGTCAAGTTTGCACAGGAAATTTGGTTTCATCTCTATCTTATTCTCATACACCTTTCACAATTTTGTATTCATTTACTGAGGGAAAGATAGAGAAGGAAAACTCAATGTGATTGCTTAGGGGACTAGGGGTGATCTGAGTGCTGGGCACAAACCAATGGTTCTTTTGCCTCTGAGATTCATAGCCTACAGGTGAAGACATGGTTCCACATGGGAAATTCCTGTTGACTGTATTAGGGTTGTCCAATCTGGTAGGTAGTGACACTCAGTGGCCGTTATGAGGGACATCTCATAGGTGGCTGTACTGAGGTGCCTGATGACTGATCCATTTTGGATCAGCACCTGACCCAAAGTTGAGGGTTCACGTTATGCTCCTGTCCCTTGGAAGAGAAAACTAATAAGAGCTACTTAGGCTATCATGTCTCAAGAAAATTCAGCAGGTCCAAACTAGGCTTTTGTGGTGGGCTGGAGGTTAACTTTATGTCAGCCCAAACACTTTGGTTGTTTAGGGAAACTCCAAAGTTCAGCAAATAGACAATGAGTTTGGAGCTTGCTTCAGTATCACTAAATCACTAAAGGGGGGAAGGAAAAATCCTGGGCCTCTGGTAATGAGGGTGCTAATGTAAAGGTTGCTTCAGTCAGCATTTGCTCAGAGGTCCATGGAGCGGGATCTGCTGGTATCCGACCTCATTAACTGCGGTGCGTGCTGGTCAACAAGATAACAGAGTGATTGCTGATAGATCACTGCCCCTTTCCTGCTCTTCTCTGTTTCAGATGGAACTATGTTTTCTACCTTTGTCTTCCCAGTAGGTGTGGCAAGGCAGAGGGTGAAAGGACAGGAAAGAGGAAAAACCACAGTATTTCTTCCTCCTTTCCTCTCTTTCCTCTGGTTTCTCCTGTAGTAGCTGCCCTGCTCTAGAGCTCTAATTACTTCAAAAAGGCTTTCCCTCAGGGCTGCCCTCTTCCACAAGGAAGTCCCCCCTGACTTCAGCTCCTTCTGGCAGGCTCCAGGTGCTGTGCTCTGGTTATCAACTTTTTCCTGCTGTCCCTTCAGTGCTGGTTGTAGCTACGGCTTTGTGCTATTGCTTCCCCATCTCCTCACTGGCTTCTCGGTTCTTCCATCCTTTCGGAGCACAGTTTTCCTCTATTAAATGCCCTCTGTTTCAAAGACCTAGAGTGTTTCTAGGTTCATGGCCAGCCCCTGTGATACACAGCCACTGAGCGGATCTGGAATTGCATCCGAGGCCACCTGACTATCAGGTGACTTCCTTTCCCTCATTCCAGATTTTTGTCCTCACCTCTACCTGAAGCATTTCTCCTTTGCAGCCCAGTTCTTCACATATATATGGAGCTTTAGTTTTTTTGGATCACCATCCCTTTTGTCTCAAATCTATATAATCATCTTAAAATTTACTGGTACTGTCTGAGATACAATCTAGGGAAAGAAGGCTCTATGAATCCCAAAACAAAATTATAAAAATTCTCATCCCTTCTTCTTCCCTCCAGACTGAGCCATCCACTTTTCCTAGTTTGTTTTTCATTTGTTTTTTTACATGCAAATATGTATGTATTTTATTTTTTCATCACCATTTATCCCCCCATACCCTCTTTCACCTCCACCCACCCCCTCGTCTCCCCACTTTATGGTTTTTGAATGTCAGGCCACCTAGCAGAGGTAGTGTCTGCTCAGGTTTGCATGGTGCTCCCAGCACTGTTGGCTCACAGCAAAGGAAAGTGCTAATCATCTCCACCTACGTCTGTCGAATTTCAACAAAAGGCAGAAATGCCATGTCACCATGAAGCAGAGGATCCTCATTAGCACAGCCAGGGGCTCAAGAGCTTGTATTGCTTCAGCAAAGTTTGTCAAAATTCTTAGCAAAAATTTAGGCTTAATAAGCGAATAACTCTATAAAATTATTGCTAATGGTAGCAATTTAAACTGTTCACTATACAAACATATATTATAGGATTCCAAGGTCTGGAGCTACATTGCAAGAGGGCCTGTAATCACTTGTGTGACCATGAACAAGACTTTTTTTTCTGGGTCCATTTTCACATTTGCAAAACAAGGGAGTTGGACTGGAAAATCTCTAAGAGACCAAAATATAAAGTTACATTTATATAAAGAAATAAAGTTATAACCATACAGTAAATTTGGTTGTGGTTACTTTTATTCTTCCTGCCAATTTTTCCTACTTGAGAACAAAAGAGATCCTCACATACAGAAAAAAAAACATCATTTTCTGTTTCCTTTTCCCACTGCAGTACCAACTGGATACCTATTGTTCTTTTGTTTTAAAAGCCGCGTGCTAGCAATTGGCTGTAAGAATGGGAGAAAAGACTCATGGGGAATTTGGTTCTGGATTTTCATTTGTGTACTTAATGTTCATATTCCCAAGGTCTCCACCTCTCTTAGCCAGAGGGTGAACTTGAAAGACTTGATCTCCTGGTGGGGTTTTTTTCCCCTTTATTCTGATTGACTCACCCCGTGCTTTCTCCTGGTGGCAGCGCCCTGCAAGGGCTCTGCGTGGGCCTCGGTGCCTTTGTACCTGACCAAAGCAGGCTGCCCTTTCAACAATTAGATTTGGGTTCTCTGTCCTCAAACATTTCTCGTCTCATTCTCCTACCATTGTCCTGTGTAAGAACCCTGAAGACGTCAAAAGAGATTCACTGTTTTTCCTTTTTATTAAATTTATTAGGGTGACACTGTTAATAAGATTATAGAGGTTTCAAGTGTAAGGCAGTTTCTCATTTGTCATGTCTCAGCCTGGACAAAACTCCCTCGGGAAAGCTGTTCATGTCTCCCCCAAGTGTGCATGAGAATGTTTCCGTGCCGCCCTCTATTTTCCTTACTAGAGAGTACAGGTACCAGACCCAGCCTGGGTTTAAATGCTGCCTCTGCCAGGTGGTAACTATGTAAAAGTGACTTAAGCGTCACAAGACTTAATTTTTGAAATTGTGACATGGAAATAATGAGAGTAGATTTGTACATCCATGTTTGGGGGATGGATTTGCCATGTACAACACTGAGAACAGTGCCTAGCAATCTGTAAGGGCTCAACAATATGGTTTGTTGTTATTCTTATGATTGTTATTAACATTGTTGATTGTTTACTTATCATCTCTGTCATCAGACTCTAACGACACAAAGTAGAGACTGTGCGTCTCTGATGCATGACCAGAGTCCAAATTCCTAACGCAGGCTTGACACAGAATAGTGCTTTATAAATATCTTTTTAAGAGTATGAACAAATAAATGAATGAATGAATCTCTAAAGTCTCTTCCTAAAATGCAGGTACTTCCAGGGGAAGTAATTGAATATATAGGCCATTCACACTGAGTGAAGGGAATCTGAGTAGCTCCTGAACAGGCAAGTAGAAGTGGAAAGAAGGAGGAAGGAAGGTTCAGAGCGTATAGACAGCAGGTCTGCGACTGTGCAAAAGGTGGTCAGAGCTAGCTGAGCCCTGAGCCGTGAGGCAGCTTGAAGGAGGGTGAACAGGCTCCACAGAACACACTTCCATTGATGCTGAGGTTTCCTGCACATGGAAGTTTGGCTGTGTGATAGTTTGTTTATACCGAGTAGATCTGAACATGCCAACCTGCCTCTGTTTGTAGGAAACAATTCCCCCTGAAGCTTTAGCGCGTATTGAGTACTCTAAGGTAGATTTTTCCAGCTCAGTTTTTAAATTTTCATCTCTATTCTGCTATCATCCATGTGCTGGGGTAATGGATTCTTAATTTCCAAGACTTTTGCCGTGTCTTCAAACGTCTTTGGACAAAGTGTGATCATAATTGCATGACTCTTGGTTACCTGCAAAGTATTTTACTGTTCAGTAAAATCCCATTCAATTACTATAGCCCCCTCTAGGAGAGGTAAGGTAAGTATTATCAAAGTTTTTAGAGGTGATGAAATTGCAATTAAAAGGTTAAATAACGTATCTTAGGTTGTTTATAGATGGAACCCTTAAAATTTTCCAAAAATGTGGGCTTAAAAGAACACATTTCAACGGCCAGTTCCAGCTCATGAAGTAGCCTGGGCCAGACTGTGCTACCCAGCAGGGGTCAGACTGCTTCATCCTAAGAGTCAGTGAAACCAACGCAGCCTAACACTGTTTCTTCAGTACAGTATCAAGAAAAGTATTTAAAGAAAAAGCTGTGTAAATATAGTACACTATATATAGAACTCCACAAATTAAAGCTGCTCAACTACAGAGAAAGTATATCAGCCATGATAATGAAACATAGTTACAGTTTTATTTAAAAAAATAGCCATAAATGCTAAGTAGCTATGGTCATTTTTCTCCCTGTTCATTTTCCAAAGTTTAAGGTAATCTCTAGTGCTCTCTTCCTTCTTATACGAACCGTGGAATATCAGAATTTTCCTCCATTGTCTTAGGCAAGCACTCACTGAGTCTCCCCCTTTCCATTCTCAGGAAGACAAATGTGGTTAGATTTTGTTGTTGTTTGTTTTATTTTTGGTCTGATTTATTCTTGTCTTCAATAAATATGAAGGAATGTCTGAAGTCAGTAACATAAAGAAAACTAAAAGTCCTGAAAAGCCAAATACAAATTTAAAATATATACATAGTTAAACCAAAAATTATTGCCTTTCCTGTAAAAGTAAAATGAATCATTTTTATGTAAGAACTAAAGATTTATATCTGTACTAGTGGGGCAGCAAATTATGCAAAGGAATGAAATATTGTCATAGTTATGTTCAACCAATTGTGGGGGCCTGTCAAGAGGACCCAGAAGCCAGCTTGAAAGGATCCTCACTGGCCAATTCTGAGACAAAATGAGTATTGATAGTAATGGATTACAACTCCTTGAATAAGAACTCGTGAGTCCATGTCTATATAAACAATAAGTTACAGTAGAATACCAACTATTAAATGTAGAAAGAATGACAGGCATAGAAAATTACCACTTAGGGGAACCATCGTAGTACTAATTGATTCAGACAAGAGTCATCAGTGGATGCTGAATGAGGATCAGGATACTTACATAGTTTCAAAGACTGTCCTTAAAAATCATTTATTAACTACAGATGGAAAAACAGCAACTTTGCATTGGAGAAACTTGAAAAAGGCCACCACACTTAATCAAGTGAATAAAGTCAACATCACCAATGATGGAACAAACCAACAAGCTGTGCCTCCTGATACAATTTACGGAGAAAGACACGATATCATTTCTGTGACATTTCCGTTCCCAAATGGGTAAGCTAAGTGTAGTCATGAGAAACCATCAGACAAATCCCAAAGAGGGACATTTCCACCTCTGCTTCTTCAAAAACCATATATCTTCAAGATGCCTTGTACTCTTCAAAAGTACCATAGGCTTGAAATATTTTGTTTTCAAAAAGCCTGAAGAATTATTTTAATTTAAAAGACAGCAAAGAGATATAACGACTAAACACAACGTTTGCTCTTAGATGAGATCTAAAACAAGGAGGAGAAAAGTAACATAAAAGACATGGGGACTATTGAAGAAATTTCAGTACAAACCATGGATTAGATAATATGGCATCCACATTAAATTTTTGACATTGATAATTTTACAGTTATTATATTCCAAACTATCCTTATTATTAAGAACACCTGTGGAAATTTTTAGAGGTAAGGATGTACAATAGCTCCAACTTATCTGTATTGCTACAGAAAAATGGGAAGCATGCATATGCAGAGAGAGAATGCTAAAACCAATGGGACAAATGTAAATAATGGGCGACTCTGGATAAAGAGTATATGAGTCGTTTATTCTAATTTCATAGCCTTTTCTGTTTAACAGTACCTTCCAAAATCAGTGATGAAAAACTATCGGAAAGCAAAATTTTCCCGGTCATTTGCATTACACTCGGATAAGATAGAAAAGCCCAGCTTCCTGTAATACTACACAGCCAAAGCTCTCATTTCCTTGTCATAAGTTATCTTTGTGTGTTTGTCTGTTTTGGAATTAAAAGTTGTTTTCATTGGGGGGGTTGTTTTGTTTTTATTTTTTTGCATTTTTAAGTGTCAGGTAGGAACTAAAAAAAGTAAAAATGATAAGTTTAGCCCTACAATTTAGGGACAGGAAGCAATTGATCAATTTTAGCACCATATTTTCATGAAACAGGAATATGTTTGTTTCCCAAGAATGGCCCGTAAATCACATCCTTCAAGCCAGCACCAACTGGTGGGAATTCATATGACAAATCACTTGCTAGTTCTCAAGCTTCTTGCACGTCTCTCATGACATTTTGGCAAAGCAAAACCGGGGGTGGTTGGATTGTAAAATATTTCACCAAATTACGAAATATTTTAGAGATGATACCAGACCTACGCTGTTATCTGCCGACTACAAATAGTTTTAAGCTTTTCCATTATGCCTGAGCATCCGCCTTATATGCAACCTAAGTTGGCTCTCCGATGTTCTCCTGCCTCCTTGAAAGCACAGACCCAGAGTCCAGAATGCAAAACAGCCTACCCACTAAAAGGGAGAGTCTACAGCAGGTTGATGAAAAGAAGCTGAAAGAGAAGACAGACTGAGGGGTGACTGACAGATCAGTAGCCTATCCTCATTTTTCTCATTTTCTAACAGGCACTGGTTGAGTAATTTATCATGCATGATCTCTTTTAGTCCCCTAATATTTCTGAGATGGGCACTGTTTGTATCCCCATCTGGCAGCTTGGGTAACAAAATTTTAGAGAAGTAATATGGCTTGACAAATATGAGTGGTACGGTTGAGGTTTCAGCAAAATTCTGCTCAACATCAGAGTCTCACAAAGCTTTAATTCTCCTGTTTTAGTAACTATATTGGCCACTCCACTCTAATTCTCTCTCCTGAGGCCTCATGGTGCAATGATAATCTCATCCCACACTCGTGTATAATTTGTTGCAAATCCTGGTTTAGAAAGAAAATACCAACAGTATTACAGGTTTTCTGAACCCAGCAATTTCATTAACAAGCATTCCTTTAATCTACAGGACAATAGTATTTGATGCTCACAATGTTACCTCTTGGCATACTGTAAGATTTTGAGGTGACTCCTGAATCATAAAGAGATAGAGATTAACTTTTTGTTCTATTTTTATTTATTTATTTTTAGATTTAGAGAGAGGGGAAGGGGGAAGTAAGAGAGAGAGAGAAACATCAATGTGTGGTTGCCCCTCATGCACCCCCTCCTGAGGACCTGGCCTGCAACCCAGGCATGTGGGAATCGAACCGGCAACCCTTTGCTTTGCAGTCTGGTGCTCAGTCCACTGAGCCACACCAGCCAGGTAGAGATTAACATTTTGGAAGCTGGTAGTCATAATACAATTGCTGAAAAAGGGATGTGGTATTTGTGATAAACAGTTGCACCAGGATGGGGAAATCTCTATAGCAGAGTTCTTAACCTCAGGTCCAGGCCCATCAGGGAGTCTATAGATCGATTTCAGGGGGCAATGAAATTGGGTGGGAACACATTTAATCTTCATTGTTACTAACCTTTAAATTTTACTTAAGTGAAATTTACCTCTGCCTTCCATGAAGAGTGTACATACAAATAGTATTGAAAGTCACACCTGGAACTTTCTCACCGATAGAAGTCACAGATTTTTCAGTTTTATCAATTTTTGCTGATATTTCAAAATGTTATTTATATTCATAATTAATTTAAGATTATGATCATTATTAGGTAATTATTAAATTTGTGACTTAATCTCATTTAAATGTTAGCATAAAAGCATATAACCACTATATCACAAATTTGGTTTTTAACATTTTTATAACAGTATGCCAATACTTTCAGAGCGCTATTTCAACCGAGTTGGTTTTGTTTGTGACTATATGTTTTTATATATGTTTAGTATATAGGTTAAGATATTATTCTGAGAATTGTTTTGCAGGCTATGCCCAAGTGGCTACAGCACAGAAATGGTTAAGAGTTCTGCTCTGTAGCACAAACTTGGCACAGCTTGGTAGGGAATACCCAGATCAACAACTGGATGCTTCCAGTGTCCCGTGGGGCATTGCAGTGACCCCAGGAACACAGACAGGCTCTAAACGCTAGAACAAGATAATTGTGAGAGACACGACAAGCACCTCTAAGCCAGCGCTTCTCAATCAGAAGAGGGGAGCCATTCTCCCCTACCCAGCCCCAACCTCTTCCAGGTCCCAGAATGCTGGGCAGTCATTCTGCCCAACCTTCCTGCCTATTTTCCTCCCATCTCAATTTTAATGAAAGCATCTCTTCTGGCAGCAACTCCAGGGCGACCCAAGTGCTCTGGGGAGTTGGGCCTGTGTTAGCAGGCCACAGGGGTGGATTGGAGCCAAGACTTTTGTGATTCTCTCCACCCTCATTTTCTTGTGAAAACACAGCCCAGGACGACTATGCTGGAGGGTTGATCAACTTAGCTATATATTTGCTTTGCTGGAAACTTAAGTTGTCTTTTTATGTGTCATTTTCTCTAATTTCTTTTTTTTTTAATCCTTTGTTTTCCAACAAGCAGATCCTGGTCACACCTATACAGGTGGACCAGGTGTGTGCATATTTTTCTGATCGTTACAATGCATCGTAGAACCTGACTGAAAAATGAAAGATGAAAAAAAAAAAAAAACTTAGTGGTGTTAGATTACTTTTTATATTCTAATATCATGCCTGCTATTTTTCCTTTACTTTTCATTGCTTGCATTGTGTACTTCATCTTGTCTGGTCTTTTTTGCAGTCTGAATATCTCTTAGCTGAGTTTCTTATCATAACTGATCATTTTATATGTATTCTCAGTGTCACTTTCAAGTCTCTTTGTGGAGTGAGGATAAACATTGTGTCTAAATGACAAAGCGTGTGCAACTTACATTTCAAAAGAAGAATACCTGTGATATTATTATCTCCTTTAAATTAGCTTCTCTAAAGCTCCTTCACCAAATATCAGGACACGTTCATTCTGAAGGTTAATATATTTAAAACATTTTAATTGTAAAAATTCTGTTTGCGCCCTGGTGGTGTAGCTCAGTGGATATAGTGCAGGCCTGCAAACCAAAGAATCACTGGTTCAATTCCCAGTCAGGGCACCTCCCCGGGTCCCGGGGCCAGGTCCCCAGTTTGGGGCATGTGAGAGGCATTGATATTTCTCTCCCTCTCTTTCTCCTTCCCTAACCTTCTCTTTAAAAATAAATAAATAAAATCTTTTTTAAAAAACCACTTAAAAACTATCATGCAAACAGAATTTTTTAGGTCCTTCTTTTACCCCTGTAAAACACAGAGGTCAGTTTACAGACATGATTGCTGAGTGTGACTGAGGCGAGTTTTGACACTGATTGCTCTGGTGGGCAGGGGACCAATGGGCTGCCACATAATGGGAGCACCAGAAGATTAGTTGTGTTCTTTGGCGGTCAATGGATGTCCATGGTCGCTTCTCGTAATTCCAGTGTTTTTCACATTCTGCAAAGTTCTCATTAATCAGATGACTCCAGCTATTAGGCCAAATTTTCCTGGAAGGAAATGAAATGAAATCAACCCTTGGTTCTGTTCGGACGGTCAGGGTCACTGCTTCCTTCATGAGGAGCAATAACCAAAATAGAATTTGTTTGGCTTCCTAATGCAATATGTGAGTGTTTAGAACAGATTCACCCTCCTAATTGCTTTGCTCTGGCAAACTTTGAAAGGACCTCGCTCTATGTGAGATGGTCCAGAACCAGATCAGGTAGTTGACTGGGGGAGCAGCCTGGACATGACTTCCGTGGTGGACGGGGACTGCCAGGGGGACTCCATGGCTGAATGGGAGGCCAGAAGACAGGAGTTAGGAACATGTATCTGTCTCCATCTCCTGCGGCTGCCATAACAAAATGCCACAAAACCGGGTGGCTCGCACAACAGAAATTCATTCTCTGACAGATCCGGAGGCCAGAAGTCTGAAGTCGAGGTGTCGGCAGCACAGCTTGTTCCTTCTGAGAGCTGTGAGGCGGGATCCGTTCCAGGCCTTTCTCCTAACTTCTGGTAGTCTCAGGCACTTCTTGGCTTACGGGTGTGTTCTCCCTGTGTCTTCACATCATTTTCCTGCTGTGCACCTCTGTTTTCTCTGTGTCCAAATTTCCCATTTTTGTAAGGACACACTCACATTGGATTAGGGCCCACCTGATGACCTCATCTTCACTTGGTCGTCTGCAGAGACCCTATTTACAAATAAGGCAACGTTCTAGTTACTGAAGGTTTGGGTTTCAATATCAATATCAATTTAATCCAGAACAATACCTATCGTGAAAAATCACTAGAGAGGATAATTTGTAACTCTTAATGAAATTTATATAAGTCATATAATATACCTTCAGCAAATTTATTTATTCTAGATGTTGTATTTAGATGATAGGATGACAAAAGTAATGTTGGCATCCATGAATATTCTTTTTCAGTGAATTACAAAGGTTATTCAATTATTCCCATACTTTCCGGGGACTATGTCTCTCTATTATTTCCTCATAGTCCTTGTTGGCATTTTTCCAAATTTCATTGTTTTTCCTTCATTTATAAACACTAGATTTTTCCTCTTTTATGTTTAGATAAACAATATAAAAGATTGGCATAAAGGATCTCTTTTATAAGAATTGTGTTTTTCTGGGGTTCTGTTACTTGGTCAATGGAACTCAATTTCATTCATTCAAAGTCTATACCACTGGTTCATGTTTTGCACATATTTTGCACTACCCAGAACAGTGTGACCCTCACAGTGGTTAGTTGTGTTCTCTTAAAGTAGCAGATGATTGTTACCCACTTTAAAACTTAACACCCGTCACCTCCCCCAACTCTTTCTTTCAAGAAAACCTACAGAAGCCTTAGGTGACACAAGGGCTCTGTGACGTGGCTGGGAAAACCACTGACCTGGAAAGTAAATGTGCAACAAGTCACATTTTTTTCCATTGCTTCAAGGAAATTGTGGTGTTAATTTTTTTCTTAATCTCTGGACTAAGTGTAAATATGTGACTCACACAAACTAGCTCATTCTTAGATCCTAAATGTTAGGAGTGATGATTTACAAGGAGGTATGGTGATGTGTGGTGAGTAATGCTTTTCTGCACATATTAATTTAACAAGAAAACAGAATTTTCTTGAGTAGCATATCATAAAAAATAGAGAATTCAATATAAGTCAAAAAGCAGTGTTATTTCTGAAGAAAAGTTATTATGACAAAAATATCTTTTTCTGTGTCAAATAATAATGAAATTGTATTAGGCTTTAATACCTAAGAGCATGTGTGCTAGATCTGGTTTCAATCAAAAAGGTTCTATTGAATTTCAAGTGCTATGTGAAAATTAACTTTAAAAAATACATTTGTTCATCGCTACTTTCTGTTTGTAGTACATGGGGATCCACAAGGAGGTCTTCCAGCTGGGAGGGTTTCCTCTCTTCAAGTTATCAGTGTTCGACTTCATTCTGGGGGCTCCGCTACACGACGCAAACTTTCTGGGGCACAAATGGGATGGTGCCACGAGTTCTCCATTCGCAGAACAAATTCCTAGTATGTCCAGGATCAGGCAGGACAAGGTGAGGACCTCAGTCTCCAAGAGGTGGCTTGCTTTAGAGTTTCTTATGTTAGAGAAAAAAAAAATGGATAACAGCTTCAGTTTCAGAAAGTATGAAAACCCACCTATTACAGTAGGTGGGACAGAAATATTATTTGGTCTCTAAAGCAGATGAATTGGCGCATTTAGAAGTTTTCCATGTCAGTGTGGGGCAGCCAGAAATATTAAGTAAAAAACACTGGTTTTTCTTAATAACTAAGTTGCTACCTCTAACACTTTGCTAGTGCTGGATTCTGTTTTCCTTCTGTGCCTTCCTCAGATGGCTTTCTGCACTGACTGTGGCAAACATTCTCATCACTGAACCATAGTTTTAGCAGTAAAAAGCAAAACAGCATCGACTTTCTGTATTTTATGGTTCCTGGATTGTTTCACGTGCCTTTTAGTTATGGCAGAGCCTTTTATGTATCCCCAACCTTACAGGCAAGAAGGTGGTCTTGTCATTAATTTATACCATCATGGTAACAAGGTCAGTTCTTAGCACATGGGAAACATTCATCGTTGTAAAATAACATTTTTACAATCAAATGGTTACAGTAATTTAAGGCAATCATAACAGTAATTGTAACACATTGATCCCTTCTGAGAAGGAGAAACTTATCTGATTTCTGCCGGAAAAGCATGCACTATGAAAATGGAATTCTGTTGACCTCATCTCATTAACTTTCTCTGCTTGGAAGGGATGGGGAGGGGCAAAAAGGGATGTAGAACTTTTCCTGAGAAAGTTTTGTATGTCGTACTGGTAGCGCCCTCTGGTGGATAGTCACAATTCGCTTGCACCACTCAATTCCTGGACATTCCATTTCGCTGGAAAGATTTGTACCTTTTGCTACCACTTAGTACATTTTTCACCATCTCAGGATAAATACGGTTTCCCTTCAGAGTTTTATTCAGGATACTAAAGTCTACAGAAATCATTGTCGTGTGAACTGTAAGAAACAATAAAGTAACTTCAATTGAAGTGAATATCAGTTTTTACTGTTGCCTTTCAAAGTCTTGAAGCTGCCAATGTGGGTGCAATTTAACTGTTGCGTGCAAACACTTGGCTTGGATGTGTTTATGTAAATGGTTCAAAGCTGTAGACTGTGTCTGGCAAGCTACTTCTAAGAAACAAAGGAGAAATAAGCATGTTTCCATTTAAAAGACATGTGGTTCTTATTGCTGTACAGAGATTGATTTTTGTTTTCACTTGATTTTATTTTTAAAGTCAGCTTTCCACTGTGAAATAAAGCATGTTCATCATAGAAAATGTTGGAAGTACAGAGGGAAAAAAAATCACCCACAGTTCCGCCAAGGCCAAGACTGGTTTCGGGTACAGCCTAACAAGGTAGACTGTTTTCCCAGAGTACATCCTAAAGGAGCAGGTTCTGACTAGACTGAGGCTGAGCACATCACTTACCTTCCATGCAGCTGTTTTCTCCATTTATGAAGTTCAAAGATAATATTGCATTTATTTTCTTTGCATTGCATTTTCTGTCTCAAATTAGGTATGGTAATTGCGTAATAATTGTAGCAGCCATTTAGCACAGAATTTCAAAACCTCCTCTTAGAGTTGCCATTTGCCTCCCGCAGAAGGGTAATTTAGCCCACACTCAATTTTTCCCTATAACCACCTACACATCTGGCAGCATTTGTTCTTGTAATAGTAATGCCTGCCATTCATTAGGTCCTTGTTACACAAGATAATACAGTGGTTAAGTCTGTAGCCTGAGTCACTATATAGTTTTCTATTGATTGGCATGTCAGTGTATTCATTCTACTCTTGGACATTTGTGAGATTTTCAGTTGGGGCTATTGTGAAGGTTGCTGTTCTGATCAAGCTTGTACATGACTTTTGGTGAGCACATGCCTTTCTGGATAAATCTAAGCAAAGTTGTCGGGTCACAAGGTAAGAACATTTTCTAACTTTAGTAGGTATTGTTATATAATTTTCCAAAATGGTTATATCAAATTACACTCTGCAGCAGGTTAACATTTAAACCATATGTAAGACAATTGGAGGCCACTTTTTATTTTTAAAATGCTTATACAATAAAATAATCCTTCATTTTTACCACAGTTAATTACTACAATATGAATGAAATATCATGAAATTTAAATTTCAAAGGATAAAATCAAGAGTGAGCAAGGATATGGTATTTATGGCAAAGTAGTTTGTGAAGAGAATAGTTTGCTTTCTGTGTGCTTAGAAGTGTATTATATAGTCATTACTTTATAGTCATCTATGATCTGTATGTGTTCACCTAGAACAAGCTGTTCAATATCAGAGATCTTGTCCTTAATCAGTTTTGGAGATTAGTGAAGGGCAGAAAGGGCCCACTTTAGAAAGTCTTAATAGTTTTTCAAATTCTCAGTAGCAAGTCCATTGCCCCAAAGAAATCTTATTCTGAAATGCAAAGTGTTAGTTGGATGAATTGCTGTGGCAGAAGCAAGAGTGAGAGACCGCAGGTGTCTACCTGTTCTGCCTTCCTTCCCCTCACTGTTCCCGCAGACCCCAAAGACACCTACAGATCCAGGGAGCATGGGATGAGGAGGGCCTGTGTGCAGGATAATACGGTGTGCTCATCTTAGTCACTTCAGTCAGGGGGTGGCAACTCTCAGTGGCCATACGTCAAGAATGAAGGATTCTAAGGAAAATATGCCATCATCAATTAGTAATGTCTGCTACAGGCACTAAAGGAGGATAGTGAGAATCCGTGGGCTGGCCCTAGATATCATATATATAATACATATGATATCATATCTAGGAATATACATATATATGTATGTCCGGCGGAAGTAATGCCTGCTGAGCGTGGCTGGTATAGTTTTAATTTGAACGCTTCACCTAAAGTGTTGTATGGTGTGCTTGGGTGAGATATTATTATGTTACAGAATTACAAGCTTAGGATTTTGTAATAAAAGATTCTGTAATAAAAAGGAGCATTATTGGCACTAGACTATCAATCAATTGATTGATAGATATAGATATATAGATATACTTCCTTTTAAACACTTTATTTTCTGTTACTCCAAATCCCATATCAGAGTAATTGACCTATTGGCACAATCAAGCATAGGCTAAATACTGACAAAGGAATCATTGTGTATGTATTTCTGCATTCATCCAGTAGATATTTTGGGATAAATTACTAAAAGTGGAATTCCCGCCAGTAGAATTTAAGCTCCTATACTTCCCTATAGAGGGGCACTCTGCCCTTCAGTATGTAACACAGGCCGCATCCGGCTGTGTACCATCGTTAGCTGTGAACATCTGTCTCCCCATCTGGACCAAAAAGACAGAGAATTCATTCTTCTTGTGTTTCTATGTTTCGTCTCCCTCCCCGGCCAACAGTGCTTGGCGTGGTGTTTCCCTTTTAATCACAGAAAATATGTGGATACATATTTTTTTGCTTGAAGTCTAATGATACATTTAATATTTTACATGCTTAGAATGAAGTGTCAGAATCCAGCTTATAAAAAAGGAATCCTAAGATGAAGTCATAGAAAAACGGGTGACAATTTTCTTGATTTTAAGAAAGAACGAACCCAGTCCCGTTCTTCTCACTCACTGTTAGAGACAACGCTAACAGTCAGTAGACTACTAATGAATTTGACAGGATCATTGTCCAAAGGATAGATGCTCATGTAGAGACACAACTCCAGTGCTAAATGGACACATTAATATTGGAGTTGGAACATAGGAGTACTTTAAAAAAAAAAATCTCTAACTGCCTGTGGAATTAAGTAGTTTAATGAAAGTGACTTTCTCTGATGCCCTCCATGGTTCCCTCAGTGCCTCTGCCCTTGGCACCCATGGTGATTCCCTGATAATGAATGTGCTTAAATACTCCCTAACAAAGTTTTGGGGGCTGACTTGGATAGAAGTATGTTTCCAGTGTCTTTAATTTTCATTCTTGCGGCACTCAGCTCCACACCCTTTCAGAAACAGGAGGCTCACTGGAGCAGATCCTTACTAGCATTCTCCTTCATTTGTTGCTTTTTAGGTCATGTTTTTTTTCAAGTCTGCATTCTTTATTCACCCCTTCTTGTTGTATTCCAGTTAGCATTTTCAGGGGTCCATTCGGAAATGCCCGGAGTCCCCATGGTGTCCAGTCTGCCTGGATTTCTGGGTGTCCTTTAGCATTATTACCCACAATTCACTTATAATTTGCTTTGAACATACCTATAACCTTGTCTTCTGGAAAACATCTCCCTCCAGCTTTTTTTCCCTCTCAGTTCACATTATCTAAGAATGTATTGCACTCACTCCCTGGGCTGTAAGTCTGCTTAGACTTCTGCAGTGTTTCCTCTGACCTACGAGACCACTGTCTCAGTGAGCCAGATCCCAGATCCGGATGCCGCTCCGGGTGCCCGGGTCCCCCAGGGAATCGGGGGCCCATTACATGTTATGTTTGATGTGCTTCGCTACTATTCTTCGTCAAAACTGGTAGACGTGCTGTTTAATCCCCGAAACACATTCTTGTTGTAAATGAATTGTAAGAAGGATTAGCTCCAATTTTATAAACATACAGTTTCCCAAGTAGAAAACAATTCGGTGTCTCTCTCTTCTTGTCCAGCATCTAAATACCTACATTTCTCACAGTCTACTTTCTAATGGATTCAAATATTGTCTTCTGTTAGCCATTCTGGGGTGATGCTTTTTTGGTGTTGCCTGTCCATCACATTTTGATAACAGCCTGTGGGTCAACAGGCATAATTTCAACACAGGGTCTACATGTACATGTATTTTAAAACAAAGTTGCAGTTTTCTCATCTTTCTCAGTGTCCGGGGTAATGATTTATGTCCTGGCTATTCTAATAGTGAACACATCTGCATAATTACAGTTATACGATGATTCTTCTTTCCCGCCATCTTTGTTAGATTATCTCAGCCTGAATTAACTGAAGACCAGTCCCTCGAATACCCATCACATTTGACTTGTAAAGACCCAGCTTTAGTTCAACAATGTTGCAAAGTGCTTTTTTGCTTGAAGAAAATTTTACAAGAAGAATAATATTCATTTTCAAACCCAGATTTCAATCGTTTTGATTTGTAATATTGACTTAAGATCATATAATTTTATAAACCAAAGCCAGAGAGTCTTTCTGGTCACCAGTATAATTATAACTTTCATCCAATGTTTACCAGGGGATAGTGAATTCATTCTGTTAAAATGAGACCTTTACTCCAGGCTTAAATGAAGCAAACAGAACCTCTTTTTTTTTTTTTTTTTTTTGAGAGTTCACTAAACTAGATTTATAAGCTGGACACAATTAAAAGCTTTAAAATGCCAAGAAAAAGGCAGATTTGAGGGAGATGTAGATTTTTCTCTCAAGAATATTTGAATAAAACCCAAACAAAAATAAAACTGAAGAGCTGGGTCATTCATGTAATATTTTTTAGTTGATTTGCTTAAAGCTAATCTGCATGCTTTTGTACTGCTGCTTTCCAAGCCCAGGCGAAGGCCAAATCTCTGAAGGTAAACAGGATTCGGGAGGCTGCCTGCTCAGGAATTCAAGGATAAGCCTTGGCTCTGCTGTTGACTTGCAGCTGTCAGTCTAAATGGGCCCCATGCTCTGTGCTTCGGGGAACGCGCTGCAGTTCACACACACGCAATACTACGCTGCTGCAAATCGAAAAAGTAATATTATACCTTATATGATAGGGCAGTAGGTAGAACAGACCTTTCAAAGCTGATGGATCTAGATTTGATTTTCAGTAAAGCAGCATGAATAGCTGTGAGAACACAGGTAAAACTACTAAAGCCACTTAAGCTTTAGAAACCTCACCTATTATAAGAATAAAAGTACCCACTTTACATTGCAAGGAGATTGTATGACAAGTGTATATATAGGGTGACCATGTCATTTATCATCCAAACCAAAATACTTTTGAAAATGAAAGGGACATTGTTAAAATTTATAGCAAGACAATAGCAGTATAATAAGGCTATTTCAGGAAAGCCAAGAATATAATATAATATAATATAATATAATATAATATAATATAATATAATATAATATAATTAATATAATATATATAATATCCATATATTATAATAGAGAACCCCATATTATACAGAGTGGGGCCAAAGTAGGTTAGAGTTGTGAGTACATGAAACAGTTTAATTTGTATTATTATTTATTAAGTATTATATTATTTTCCACACAAACAACTGTAAACCTACATTTGCCCCCCCGTATATTAAATATAAAAATATAACATAAAATACCCAGAAATTTACCACAATACAAGGACCGGGTACTTTGTAGTACCTGGTATCAGTTCCTTTACCTTTTATTGTGGAACCGTTAAAGTTCATACACCACTTTTACCTAGATCACGGCATTTGGTAATCACAGCAGTCCGGTGAACTGCATTTGCGTGGCCTCCTTTTCTAAGTAAGGGCACTTGAGGTCAGAGAGCATGGTTGCCTTGCTCGAGATTCCTGGGAAAGTGACAGAACTAGGATTTGAATTCAGTTCTTACCATTCCAAGTGCAGTGTGGTGTATTTCCCACGGTTTCTCCCAAAGAGCTTGTGAACACGTTTTCTATGCAAACGTGGTCTCGTGTGGTTGGTAAATTTCTCTAAAACAACCCACTTCTAATGCTAAGTCTTATTTTGTGTTCTGACATGAAACTTAAAATAGTCAACTTTTATGTGAGTTTGGTTTGTAATTTCAGGGGTTTTGTAGTGGACAGATGGTCCATTCAGCCACTGTAGGGCTTTTCTTTTTCCTCCTTGCTCCAGGTAGTGACACATAACAAATGAGGGCTTATGTCAAGCACTGGAAGCTCTTCACCATTTGTCCCTCCAGGTGTCTGCCAGCATCAGCATGCAGGTGGCCTTTCTGCTGTGCAGCCATCCACTGATGAACTTGAGCATGTCTGCTGTCGAGAAACCCTGTCAGACTGCAGGATGTGCCCAGCCCCACTGACTCAATGGTGCACCTCCGGCACTTTTTGAGCCGTAGAGCCAACGTTGAGATGTGCCTTGGGCTCTCTTGGACAGTAGCTCTCTAGCCTGTTGGTGATGTATCTGCCTGAGCCTGTCCCTCCTTAGCCTGAGGTATTTTGTGAGGGCTCTCAGGGCCAAGACAGGCTGTGGAGGAGATGCCTCCCAACCCCCACCTCATTCTAAATGCCCTAAACCTACTTAGGGATTCTTCTGCCCTTGTCTTCTCTACGCCACATCTCTCTTCCTAGGCCAGAAAAAGTATTTATCTGCGGCGTCTGAGGATGGGGGTATTTAATGGCTGGGTGAGAAGGGAGTTCTGGCTATAATCTAATTTTAAAGCCAAGCTCTTGGCCTCTGGAATGCTAAAATGCATGAATAAATATCTGGTTTCTCTTTGTGTTTGTGCTCTGACCTACCTTCCCTTGGGGGAGTGGAGGTCAAGGCCTAGTTTAAAGGGGAAAAAAATGGAGGAAAAAATCCAAGAAATTTCCTGCCTAAAAAAAAAAAACATTTAAGTAAATGTTTTACCACATTGTCCCTCACTCATTTTGTTCCAGTCTTGGTTCCTAGCATTGCACATCTGAACTATATTTGGTACACTACTAAATAGTCACTGAATATGCATCTTGCTAAATTTGTGTGATTCGCAGTAGTGTCATCATCAAAATGATAACTCCAGGTGACCTCATTCAGTCTTATGTTTTTAAATACCATCTTTTTACTGACATATTTGCAAATTTACATCTCTAGCCTGGATCTCTGCCCTCAACTCTAGGCTCTAGAGTCCTACTGCCTCTTAACATCTCCATGGCTTGTCTAAAAGACAGCAGAAACTTATTCAAAGCTGACTCCTGACCTTTCCTCTAAAATGCTCTGAACCACAGTCTCTCCTCATCTCAGGAAATGGCGCTTCACCCTCCCTGGTTGTTCTTCCTCTCTCACAGTCCACAGCCCGTCCAGAAGCAAATCTAGTTCCTACCACCTCCACTGCCACTCCCCGGTCCAGGCTACCACGATCTCAGTTATCACAATAACGTCCTCCTTGATCTCCCCGCTACTTCCCTTGCCGTAACCCCGATAGTCTGTCATCCACACAGCAATCAGATTACATCACTTCTTTCCTCACGATGGTCTCACGTTTCTCTGCCTCCCATCAGCATCCTTATACTCATCTGCAGGGCTCTGGCATGACCTCCTCCTCACCCTTCACTTCACTTCTTCCACTGTTTCCTTCGTTATCTCTGCTGCAGACACAAGAGCTACCTCCTTTTACTTAAACGTACAGAGTGTATTTCTGCTTCCGGGCCTTTGCATTTGCTCTCCTCCAGATGTTTAGATGGCCACTTTGGGTTTCTGCCAAGATGGCATCTTATCAGTGAAGCATTCCTTGGTCATTATTCTTAAAATGTACACCATTCCAACCCCTCCACTCCTTTGTCTTTTCTCTGCTTTACTTTTCTCCGCAGCACTTATCACCATGTAGCACACTATTTACTTGTTTTTTGGATTTAATGTCTGTCTTTCCAAAGACTATAAAGCATCAGGGAAGAAACTTTGGTCTGTTTGGTTACCTCTCTAGGTCCTATAGGAGTCTGATACATTGTAGATTCTCAATAAATATTGAATGAATGAATCAGCAACAACAAATCCTGAGGGCTAGCACTGTTACTTGGCAACCAGCTCACTCTGTCATGAACGTAATAGTGATTAATAAAGACTTGCATGAGTGAATGAAATGAGTTAAACCTACAAGCATTTTTCTCAAACTCTAAAACTTATAGAAAAAATATGTCTTTGATTTACTTTTTTCTCTAGTTGTTCTATGGAAGGAATCATTAATTACTGTTGAATTCATTTTTTAGTGCATTTAAGTGTTACACTGGCCAAGATCTAACAAAATTGATCCAAAATGAAATGGTGTACATTTGTTTTATTCTGTAAGATGTCTCTAGTAGTGCTTAGCTGTTTTTAACTTCATTCAAAACAATTTTGTTAGATTGTGTAAGAACTTATCAAAATTGGTGAATTTTTGTGTAACCATTTTAATATTGAAGGGAGAAGAAAATACACATTTTTGGCATATTATACTTTGTTATTTTAAAAAGGAAAAAATGCAACTGAAACACACACAAAAAATCTATGAGGAGTATGGAGGAGGCACTCTGACTGATCAGACCTGTCAAAAGTGGTGTGCGAGATTTCTCGCTGGTTGATGCTCCACAGTTGGGTAGAACAGTTAAAGTTGATAGTGATCAAATTGAGACTTAATGAGAATAATCAATATTATACCACATAGGAGATAGCTGGCATACTCAAAATATCCAAACCAATAAGTCAATAAAGTTCTGGGTGAAAATGGAAAATAGGTCTTTTATTTTACAGAGAAAAACTAAGTGGACATTTTGGCCAACCCAGTACAAGCCTGGCATCATATCATTGTGTGTGTGTATGTGTATGTACATATGTATATACACACAAGTATATATACATATGATGTATACATGTATACATCATATATACTGTGTGTATGTATACACATATATGTATATACATGGCATTTGGTAATAGCCACCAACATGACCTACATGACCTAACACTTGAATATTCCATCTATCCTCCTCCCTCCCCAGAAGAGCATGTACCAATGAAGAGCCAAATCCCTTGAATTTAAAATCAGGGTTCTTTGAGGTCACTGTATTTGTGTATGCAAATGTACTACCTGCTATAGTGCAGATTGCTTTTATATCCCACACTGTGAAGAATGAATGAGTTTGGAACAGCTATAAGAAGGCCAGTTAAGTTGTGTAAGTTTGCCAACATATGCATCGAGATCTGTGCCAATTACTTCAAAAGTAGAACATAACAGAAGACAGTATGGTTTCAGAGTGTGTGTATAAAAATATGCCAGTGACTTTTTAAGGTGGCTTAATGACAGAGACTGGTATTACACTTCTTACTTCTCCTCCACCACTCTTTCTTTCATCTCTCCCCTTGTGATCCAAATTGTTATTCTTCCTCAAAGAAATTCTAGAAAAAACAAAACAGAAAAAGAGATTAATTGATAAATTATCACCAATAACCTATAACTGATATTCAAATCACACCACATGACCTTTATCAACATATTTCCATATAAGAATCAGGTACACAGTAAACAAATAAATATGACAATGATTTGGTGAGCTTTTAAAAATCAATTTCAAAACAAAAGGAATAAAACAGATGAAGTACAAAGTGAAATCTTATTATAAAATACTCTAGTCATTGCCCTGTGTCCATAAATGTCCAGATGTTAGATTTTGGTTTTGTCTGACAATTTACTCTTAAATAAATTGCTAGTAGGAGAATATGCTTGTGATTTGAGGTGAAAAGAAAAGATTAACAAAGATAATCTGAAGTGCAACCTTCTAATTTGTACAAAGCAGTGTCTCTGGGATTGTTGGGGCTAAAAATAACATATAAGTTGATGAGTATATGAAAAAATTAACATACCATTATTTATTAATACAGCATAATAAAAAGTTTGTGATTATATGTACATATTGTATATATACAAACATGTATATATACTACATATTCTTATAAAATCTGTCAAGTTAGGTGAATATGAGTAACTTGAAAAAGTTAGAAATCAACTAAAACTAATTGGGAGATGTTAAATACTTGTCCTTGAATTCTGTTTCAAGCCCTATGGTGAAACCCAATGAAGACCAGTGAAATTCATCTTAGTGTTATTACACATTTAAAAAATCCTACATATAATGCATGGCAGGGATGAAAGAAAAGGGATAGAGTATTGAAGAGGCAGTAATAACAACATGGTAAGGGAGCTCTGGAACCTACTTACAAAACAAAAAATGTTGAACAAACAAAACCATTGCTTGTCTTGGACCATTAAAAATTTAAAGTTGCTGGACAAGCCACCATATCCCCAAATCTTGAGAGAGACAGGCAAATATAGAAAATCATTGCCAAGATTAGTTTACCTGGACAGAAACTGATGGAACTATGAACTGATGTCCAATTGAAAAAGTAGATAGGAACTTCCGGCCAAGATGGAGGCATAGGTAGATATACTTTGCCTCCTTGAACAACAAAAAGAAAGACAACAACAAATTTAAAAACAAACAAATAGCCAGAACTGCCAGAAAATTGAACTGTATGGAAGGCTGACAATCAAGGAGTTGGAGAAGAAACATTCATTCAGACTGGTAAGAGGGGCAAAGATGGGCATCCAAGGCAGAAAGGACGCACAGCAAGGGGGTGGCTGGCTGACTGGGCAGTCCCACATTCCCATGCAGATAACGGGGAAGAACAACTGGGGAGCGAGACAGGCCATGCAACCCAGGGTTCCAGTGTGGGGAAATAAAGCCTCAAAGCCTCTGGCAGTAAAAACCTGTGGGGGCTGAGGCAGTGGGAGGAACTCCCAGCCTCACAGGAGAGTTCATTGGAGAGACCCACAAGGTCCTAAAATGTACACAAACCCACCCACCCAAAAATCAGCACCAGAAGGGTCCAACTTGCTTGTGTAGTGGAGGAAGTGACTGAAAGCCGTTGAGAGCTGAGCAAGCAGCATTGTTCCCTCTTGGACCCCTCCCCCACATACAGCACCACAAGTGATCAGGGATGTGGGTTGCCCCACCCTGGCAAATACCTAAGGCTCCATCCCTCACATCATAACAGCTGGGCCTGAACAAAAAAGTATGGCCCTAACAAAAGAACAAATCAAAGCTCCAAAAATAGAACTAAGCAATGAAGAGATAGACATAGTTCATTTTAGAACTGCTCTAAAAATAGTCTATTTCTAAGTAATGGGCAAAAGATCTGAACAGACACCTCACCAAAGAAGACAGATGGATAACACCCAACCATATGACAATATTCCCAACATCATTTTTCATTAGGGAATTGCAAGGAAATGAGATAATAATGCACACCTATTAGAATGGCAAAAATGCTCCCCACCACAAATCACAACAAAACTGACAATGTGGAATGCTAGAAGGATGTGAAGCAAGCGAGACTCACTCATCTCACGTGGGAATGCAAACAGCTACAGCCACTTCGGAAAACAGTTTGGCAGTTTCTGATAGAGCTAAACATGATCTTACCATAACCCAGCAATTAGGCTTCTAAATATTTACCCAAGCAGTCTGATAACTTATGTCTACATAAATACCTTCATACAAATATTTACAATCAAAACATAATTGCCAAAAATGGGGAGCAATCAAGATGTTCTTCATCTGGTAACTGGATAAACTGTTGTCTATCCATACATTGGAATATTCAGAAATAAAAGGAAATAAGCTCTCAATTCAGGACGTGATGTGGAAGAACCTTAAATGTATGTTGCTAAGTGAAAGAAGTCAGACTGAATCAACCACATACTGTGTAATTCTAATTATGACTTGACACATTTATTAATGGAGAAGTGTGAAGGAGGAGTCATTTTCTATTACTTTGTTAGTTTGTTTTCCTTCTGCAGTTTTGGAATAGCTCCTTAATGCCTCCTCCTCTCTCCAGCCTTAACTGCCTCCAACCAGTTCATCCTGGACCTGAAACAGCAGTGACCTTTATAAAAGAAAAAGATAATCATGTCATCTTTGTGTTTATCATACTCTAACAGATATAAAAATACTTGAATGGTTTCCCATCATTTTAAGCATAATTATACATTTCTTAGCTTGGTTTATAAGCTCTTCATAATGTGAATACTTTTCCAGCCCCACCTCTCCCAGCTCTTCTCACACTCATTTTGCCAGGCTCAGGCTCTCCATACACACTACAACTTTTTAATTGTCCATGTTTTTCTTCTAAGAGGTTATGGAGGTAGCAGGAGAAGTGTGATGGGGCTGCCAAAGGGGACACCCTATGGTTAGCAGTAACCCCACTCACCCCAGGCTGCAGTCATAGGCACAGCTTGAAAATCTACCTGGGTCCGTACAGCCAGGAAGCAAAATGAGTCTGGAGCAGACAGGATGTGTAAGCAGCGTAACATGTACGATCCTTGGTTCTTTATCAAAGGAGGCATCCAGTGGGATTATGGGAAATATTTCTCTGCTTCTCTGGTATACTTAGCCCCTTGTATCACTTTTATGCCTCAACAAACTCAAAATACTACATTACCAATTTTTATATGCTCTGTTAATATAAGCATTAAAAAATTCAGACATTAACATATGTTTCCTCTTCCAGAAAAAGTAAAAATTAAAAATCCAAATTTTACTACCAAACTTCTTAAAAATGTAGAAAATATTTAATAGAATACAAATAATTTTATTTAAATATGATGCTTTGGTGTAAAATATTATTTATAATTTAAATGATAACAAATTATAAATCACTAAATTTGAACTCTCATTTCAGAAATTTAGTAATTTACCTCTTAATCATCACTCATAATAAAATGAATAACAATTTTTAACTTATATAAAACTGGTTTGAATTCTTGGGCACAGAATCCATAGGTTTTGATTTATTAAACTTAAAAATACAAATAAAAAAACAAATCAGTTGATTACCATACTCCAAATTTAATTCCTGTTGTTTCTACTTTCAATTTTACCCCCAAATAATTTATTTTTATTTAATCATACAAGTTAATTTTTTAATTTTAAAATATAGGTTTTTTTATTTTTGTAAGCATTCCCATCACCCTGCTTCCTCTCAAACATGGTGCAAATTGCAAGCCATGGTTCTGCCGTTTTTCCCATTCTCACATGTCATTTCAACAGTTGTCTCCATCAAATTAAGCTTTTTACGTAAAAAGAACAAAAAATAAAAAAGAAAAGAAAACAAAAAATATATATACACACATTACCCTTTACTTCCCATTCCATGGCAAAAAGTCAGTTTCAGGATTTGAAATGCCCTGAAGCTAGACTACACAGGCTAAGTTTTGGGAGACAAGAGCACTTCCCCAATAATTATTAGAGATTATACCATTTACCTTTAGGAAATTCTTTGTACAGAACAATGACATTTATTCTGTAACTCTTTCTCAGGATGATATTTCTGTCAGATGCAGGATAAGTCAAAATTTTCTGGCTTAAGCAAACACAATAATTTAAAAGCAATCCCTAGACCCCCATCTGGAACTGATTTGCTTCTCATTTTAACTTCTGGCATTGTAAAGCATCCACTTTTATATTATATTAATTTTAAATTTCCATTAAATTGCTTAATGTCTGTGTTTTATGGGGCTTAAGGGGTTTTTATGCCAATTTATTTTGACTGGTACAGGAATAGAGCAAGGGAGCTGGCAAGGTAGGGGTGAGGACGGGGCTACTTCAGAAACTACAGCTATATGGACAAAATTTTGTCTGCTGGCTGAACTGATCATTTGTTTTAGTTTAGCTAGAAATGTGGAGGAGTTAAGGTGGGGAGGACCTAGGAAGCAATGGAGATCACCATGAGATGGAACTGAAAATAAAATCGTGTGCTAAATCAGCTCCTCTTACTTTAAACTATCCATGTATACATTTTATACATGCCCGGTGCGTTTACTACACTTTATGGGAAAGTGTCACTCTGACAATCGTCACTTCCTGCAGCTTCAGCTGCCTGTGAGACAGTGTCAAGCAGTGCCTGCGATATGATAGACATTCAATAAATATATGTTGAATGTATGAATGGAAGGATATAGGATAGATGGATGGATGGGTGGGTGGGTAGATGGTATTTTTCTACCTGAATATTTTCATTAATGTCTCATTTTCAACAGGTTTGAGCCCAACCTTAGTTGACTTGAACTCATTTTCCTATTATATTCTACCCCAGACTTTTATTCCATTTGGACTAATCTGTCTTCCTAACTCTCTATGTCTAATGAATGAACAATTTTTATAGGTCACCAGATCAAATTGAGCCATCCCCTACCCAGAATTCCTGTGTGCCCATATACTTCAGAACAAAATCCCACTTCCTCAGTGTGACATATAAACTCCTTCACAATCTACTCCCCATCTGGCTCCACCCAACATCACTCAACCTACCCTGCACAACACGTGATTCCTCCTAACTGACCCAGGATCTCCCCTGTCCAGGCCTTGCAACACGATGCTCTTTGCTTGGAATGTTCTTCCTAAATTAGCAAGTTTTTACTCACCCAAGACTCAGCTCCCACTGAAGCTCTAATATGAAGTCATTTCTAATATCTTATATAGGGGATTCACTGTCTTACTTTTTTCTGGTGCCTAACACAATGTTGAATAAATAATTATTGGTTAAATGAATGTGTGTGAAACTCATATGTGGTCATAGGATTGATACTTTATACACATCACTCTGATTTTGTCTATTACATTTTCTCTTTCAGAAAACACACACCTGAGGCACTAAAATCAGTTAGATTCACTTCAGTCTGGCCGGCCTTCCTTCCTTCCTTCCTTCCTTCCTTCCTTCCTTCCTTCCTTCCTTTTATTTTAGCTAGGCATGTTTACAAGACTTAAATAGGATAACATTCTAAATTACCCATGCATCTTTTTAGGTTTTTCCCAGGACATGAAAAGATGCAGACTTTCAACTCCTCAAGAATAGGAACTGTATCTTACTGTCTTTGCTGTCTTCATTGCCTATTTTTTTGTTGTTGACAGAATAAACTTAATGACTGAGGAAACGAGTGAGGAAACAGTTGCTCATCCCATACCACTCTATGTCTATATCATTATATTCTTATTTTCCTCCTTTGCCGCATATTTAAAGACCTCTTCGAGAGAAAAACAAAAATCTTATTTATGTAAGTTTCCTTCCTGCTCCTTGAAATTCATGCTCTCTTTCTGTGTTGCCATGGTTTCTGATCCTGGATATTTCCTCCACTAAGGATGAAGAAATCTGGTCAGGAACAAAAATGCACTTTTCAAAGTATGCCTCTCCATAAGGTTAATGTTCCTATGGAAAATAATTTCAACCAGCCAGAATCAAATCATATTCATAGAAATGTTAAAATATAGTGGTAAGTATTCCAAAAACAGTATGAGTTTTAAAATAAAAGAAAAGCCCTGGCTGGCATGGCTTGGTGGATTGAGTGATGGCCTGTGAACCAAAGGGTAGCCAGTTCAATTCCTAGTCAGGGCACATGCCTGGGTTGTGGGCCATGTCCCCAGTTGGGGGTGCATGAAAGGCAACTACACCTTGATGTTTCTTTCCCTCTCTTTCTCCCTCCCTTCCCCTCCTCTACAAATAAATAAAATCTTTAAAAAACAAACAAACCAACCCTGGGTTCAATCTTAGTTTATCACTTAACTGCTCTCTGTAAAATAGACAAATTTATTTACTTTTAAGTTCAAGTTTTTTAATGTATAAAATGGAAAAATTAATTTCCATTAATTAAAGTGTTTGTGAGAAATAAATAAGCTTGTAGTTAGTATTCATTACAAACTCCCCTTTTGATATTTAGCATTCCAGAAGTCCAATTAGTGTTCTTATTAAAACATGACTAAAACCTACCTAATAATATTTTTAAGCATATATATACTTTAACCCAATAGCTAATATGACTAATAAATGGTTATTTAGTTCCACAAAATTCATTTAATCAAAAATAAGCTATCTCCAAAAATCTAAACTAGAATTGCCTTATAACAGATTGGAGCAAATGCAGGTTTGCAGTTGTGAGTACAGAGAGTTTATTCTTATGTTATTATTTCTTAATTATTGTATTATTTTCCAAATGAATGGTGTAAACTTCCTTCTGCCCCACCCTGTAAGATGCTTATTTGTACTTCTCTGAAGCTTTTTGACCAAAGTGTTAAAGTGAAACTTAGGGCTGATAGTGGTATGAGGTCAAAGAGAGTGGTTCCCCTCTGGCCTAAGAAAAGAGGCGTGGTGGGTCCTGCCCTTCTCAATCAAGTTTGCAACGGGGGTGCCCAATCAGGTGGTCAGTGGACATCTGAACTAGGCGATGAACCTGAGAAGTGGTGAGATATATTCAATGGAAGTTTTACTTTAAAGAATTTTTTCAAATAATAAAAACCCACTACATATAGACCTGACTACATTATAGTAATGTGGGAATCAAATGAGTTTATAAATTTTAATTTTTTCCTCCATTCATTCTCAAATATTTTTTGAGCACCTATTACATATAATGGACAAGACTTAATTTGTAAGACATACAGGGATATATTGAGTTGGCCAAAAAATTCATTTTTTTCCATAAGACAACTCTAGTAGTGCTTAGTTGTGTTTAACTTTATTCAAAACAATTTTGTTAGATTGTGATGTAATGGATGTCGTATAAGTGCACATTTAAAAAAACTTACCAAAATTGGTGAATTTTTGTATAGCCATTTTAATATTGAAGACAGAAGAAAATATGCATATTATACTTTATTATTTCAAGAAAGGTAAAAATACAACTGAAATACAAAAAATATTTTTGCAGTGTCTGGAGAAAATGCTGTGACTGATCAAAAGTGTCAAAGTGGTTTGTGAAGTTTTGTGCTGGAGATTTCTCACTGGATGATGCTCTATGGTTGGCAGACCAGTTGAAGTTGATGGTGATCAAATTGAGGTATTAATTAAGATCAGTCAACATTATACCACATGGAATATAGGAGACATACTCAAAATATCCAAATTAATAAAGTTATTGGTGAAAATGAAAAATGTGTTTTTTATTTTATGGAAAAAAATCACACGGGATTTTTGGCCAATCCAATAAATGCATACACTGTTAATCAGGTTGTGCAATAATTGTCTAAATGAAAAATAATGAAGTAAGTTTTTTAGAACATTAGTTTAAAAAGTAACATTTGGAAGTCATTTTGAATTTCTCTTGAGTATATCTCTTTTTTTTTTTAGAGTGTAAGAATAGCATGTGTGTTTGTTTTTATTTACCTGGAAAAGCTCATGTTTTTCTAAAAGATTTGTTGTACAGATCTTATCAATTAATTTTTATTTTAAAATAAATATTACTTTGACTATTAAAGTTGGTACTTCTAGTGTCTGCCTCTTTTTGATAATGATGTCAGGATGTATTTTGAAAAATTAGCCCAGACTTGTTAACCTTTAGAAATTTCATGACTATTTTAAGATAGAAATTTTGCTTTTTAGATCTTACTTATAAATAGAATATTATCTTATTGAATTATTACATTGATGTCACTTGAAATAATATTTAAATGGATTAAGTTCTATTTAGTGAATTTTTCAGTTTTTTTTAAGAAACTGGCTTTTATTGATAGTAATGAAATTCAGTGCCAATAATACCAAAAATAAACCACAAATGAGGAAGAATTATCCAAGTAGGTTATAAATCAGAGAAAATGAGGAAAATGTTCTTCTCTAGGTTAACCATTAGACGTGTTTGATTTACATGGTGAAAAGGTATGGGTTTGCAAGGCAATGGAAAGAAATCAGATATTTCAGAATGCAGGGACTTCACTCTAACCAATTAAACATGTTAAGCCTTAAAACTTCTGGGGAAACAAAACCTTATATTAGACTCTTAGGGGAAGGAAAGATTATCAATATCATCATTTTATTTTTAAAGAAAACTTTGCTCAGAATAGTGGGAATGGAGAGGACAGGGTATTAAAAAATAGATCAAGTTTGCAGTACTTATTTTAATAAACTGTAGAAGCATAATTTGTGTATGAATAATGAAATGGCCAAAGTACTTCAAATTATATATTTTTGTAACCTTTTAGAAAAAGTTGTAGAATAATGACATGGTTCTGCTTTAAGTTTTGTTGTGTTCATTTTTCTGCTGATTCTCTCAATGCCTGGCCATCATTTAATGGTTAAGGAAAGTAAGCTGTGACTTGGATTTATACATTTTTTTTCATCTATTTAGCAAGAATTTTTTAGTCTACTGTGTGCCAGACAGACACTCTGTAGACACTAGAACACAGTGATGAATAAAACAAATTTCACGCTCCCCGTGGAATATACACTCGAAAGAAGGAATTAAGTAAAATAGTAATAAAAAGCATTCCAGTTGTTGTTGTTGTTGTTAGTGATGGTGGTAGGAGTAGTAGTGTATTTATGGAATGCCTGACGGGGAGAGAGGCAGGAAACGACTTCATCTCCTACTGCACTGACTAAGGCTCATTCTGCCTTAGCCACACTGGCCTGCTTGCTGTTCCTTGAGCATATCAATCACATATCCCTGCCTTAGGCCTTTGCACTGGCTGTTCCCTCTTCCTGGAAGACTGTTGCCCCAGGTGTCTTCCTTTATCTCTTTTTTATAGCACCTTTTTAGTAAGGACTGCCCTGGTCACCCCATCTTAAATAACAACTCACATCTTCATCCCCCAGCGCTGAATCCCCCTTACCCTGCTCTATTCTTTAATCCCATAGCACGTTCCTCCTCTGATCTATTGTACTGTACAACTTACCGTTTCTGTTTGGATGTCTCCTCCTAGTAGAATATAAACTCTGTAAAGTCCGGGATCTTAATCTGAATTGTTTACTGGGTTAGTCCAATCACCTAGAACAGAACAGAGCAGGTACTCAATAAATATTTATCCAATGAGAGAAGATCACGGAGAACTTGGGACAAAGATGTGACATGAGATGGTTTCAGTTTAGCAGTCATTGGTTGCTGTGTGGAGAGGAGTTTAAAGGGGTCCTGGGGTGCCGTTGACGCAGGGACACCACTGAGGGAGCGAGTGCATTACTGTTAACAGGTGAGGATGTGGTGAGCGTGGAAATGGTGGGGTGGTGAGGAGTGGTAGGGTGTATCACGTATGAAAATGGTATGCCATAATAAAATTATAATAAAATCGGGGGCTAGAAAATACTGGTGACATTTTCTAATTACATCAGTAGATGGTGAAATGTCACCCGTGTACCTCAGTCACGATTTAAGTAACAACAGAGCCTTTAACAGATATCACATCCACAGATGGAAAATTATTTGCAATCCTTAGAGTAGTAATTTAAAATGAAATATTATTGAAAAACTAAAAATAGAAGACATGTTTGTCTTCTCCATGAATAATCTATGAGAGAGATGAAAACACCTTTTCAAAGAAAACACATATGACATGTCAATTTTTCAAAGTGGTTTTTATGTTTTTTAATGCACTTGAATGATATTGGGTTTTTAAACAGATGTATGATTCTATTGTTAAAGCATCCATCAAAGAATGATGCAGGTCTCCTTACAAAGCACATAAAAAATGTTTATATTGCTTTCTCCGGTTAAGCCCAGCAACACTGCCCTGCCGGAAGGGGGCTGTCTAAGCTGAGCCAAAACCCAAGGAGTCAGCAGGAACCACTTGCCAACGACAAATGTCCCATCTCAAAGGTAGAGCAGAATCAGGTTCATATCAACAGAACAAGTTCCTTAGAATGAAACCCCAGAACTAATTTAGTTTACTAATTTAGTTTAGTCCAATATTAGACAAAATTCTAACGAGTTTCTCGATATGGCTTATCATGGCTTGATATGTCTTTGGAATAACTGAAGTAACAACATAGATGAATAGGTAGGTTATTAGAGATAGTCTCAGTGACTGTAGCCAAAAAAAAAGAGAAAGCCGTAATAGTTGAGGGAGGCAAAAATCACATGTATGTGTGGATTAAATATATCCATCCAAAAACTAAAAATGCTCAAAGCCCTAGCACCCTAGAGTTGTTTTGCTTCGACCCCTCTACAGCTTCGGGAAGTACTGCCACGGAACCGCACACTCACTCACCGATCAGGCTCCTAACCAAGATCCAGACATTTTAAAAGGGTTCAGTTACGTTCAATATTTTTAGTCGTGAAAGGCAGTGGAGTGTCTAATACATTTTGGAAACATTCCTTTGAGAATTGACTAAAGTTTTAATGGTTTTGCAACTGGAATACTTCCAATGTTAGTTATGTAGAAAACTGTTAATTTTAATAGTGCATTTCTAGAAGATGCCAGATAAATGCACTTTTCTAGGTTGTAACCCGTAGAGTTAAAACTATATTTTCTAACAAAAGATGAAAGTCTTTGAATACTGAAGGCAGTTGTGTTTCCTGATGCTGCTGATTTAAAAACAGAAGAAGGACCCTTGTGGAGATACCAGGGAACAAACCCAGGGCTTCCTACATGCAAAGCAAGTGCTCTACCACCAAGCTACATAAAACATATACACATAACGCATAGACACAGACAGCAGTACGGGGTCAGCCAGAGGGACGGGGGTGCAGGCTAGTGGATGTGGACAAAGTGGGGAATAGGGGGAAGAAGATGGGTGCATGATGCAGGGTGCAGATGATGTCTTATTGAGTTGCACACTCGAAACCTGGATGGTTTTGAAAACTGATGTCACCCCAGTAAATTCAACTGAAAAAAAAAAGATTAATAATAGGACTAGTTAATCAGTCTTTATTTTATGTTTTGCTTGCATGTTTCCTAAAAACATTTTGGAAAACTCTGTGACCTCTTGCATATTTTTTACTTTATATCTAATTTTTTTCCCTGTGAGTTTAACCACAAGGAGTGTAAAAATTTTGATATCTCATAAATATTGACATTTTAAAATGAGACTGTTTTATTTTACTCTCTTAACTGTGTCCAGTATACTATAAATGAGATCTCTATTTGACATTCAAGCCACCCTTCAAAAAACATAAACACTTCTTCAACAGTTGGGAAAAATTAAAAAATAAAAACAGAAGAATATTTGTCTAGTCCTTACTATTTCTTAAGGCAAAAAAAAAAAAAAAAAAGAAGAAGAAGAAGCAGAAGAAGAGTCAGTCCCAAGAGAGCAAGCAGTGATAGACTCTGAAAACTGGAGATAAAACCGCAGGGCTCACTGTGGGAAGCATCGTAGGGTCAGTGGCCTGCTACTTCAGGCCCTGCAAAAATTTTGGCTCAGATCCAGCCTTACACTCTGTAATTAGAAACAACACTGCTGCTTTTAGTCCCCAGCCAAGCCACCATATGCTTGTGGTCTGTCTTACAAGGCTCTGCCTGCAAGTTGCACTGGGACCTCTCATCTAAGGCACTGTGGCAGTCGGTATGTAGGCCTCTGGTGATTCTAAGATAGGCAATGGGTAAAGACTGACAGTAACTTTCAACTAACTAGTCTTTAAAGAGTAACTTCAGACTACTACCTACAAGGCATTTCCATAAAAATAAAAATACCCAAATGATAAGTATGTCTTAAAGTATAAAATATGACAGACATCGATTTCTTTAGTCAGGGTCAGCGAGATCCCAGGAAGATCATCCGGGTTTTCAGAGGAAAAATTGTCTGCCAAACTGCGTGTGCACCCGTTTCTCCTGAGAAAGGACCTAAAGCTTTCATTGCATTTTTAAAGTGTTTATGACACTCCCTTCCAAAAAAAAAAAAAAAAATTTCTTAAAGACACCACTGTTTTCAGCTACAATACAAACATTTTCTTAAAATGCCCAGCATGTTTCCCATCCACTTTCAAGGACAATAGAGTCCACATACTCAGTGCTTCTCTTTCTTTGATTCATCTTCTAGTTAAATATTATCCAGACGGCCTAGGCCTTAAATTCAGTGGAGCACAAAGGATAAATTACAGGCTTTGGAAAGAGATTTCTTGGATGAAAATCCGGACTCAGCCAATAACTAGCTAGGTGACCTCAAGTAAATTAGTAACCTCTCAAAGCCTCAGTTTTCTTATCTGAAAATGGAACCAATCCTAGTACCTGCCTCCTAGAGAGGAAGTGAGGGTCGAGGAGATGGTGCAAGTGAAGTGCTTAGCATGATTCCAGATCTTGAGCCTGACTTCAAGTATTTCAGCAGCATTACTTTTGATGAGCTTTAATGAGTCACTAATATAATCCTTAATTTGGAAATTTTTTTTATACTATAAATAACCAGTTAGTGGTCTTTTCATTACAGGAAAAATTATATCACATTTTAAACTTACCTTTATCAACCATTATTAATATTCAAATCTTAGACATTGTATTGGATGATTCATTGTTTGGCTAAAATTTTTATATTTGAGAGTTTTCACTTTTGATTTTTTTTATTTTTTTGTTTTTACTTCTGTGACATTTTCTTCCTTTAGAAGAAATCTAAGCTGTTGATTAATGCACAATAAACCCTGTAAAATGTTACACCAGTTTTTTTAAGCCACAGTATAAAATTGAAAAATGTGTCTGAATAAACACAAACAAATATACTGGGTTCATATTCCAAGGAAATATAAAACACATGTAGTTTGATGGGCTATTTCTCCTTCCTTGCAAGGATAAAAACTATAAGAAAATTAACAAATTTGTTTGAAATGTTCCTCTTTTTTTCCACAGCTCTTGTAGTGAGATTTCTGACCAAACGGTTCATCTGGGAATACGATCCCACTCTCGGTAGGTCAAATTTTCTTTCTTCCTACTATCCAATCAAAGTTTATGGCTCAAAAGAGAGAAAGACATTTTCTGTTGCAGCATTTTTAAGCACCTTTCATATGTCTTGGAAGTGCTTTATTGAATCATGCAAAGACATCCCCTAAGAAGCTAGATGTGTGTTGCATGTGTTTTAATGCATGGATGAAGAAATCAGGCCAAACCAGAGACAAGAAGGAAGTAGCTAGAAATGATGCTTTTCCACTGAGAAATGTAGCAACATTCCAATGGTGGACAGAAGATACAGTGGACATGGTCTGTTTGATGTGGGATAAAATGCTATGCTGAGGAGAGTATAACAGTAAAATAAAACTTGTGAATACTGATTTGGGGAAAATGTATAAATAAATTGAGTTCCTTTCCTTCTTATCCCCAATGAATCTGTCTTAAGCTTATTTAATTTTTTTTTTTAGATTTTATTTATTTATTTTTAGAGAGAGGGGTAGAATGGGAGAAAGAGAGGGAGAGAAACATCAATATATTAGAGACATTTTGATCACCTGCCTGTTGCACGCCTCCAGGGGACCTGGCCCGAAACCCAGGCATGTGCCCTGACTAGAAATGGAACCCATGATCCTTAGTTTGCAGGCCAGCACTCAATCCACTGAGTCACACCAGACAGGGCTGTCTTAAGCCTATTTCAAAAACACAAAAGAAGCAGCAAAAATTGATATATGTTTCTTGAAAATAGCAATAATGTTGATATATGAAGTGTTTATCGCATGTATTTTTCATAGTCCAAAACAGGGTATTTATTAGAAATATTTTTAGTTGCCTCCAAAGTAATGCTAAAAATCCATGGGCTCTAAGTTAAGCTTCAGACTTTACTCCAAATGAAGCCTTTGAGCTTTTGTTTGCTGTGCTTCAGAACCACAGTTGGTATGCTAAGGGGCGACAACTTTGAAATCCAGAGGAGGAGGGAAAGATGTACATTATTTCACTCCCGGGCACAGTGTCCTGGGACAAGCTGGCCTTCCTCAGAGTGCTGAAGAGGGCAGGGATGACCCCTGGATGTTTTTGTTTGCGGGCTGGTTTTTGGGGTGGTTTTGGGGGGATTGTTGTTGTTATATATAGTCAGTTTAAAAGGAAAGTTTTTTCCCTTTTGCCTTCTTTCATTGCTTTACTCATTCATTCAACAAGATGTTTGTTAAATGATCCTATGTGGCAAATTATTGTAGGTACTGAAGATAAATCAATAGACAGAAAGAGAAAGCCCCTGGGTTTGGGTTTTTTTTGTTTTTTGGGGTTTTGTTGTTGTTGTTGTTGTTGTTTGTAGCTATTGTCTGGTAAAGAAAGAAGAGTCAGTAAACAAATAAATGTATGTCAACAGTGATAAGTACTGTGAAGGAAAATTCAACAGTTAAGGGGATAGAGTGATTTTATTATTTATTTGATTTTAATATTTTAGCCTATCTGGAATATATTTTAGTGAGAAGAACAAGGTGAAGACCTACCATTTCTCCCAAATACTTGCCAATTATTTCCTATTATTTCCTACATAGTCCCCACCTTCCCCACTACTTCCAACGCTGCCTTTTATACAATCAGTCCTCCTTGGTATCCACGAGGGGCTGGTTCTCTTCTGTAAAATAATGGAGTATTTGCATATAACCTACACACATCCTCCCATATACTTTATCTCTGGATTACTTATAATACTCATACACTGTAAATTGTTGTTACACTGTATTGTGTAGGGAATAATGACAAGGAGAAAAACTGTGCACGTTCAGTACAGATGCAATCATCATAGGCCTAACTACACAGTCATGCTAGCAAAACATAACTTTTTTCCCAAGTATTTTTGATCCTGAGTTGGTTGATCCATGGGTATAGAACCTGCAGATACAGGCATGTTGGATAATTTGCTCCAGGATGCGGTTCTAGATTTGCTCTTCATGCCCCCAAACCAGTAGCACACGCTTGATAATTGTGTGCTCTTTAAAACATGTTGACACCAGCAGAGAAAGTCTTCCCTCTTTACTTTTTTACCAGATGATCTTGGCTACTTCACCAGTTTATTCTTGCAGGTCAATTTTTAAAACTATGTCATAACATGATATAATTTTGATTGAAATTACATTAAAACCATAAATTACTTTAAGTAAATTCACATCTTTATTGATACTCAATCTTTTAAGAGATCTTCACCTCTCTGTTTTTGCTTTTAAGTAAATTGTTTTTCAACATCAATTGTTTTTAACATGTTCTTAATGTAGCCAGAATCTAATCTTAAGATGATGTATTTGGATCTAAAAATGTATTAGATTAAAAAAATCAATCATTATCTATTGCTTGTTCCACCTAAGTAAATATTTACTCTCCTCTCGTGTTTTTATTACTTATACACCCTTTACAAAGTTCCTGAGACTCTTAATGATTTAGGGGAGTTCAGTAGAAAAACACTAATTTTGTTTAGTTCTACAAATACACCTGAACAAAAGAGGAAGCTTATAAAATGATCTCATAAAAATTTTAAACTCTTTCTGAATATATTCCAGTAACTAATGTTACTATTTTGAATGTCTTAGGTGAACCATTTTTCCTTTTGTTTTTGTTTTATTCATTTTGAAAAACAGCTGCTATTAATAGGATTCTGCCTGCGTCAGTATCTGTAGCGCAGGCTTCCTTCACTAAGGGTAATGAAACTTTATTGAGTGACCTTGTACTGTACTGCTCTGAAAGGTTTGCAGCTGCTAAGCAACAAGAGCTGATCAGACTTCAGGAATATCAGAGCTATGACTCACTCCCAGGTGAAGGTTTCATTAACTCATGCTGGAAAGTGGATTTGTGCGCACCCGTGTGTGAGTCACTGATGTTCTAGTCTAGAGGCGTTCCCGGTCCATTTGACCCAAGAGCAGTCGGCATTTCCTGGACTCAACTTTGTACTGTCTTAGAATTTCAAACCCACCACCAAAAGGGAAGGTTACATTGAAAAGCAAAGGTGGGAGCTTGAATTATCAGGGGGATCATTTTCTAAATTATATAATTGTCTAACCACTGTGTTGTATGCCTGAAACTGATATAAAACAATATGGAATTTCTACTGTAACTGAAAAATAAAATTCTAAAAGAGCAATGTGAAATATTTGCAAAAAAAAAACCATAGTCTAGAGTTCTGAATTCAGTGCCTTCCTTGGAAATACAGGTCAGTTTTTCAGACTGTAGCACAATTATTTAATGCTCCACAAAAAGCTGAAGACCATGAACACTGTTCAACATATTAACAAAAATTTGAATATTAACTGCTCTGAAATAATTCTATGAAGGAAATATTTGCTATTACAGTAGCAAGTGATTTCCAAACTTTTAGGTTTCAGGATCTAATGATTTTGTTTTTGTTTTTGTTTTTATTTTGCTGTTTCTTTTTTTTTTAATGGAGAGGAAATATTATAGGCATTATAATTAGGGATGTAAGCAAAGGGCAGAGGCTAAAGAAGAACTAAACTTACTCCCTTTATAGGCATTTGCATTTCATAAAAGAAGGAAGTATTTTTAACATTCAAGAGTTTTGAAGGACGTAATAATCTGGGGAAAATGTTTAAATACTTATTTACATTGAACAATTATAGTTTGCCTTGAATTTTTCTCTCTCCCTGTGGGTCAGTGGACGCTTTGTCAGAGGCCAGCCCTGGTCCCTGTGCATAGCATCTGAAAATCACCACTGCAGCCTACGAGGTTTTGGACTTAGATCATCCATCCAGGAAAACCCCTTGATGGTGGTAGCAACAATGTTCTGGTTGTAAAACAATAGGATCCATGTTCTGCTTAGGTCCCAGAAGAGAACTGAATCCCTCCGAGAGTCATATTACCCTCAGAAAATGCTGAACATGGCAGAGAATACAGACAAAAGCTTGGGTCATGTGCAATTGTGTGTGTGCGTTGGGGGCACTTAGAGGGAGAGATTGCATTTCATCACTGACCATTACTTTTGCCCCATGGAAGCACCCTGCTCTGTATTTGAATGGATCATAGCATCCATTCAAATCTGCTTAGTAAAGACTCAGACAAGAATGAGGGTAGGAACTGGGAGATATATGGGACCCAACAATGATTTTATTTTGATTGGTTCATCCTGCCTGCATTACATACAGTTCCCTTTGCTTGCAAAGTTTCATACAGACAGAGGCACACACCCAGAACAAATCTCTGAACTGAACACTAAAGCAGAAGTACTAAACCAATTCAAAGAACTATTGGATAGTTCTTTAATATTGGTACTTTTAATTTTGGCACAGAAAGGAACTATGAGATCGGCATTTGGCATAAGAAAACAAGTCTAACCAAGTAAATTTATCCACAATTATGTGGCTAGTTTGTGGCTAAACCAGCAATAGGAGTCAACTCTAGCACAAATCAACATTACTAACTACTGCTGTTACTGTATTGGCCAATTGTTCATATTAATATGTTAAAACTTACCAAAAAAGCTAAATTATTGAAAAGATCAACCATATACAACATCCTTTTGAGCATCCATTTCTCTTAGAGTATACACAATGTACTTCTATTTATAAAACTGTTACTGAATGTAGGTCTTAAACCATGTATCTCTCATATACAGTGTGATCCAGACATAATTTTAATATGCTTAATTCCATATTAAAACTAATACTGTTCTTACAGCATACAACGTTTTGGTTTTGTTTAGAAATGCCTCTTTAACTAATCATCCTCCTACCCTTCGTAAGGAAAGACTCAACATAACCATTTTCTGTTAGAATAAGCAAAATGAAAAGTGTCTACCCTCCAAGCACACACAAATTTTCTTTAATGTTCTAGAATGAGTAGAGGCTAGTTCCACAAAGTACCTAATACATTTTTTAGAATTATCTTTAGAACAGCTAGCACAGATGTGCAACCTTTGGCCTCTCTGGGCAACAACTTGCACTGTTCCACATGTCGTCGGCTGGTGGGTTCCCAATGCAGGAGAGAGGAGACTCCAAAAGCGCTCAGAATGGTCCGAATCCAGCCCTCGGCTCAGATGAAGGACGGCTGCCACCCGCGGCCATGGCGGTGGCAGACATTCCCTCATTTCCTGCATGTCATCGTTTTCATTTCAGTTAGCAAACAGCCAAAGAATCACACGACTTCACACAGTTTTCATTCTATTCTATTTCCCCCTACTGTGGTCTTCTGTGGTTGAAATACATATCCTATTTATCATGGAAGCGGCAGAGAAAAATGTCCCTGTCTGTCAGACTTTCGGTGCAGAGATGGACTAGAGCCCAGAACTCTGTTTTCCAGGCTCCAGAGCTGATGCCAGTCCTTTCAAAAGGGAAAGCAGCGCAAAGGTCACTGCAGACAGTGGAGGAAGAAGCCAGAAGGGCGTGGATTCTAGTGTGTGCGCTGCCCTCAGGGCCTCGCCTCTGCAAGCTGAAACTCTGAAGATGAAAAAGGAAATAAATAGATGAATCATGGCTGTGAATGGTATTTTAGAGCATTAAATTATACAAAAGAATAATCACCCATTTAACTTCGGGTAGGAGCATGGAATGTTCTAGAATCAAGAATCAGCTATGCCACGTGTGGATCACATATCCTAGGAGAATGACAATAATGTAAAAAAACACCTCTCAAAATATATTGAACATACTCAGTTTTAAAGTTTGATTCTCAGGAAACATGTCGGCAGTGCGCCATGCCTGGGGCAATGATCATTGTGCAGGGCCAAGGGCAGGTTACGCTGCTCAGTCAGGCCTCCTTTCTGCAGTGTGTGTTTTGAGTAGATTTCCAGCAAAGTAACATAACACTGTATTCAAAAAAGAACTGTAAGGTAGTTGATAATATGAGGAAATGAAGGTCAGAAACATGAGATAAATGGGGAAAAAACCAAAATCGCAGGCTTTGACAGTTACCCCAGCGAGACAGAAACTTGTAGGTGTAGTTGGTTTGTTGCTTGGTTAGTGATTTGGGTAGCGTAGATGCAAACAGTTGAGCTAATTAAATTAACACAAGTTAATCATGCTGCTCTGGTCCTGGCACGGTGTCATATGGATGTGAAGCCTTTATTTCACTTTATTTTTCTCTCATCCCCTATTCTGACACCACTGTGCTCCTCTTTCCCGTAGGTACATGGTCTAGGGTGTTTGAAACTTAGCATAGTGGTTAAAAGCCTAAATTTCTAAAACCAGTCTTCCTGGATTCCAATCTCGTCTCTACCACTGATCACTGTGTGACCCTCAGCAAGTTATTTAATGCTGCCGTGCCTCATTTAAAATGGATTTAATGGTAATACGTATTTTCTGAGGTATTTGTAAGAAATAAGTTAATATGAATAAAGCATTTAGAACAATTCTTGTTCAAATGGTAAGCAGTATGTGCTAACTTTTATTTTTGAAGGAAGTATTTTTTGTGTACACATACATTTTAAGTTTATATAAATTTTATCTTGCTGTAAGTTCACCTGTAGAGGTAATTATGTAAGTTTTCCCCTTTAGCCTTTAATGTGTTAAATCGCATTGATAGATGTTAAACACTGCATTTCTGACATAAACTCTACTTGATCATGATGTACTTTTCTTATTATAACTGTTGGATTCAATTGAATAATATTTTATTTAGAATTTTTGAATCTATGTTTAAAAATGAAATGAGCCTACAATTTTCTTTTTTATCTTATTACTCTTGTAATATTTCTTATGAGAGTCAGCATAATATCCCATGAAAGGAATTGGGTAGCTATCCTTTTTCTGTTCTCTAGAACATGTTTAATGTTTAATAGAAACTTCCTCTAAAGCCAACTGGATACAATTACTTTTTATGATTAGGTGAGATTCTACAATTAATATTTAAATGTACTTACTGAATATGATTTAGTTAAGTGTTCTCTTTCTTATTGCTACAATCTATGCAACTTTTTCTCTCAGAATTTATCAGGTTTTGACATTTGTTGGTATACAATTCATAATATTATTGTATTTTATTTTATGTCATCAAAATAGTTAACTATTTCCTCTTTCTGTGCTAAATTTTGTGTGATGACACCTTCTCTCTTAATTTACTAGATAGCACTGCCAGATTTTTACCTCTCTTCCTCTTTTATTTTTTTAATTTTTTCAAACACCATGCTTTGGTTTTGCTAAATTGATCTCCCCCCCACCCAATTTGTCTTTTACTTCCTTTCTTGAATTTATTCTGTTTTCATCTTCTAATTAGTTAAGTTGCATACTTAGCTCTCTCTTTTTCTATTCTTTCTTTTTATCATCTCAATCTTCCAAAATAAGATAAGTACATTGAAACCTGCCCCTGGTCTCTTCCCCCACCTCCTAGAATTACCTAGAATTGTACTTCTGGACTGCTTTTGGTGTAGTTTTACTGCTTTGCTTCACTCCATTGGGATCTTGAACTCGGTTTTGCTGGTGAGAAATCCAGTGTCAATCTGAATCATGTCCTTTTGTAGATAATGTACTTTTTTTTCCTCTACCTCCTTGTAAATTTTCCTCTTTGTCATTAATATCCTTACATTATGTTGTAACAGGTGGAGATACGGGACTTCTTTCCTTGTGTATCCTATTAGTCCTCACATTCTGAAGTTTTTCAATACCTCTTATTCTGGGGAACTCTCCATTATTAAAACCTCAGCTGTTTTCACACCTTTATGTACTTAAGTCTCTCTTTCAGGCTTATATTATAAGGAAAAACTAACATGTCTGTTTCTTTTATCTATAGCTCTGATATTTTACTTTTACACTTTTCTCCTTATCATTTACTGATATCTTTTGGGAGAGTTGCTCAACGTGAACTTCATCAACTCAGTCAGTCATTTGTTGAGTTCTTCATTTCAACCGCTCTTGTTTTCATATAAAGGAGCACCAGCTGGTATTTATTTTAACCTCTGGTTTCCATTTTATGTGGTGAGAGGCACAAACTCTTGCACCTGCTAGCTTCTCCCCGCAGTAGAGCTTGGGGCCCCTCTCCAGCTGGTCCTGAGCTGCCATCATTTTTTTACCTTGAAGAGGCAACATGAGCAAGAGAACTCTGCTCCCTTCCATCTCCCTCCGGGCTGCCCAGCCCTCCTCTACTTTTCTCACCAATTCCCAAACACCGGGGTCCAACCACCTTCTGTTGTCACAAGGGTTTCTCATAGCTTTACATGGATAACAATCGCCCTCATCCAATGCCTGTTACATTTCTGGGGTTGGGGTCTGGAAAGAAATTAGCAGCTCCTGCTTATATGTCATCTTGTCAGGAACAGTAATTAGCAGTGATTTCCAAAAATTGGATTTTTAGTACCAAAGTAGGATGCATTTTGTAAACAACTTTTTCATTTTAGGATGTGGAGGCCACATTTTTTTAAAGATTTTATTTACTCTTAAAGAGGGGAAGGTACAAAGAAAGGGAGAGAAACATCAATATGTGGTTGCCTCTCACACACCCCTTACTGGGGACCTGGCCCACAACCCACGCATGTGCCCTAGACTGGGAATCGAACCAATGACCCCTTGGTTCACAGGCTGGCACTCAATCCACTGAACCACACCAGCCAGGGCTGGAGGCCTCAGTTTAGAAGGAAGAGAGCATCAGGAAGCTGGCCTCATAGGAGAATAAAATGAGCAAAGAGGCAAAGAGACTCTCAGATGCTATACCCTGGAAGTCTGTTACCTGTTACTTCCGGGAGCTCTAAGAATCCAAAGATGGCCCATTCTTGCACATCCACTCTTTCCTGCCTAGTGTGCATATTCCCTTTAGTTACACAACAGACATACTCCTGTGACTAATTTGTAATTTTAAGAATCAACTCAAACTATGGTCTTATTTACCTTTTTATCTTCTTTTTTTGCTCATTCCTTCAGAATCAACTTACCGCCACCAAGCAACCATCGATGATGAAGTTGTCACCATGGAGATACTAGATACTGCTGGTCAGGTGATTAAGGAGTTCTTCTAAAATATTTTCTTGATCAAATAGAAATGAGATGTGCATAATATGAACAAAAGACATTTTCTTACAATTAACTCATGCTGTGTAAAGACTTTCTTTTGTTCATTGTCTAAATATTTAGATGTTAATATCTTTACAAAAGCCTGTGTATTTTACCCAGCACCCTATGTAATTACCCTACGTACTACCCTATGTAGTACTTCAAGGAAGTTTTGAAAATACCATAACATTCACATTACCCACCTAGATTTTGGAGAGATTGTGAGATAGTATATTTTAATGGTTAAAAGTGCTTTTGAAATGCTCTAATAAAGGTAAGTGGATATCTTTACTAGGGAAGTTCTCAGAGTCTTTATTATGTTTATGTGTAATGTGAATCCTTAAGGGATTTAGTGTATATTGTATTCCAAATTTATATGACCATTTATTATGTTCAGAATTTTGGTTCAGAATATTTCATTTTAGGAATCTGCCCTGTAGTATTCATTCTAGAATACCACATCCTATTGAAAATTTGGGCCATATCATTGAAAAATAACAATTCATTTAAAAGGAAAGTGATATAAATTTGCTTTGAGGTGAGTCAGTTCTGAGATGACAAACAGGGTCATAGACAGGTTTAGCTCCCAAAGATAGGAATGACCACTAGGAATGAGAATTAGGAGGCTGATGGATTCCATGGTGCTTGTCAGTGACGTATGGCCCCAAGAAGACCTGAATTAAAGTATTTAATCCAAGAAATATTCTTGTAACTAATTATAGACTTTTCTTTCTCATCACCACCTCTTTCCTACATGTGCTCCCACCTTCTACCCAGAACAATTCTAGAGACGGGCAGCAGGGAAACACATGCCTGCAGAAGGCACTGGAGCCTGCGAAGGCAATGCTGTTCCAAACCGCACATGCGCCTTCCTAGGAAGGAGTGATCACTCCCTTCAAAAATCACTTCAAATGAGTTTCTGTCAATATTGGGACTGCATAATATTTTGGGGGCATTGAGATCACAGGGGGCAAATGACCCTGGCTGTGAGTTTGACTCTGTATATAATTATTCAGCATTTCTGCCCCTGGTGGCTAAATGTCTATAATCTGAAGAATGAAGAGATAAAACAAAAAAACAAACAAACAAAATCAAAACCGTGTCACTATGCTATGTCTCTAATTCTGATCTCTAAGGGGTGAGCTAAGGTCTACTCTGTTACCTGTTTGTTAATCCTTTAATTGTGATGAAAAGTCTCAGAGGCAATGTGCTAGACTAAGATGATGCTTTCTTTATGGTTCTTGCAATTAAAGATTTAATGATGTGGCATGCAAAATTAGAAACAGAAATTTAAGGTCTATACAGAGAGAAAACTTTTAGTTCCCTGAAATACCTTGCTGTGAGTAAGTAATGCACTCTTCCACAGTGACTGAGAGGGTAAGCTTGTCCAGACAGAATATAAGAAATTTTAATGACACTGACTAGCAGGAACAATAATTAAGCGATCACCATGAACAGCAGCAGCATCTACACGCTGCGATTATCCAGGTCTCCTGACTGCTGTTTTTTTTCTTGCCATCAGGAAGATACCATCCAGAGGGAAGGGCACATGCGATGGGGGGAAGGCTTTGTGCTGGTCTATGACATCACCGACCGAGGAAGTTTTGAGGAAATGCTGCCACTTAAAAACATTCTGGATGAGATCAAAAAGCCCAAGAATGTGACTCTCATCTTGGTTGGAAACAAAGCTGACTTGGACCACTCCAGACAGGTTAGTACAGAAGAAGGGGAGAAGCTGGCCACAGAATTGGCCTGTGCTTTTTACGAGTGTTCTGCCTGCACTGGAGAAGGGAACATCATGGAGATATTCTACGAGCTGTGTCGAGAGGTGCGTCGCCGGAGGATGGTCCAGGGCAAGACAAGGCGACGCAGTTCCACCACGCATGTCAAGCAAGCCATTAACAAGATGCTCACCAAAATCAGTAGTTAGGCAGCTCCATTCTTGCAAAGGCCCTACTGAGGTGGGTCAGGTGATTGGAAACACTTTCATGCCCTTCCCTCTTTTTTCTCCCCCCAAATAAAAGAAAATACACCCTTCTTTGTTCTGACTCTGGGAAGTGTCTGGGTTCCCCTTTGTTCCCAGCCTCTTGTATGTCGAGGAGTGAGAGTGTTTTATGCAGCACAGCGCTGGCAGTTACTTCCTTTCCTGCTTGAAGAAAATGCGCTTTATCACAGTTTGAACATGTAATCATCAGAGATTCCGAAATAGCTGGGTTCACATTAAGCTATTTTTAGGCATTTTCACTTTGCTTCAGTAGGTTGAGTTCTTTTCAAAGGCATTTTCAAATTTCATTTCTTGTCAAAGTCTACAAATGGTCACTTCAAAAGTTTAACATAATAGAAAATACAGTAAAAATGCAGGAACAGTAGCTGAAATATTGGAGCAGGGAATAGATTTTTCTGAATTACTGTAAATTATCTAGTTTTCCTTTAACCCTTATTTTGTTCTTAAATTCAAACCACGTTCTCACAAAGTTTCCTGGTGTGAATAAGAGTTCCATTTCAGTTTGAGTTGGTTCTCTCAGTGATCTATGGACCATCACGCCCTAATTCTCCTTCTGTAGCTCCAACGATATTTCCTTATAAAGAGGCCACAGGACCGCTCAATTCAGACCCTGAGGGTTCATTTCTCAACAAGCCCAGGGTGATGTAAAGATACCAAACTCTGGCTTTATTGAAGCTAACAGAGGATTTAGGATTAAAGATATCTGCTTCATTTCTCTCTCTGTGTACCACCTTAACAGAAAGACAGCAATCCAAAAAGCAGGAAAATTAAGAATGAAGCCAAACAACTGTTCCGTTGGGGAGCCAAGACTCTGTGCTAGACGCAGTAAGAACAAATGGCCTCCTATTCTTTGCATTGGTTACATGACATCCAAAACAGAGTCGGGCAAAAGTAGGTTTACAGCTGTTCATATGGAAAATAATATGATAATTGGTAAATAATAATACACGAATAAACTCTGTTTCACATACCCATAACTGTTAGCCTACTTTTTCCCCACCATGTACTTTGAATAAATTCATTTATTTAGGAGAATTCAGAAAAAAAATGGGTGATTAAATTTCATTATACCTGAATAAATGTGCATAAAACAGATTCTTGTATTGTGAAAATACAGTCTGTAACTGATAAAACTTTGTGATTCTTTTTTCCTTACTATGCCCCTATGTATCAAGATTTGGGCACTTTATTTTAGAAGAAAATATATATCTTTTACATATGTGTGTATTTATAAATGCATAGATATATGTATAAAAATTTGTAAGAGTTGAAGGCTTTAATTCACCAATGCATTTGGACAACTTGGTGTAACTATTTTATGTGAATATAATAAAAAACATAATTTTCACATTCTCTCATGTTAGGGAGTCTTTCTTGTGATAACATAAAATGTTTATAATTTTAAGAGACATGAGGGGACAATTGAGTTGTGGAGTTGAAAAATCAGTGAATGAGATCTAAAAAAAATAAGCTTCAGTTCATAATAATAGCTACTGTTTTGGATGCTTTGGTGTCTCTTAGGCACTTTATGTATTATTTCATCGATCCTTACAGTAATCTTATGGAAGAGATGGTACTATGATTACAGTTGCAAGGATGAAGATACTGAGCCACAAGAAAAAACAAATTTGCATAACTATTTAGAGGGCAGAGCCAGAATCTAATCCAAAGAGGCAAAGGCAGACCCCAGAGCCCCTACTGATATTCGTGAAATATTAATAACCTAAGATAGGGCTCTTGTTCTTAAGCTGTAAAGATGAAGACACAGGACGGAGAAAAATTAGGAAAGACTTGCTGCATTTATGCTTGTATTCGATCATTAACAAATATTTGTATATAAGTTGGACATATAATGACACAAATTAGTTCATTTGATTGTGTCAGAGCTGGACCTTGAAGAATATATACAAGTTATTCAGGAAAATTAGATAGTGAAAATTTTCTAGACAAGAAGAATAGCATGAAACTAAAATATGGAGATACAAAAGGCGATGGTAAGTACAGAAATTCAAAGCAGTTTAGAGAGCCACAGATATCTGTTTTCAGGATAAACAGGAAGGAGTAACAGAGGAAAGGAATAAAGAGAAAAAAATAAGTGATTTGGAAGTAAGAAAAAAAGGCAAAAAATCATAAAACTGCAAGTTTGGGTAACTATATGTTAAAGGCCCTAACAGCTGAGGGAGCTGTGATTAACTTTCAGTAATGTCTGTTTAGACAAGATAGGGCAAATGGAGGCAGGGTAAAATTGGTTTTTTTATGTTGCCATCTTCTAGAATTATAGTCTGTTTTATACTCTCATAATTATACTTGGGGATGAAGCTCAGCCAGTTCTTATTAAGAACAAGCTCCTAAGGAGACAAAATGAAATATCTGGGTGCCATCTTGGGCCAAACACTAAGGAAGTAAAATTCAGAGTCGCTAACACCGACAACTTCCCTAGACACATGCATGCAAACCCAGGCCTGTGAAAAAGGCATAGAACCACTTGCTGAAGTCCCAGCTGGCAATTATACAAGAACATGAGATTGCACAAATATAAATTACTTATTCCTCTTATGCCCCAGGCTTTTCCACAAACGAAGGCTACAAACAATTGCGGTTTTTGAAATAGTGTTTTAATGATGGACACCTGTGCATTCTTGAATATAGTTTGTTATCACCACACTACCATTACCAGTGTTTGCTGTTTGTATTGCTTTCCTTTTCTTTTAAGATTCCGAAGATTTTATTTCTAGTTATTGTGTTTGTACTCATATGTCTCACAGCAGTGAGGGAAGAAGACTATCATTCAGGACCCTCCTTTTAAGTAACATGTAATACTTACACATATGTAAATAAACACAGCATCTTTGATTCTAAGTATAATACCAGCCAAGCTTTCTTATTAAAGCAGCCAGTGCCCACTTTGAAGATAATAAAAAAGTAGGCAGTTCATTGGGTCAAAAGTAATCAGTCAAGTTGAATTAAATTGTCCTGAGTTAATAACCTATTGGAAGATTCTGAAAGAGAAAAAAATGACACAACTTTTTTTCCTCCATAGGTTTGAAATGCTACATTTAGCAAATTCTGTATCCCCATATATATGGTTTTATTTCAATGTTAAACTACCTGCTTTTAAATGCTTATTATAAAGCTACACTAATTAAGAAAGCATGTTGTTAGTATAGGAAAAGACATGTAGATCTGTGGAATAGAATATAAAGACCAAAAGCAGAACCACACTTATATGTTTGATTGATTTTTGACAAAAGCACCAAGAAAATTCATTGGGAATAGAACCTTCTTTTCAAAAGTTAATGCTGGAATGATTTCATATCCATCTGCAAGATAAATAAATATCAACCCATACTTCCCATCATGTACAAAAATTAATTCTACATGGATCGTTGACCTAAATACAAGTGCTAAAATTTAAAAAACTTCCATAGCAAGATAAAATCTTTGTTACCTTGAGTTAGGCAAGGATCTCTTAGGACACAATAAGCACAAATAAAAGCAAAGTTAAAATGTGTCATTTCAATAAATGTTTATCATTTAATTTAAATAAACTTAATTTACATATTATATTTATATAATTTATAATTTAAATATTATTATTTAAATAATATATTATATATTATATATGTAATATATATTACATATATTATTATAATATATATGTTACATATATTACATATATTATTACATAATATATTGCATATATTATTTATATAATTATAAATATATAATTTATATATTTACAATTTTAAATCATATATTTATGAAATATAAATTTATGTATTTGTAAATAAATATATAATTTATGAATATATAATGTAGATTTATAAATAAATTTAATTTAAATTTAATAAACTTATCATTTATTAAATATTTGCATTTAAGAAAATACAACAGCAAGCCAAACTGGGAGAAAAATATGTGGAAAATACATATCTCACCAAGAATGTATGTTCAGAATATATAAAGAACTCTTAGAACTCAAGAACAAGATACATAATATGGTTAAAATGTTGGACAAAAGTTTTGAGTAGATAACTGACAAAAAAAGATATGTAAATAGCAAATGAGCACATGAAAAGATGCTCACCATCACTAGATTAGAAAAATGCAAACTGCAACCACAATGTGCACACTGAGTACAGGAGCTAAGGATCCAACACTGACAACACACATGTCAGTGAGGATGTCCGTCTGCATCCTGGAACCCTCAGGTGTTGCCGGTGGGGATACAAAGGGTACAGTCATCTTGTGAAACAGTCGGGGAGCCAATTGTAAAGTTAAATACATATTTAACACACAACTCAGTCATCCTGTTCCTAAGTATGTCCCAAATGAAAATCTATGTTCACATAAAGATATATCTGCTAACATTTACAGTAGCTTTCTTCATAATTGCAAAAACAAAAAACCCAAAAACCCCAAACTGGCAACAACTCAAGTTTACATTAATGGGTGAGTAAATAAGCAAATTATGGTATATCTTCATCATGAAATACTACTAAACAATGAAAAGACATATGATTGGATGATTCTCAAGGCATTATGCTAAGTAAAAGAAGCTAGACACAAGATGCTACATATGATCATATCCCATCTATACAATATTCCATAAATAGGAGAACAATAGTAAAAGCAGATCAGTGAGTGGCTCAGGGAATGTTCTAGCATTGTGTGAGTTATACCTCAAATGCTGATCAGATAAAAGAAACACCTGCAAGGAGGGCACATCAAAGAAAGCCATCCTGAAATCTATTTAAAAACAAATGTTCAGCAGCTCAGAATAGATTTTTAATTTGCATCTTTTCTACTTTTAACTAAGTAACAATCTTTTATTTTAAAGTAATAGTGTCACTTAAACGCTCCATGCACCTATACCATTTCAGGCTCCCTGGATGAAGGACCTGCAGCCAATGGGGACTCAGTGCAAGTGAACGTGCCATGCTGTTTTCTTGTGCCTCCGAGCTGGTCTATTTTCCCCCTTAGCAGCCATGAACAAGTCTTTGGGCTGTTTGAATTCAGGAGTGTGTGTATGTGCACATGTCAGTCTGCTTCTTACATGTTTCATGAGAGAAGAAAATAATTTGGTTTGTTCTACAAAAGCACTTTTAAGAATAAAAACCTCACTGTTCAGTAACCTAGGGAAGTGCTTGATACTGCCTTCTTGTTGTTCCTTTATGATTTATGAGATCCTATAAACATTGTTGTAAAAACTTTTACTTTGTCATCCTCTTCATCTCCTCATTGCTTGGGGAAGCACAGGGCTTATTGTGAAAAGCAAGGTAGGACATTGAAACACATACAGGATATTGATTACTTCTATTTCCTGAGCTCCCGAGTCTATCTATGTATATTGGTGATGTCCAACTATAATTTATGTTCCTAACATTTGCTTGTAAATTGGTTTTGGGGATTGCTGAATGCAATTTCGCTGGAAAACAAAGTTATAAATCAGATTTTGTTTTTTTCCAGCTAGTTTATAGAAACCTGTCTAACCCATAACATAGCACTTTTCCTGGTGAGGACTACAGTAAACATAACATTTCAAAAAGGACAAATTTATTTTCAGCGTCCTGTCATCTCTTTTTCGGTATCTCTCTCATACATGCCTGTGCCCCTCCCCTCAGCCCTTCCACCCTTGACTCTATCTCTTCTTTGGGGAGGGAGGCAAATTAGACATTTTAAGAGGATGATTGATAACACAAACACATGTAACTGGTGGTATATTTCAAATAGCCTGGAAAAGTGAAAAAAAATCTTTTATGTAGACTGGAGAAAGGAATTTTTTAGAAAGGAAGAGTGCGTACACAGAAGTAAGTGCAGTTTATGGATGAGTCTCTATAAACTGCCTGTAAATACACAACAGACAAAAGGGATTGAGTGATTATCTCACCCCCCAGCGTCTCCAAGAGCAACTATTTTGAATCTATCAAGTGCTACTAGTCATCACTTAGGGGACAAAAAGGGATTCTGTTTCAAATGAATGTGGGAAACAGTGGATTAATGCAAGAAAAACAGGCTTTATTACAGACTTCTTTGAGCTTCATTATGTTAATGAGTGCTGTGCATCAGTATGGTGGGGCGGGGCGGGGTTAGTAGCAAGCACAGTTGTTGCCTAAATTTACTGGGCCATAGGGGTGCACCTTGCAGGGCTAGTGTTCAGTGAGCTGTATTTCAGAAAATAGTGTTCTCATCTTATCTTTGGAGAATTCCGTCTACATCATCAAGGCTTAGCTTGAACAACCCCGTGATGAAGGTTTCCTGCTCTTCAGGGGGCTCCCTTGGTAGGACAGGCTGCTCTTTCACAGTGGGGCTGCCCCCAAACATGGTGTGAGCCATGTGTGGGAGTTGATGTTTTCTATTTTAAACCTATTAGGCTATGAATTGCCTAAATTTAAGTCATTGAAATTAAAAAGGTTTATATTTATAATAAAAAAGAAACACATGGAATTCATTTCAATGTGTTTTACATAACCCAATGTTTTAGATATCATCACTGCAACATACAGACAATATAAAAATGACTAATTCATAAGATCCTTCACAATTTTTTAATGTCTTTGAAATCTAAATGTTCTTTACACTGACAGTGCATCTCAATTCGGAGCAGACATAGTTCGAGAGCTCAATAGCCACATAAAGCTAGTGACTACTCCACTAAATGGCAGCTTTAGAATATTTAACATCTTTTGAGTCTTAATTCTCCTTTATTTTGAAGAAACCCAGCCACTGAAAAATTGAAATTAGGATCCTGAATTTTAGATGTTAATGTGTTCCTAGAAATCACCTAATACATTCCTCTCAACTCTGTAACCAAGAAATGAAATGGCAATGGGATTGCAATGCAGGTTTCTTGATGGCTAAGGTACATTCTCCTGGCCCCTGGTACACTAGACTGCTTTAAAATTAAAACATTAGGGGTCACCTTATAAAAAGAATTGCTAGCTTTGCCTTTAAAAATAATCATTACAGAATTTCCCTTAAAAATTTTCCACCTTGTATTTATCTAAAGAAACCAAAATTCAAAATAATGTATGCACTTCTATGTTCCCTGCAGTGTTGTTTACAATAGACAAGACATGGAAACATCCCTAATGCCCATCAATAGACAAGTGAATAAAAAATAGTGTTACATATATACAGTGGAATATTATTCAGCCATAAAAAATAATGAAATCTTATTTGTGACAGCATGGATGGACCTAAAGAGTATTACTGTAAATGAAATGTCAGAGAAAGACATATACCACATGATTTCACTTATATGGAGAATCTAAAGAACAAAATAAATGAACAACAAAATTAAAACAGACTCATAGACACAGAGGAGGGACTCTGGTGGTTTCCAGAGGAGTTGGGAGTTGGAGGACTGGGTGAAAAACGTGAAGGGATTAAGAAGTACAAATTGGTACTTACAAATAGTCACGGGGACGTAAGTACAGCATAGGGAACATAGTCAATAATATTGTGATAACTATGTATGGTGCCAGTTTGGTACTGGAAATGTTGAGAGAAACACTATACAAAGTATATGGTTGTCTAACCACTAAGCTGTACACCTGAAACCAATAAAAATAATATTGAAAATGAACTGCAATTGGAAGTTTTTTTAAAAGTCCACCTCCAGAAAATTTAATGTTATTTTTAAATAAAAATTCAATTTGCAAACACATTTCCAGACTGCATCTACTGCATAAAGTGATGCCACCTGCTACTTTTTAGTGCCAAGCTAAAAACAGGGCTAGTTTGTAGATTAAAGAGCAACGCTTGTCTGTCGCTACCTTTCCTCTGTATGAAGTACTTAAGTCAGCAGTATAAACATGTAATAAACAGCTACCACAGCCACATTAGTAACGTGCTAGTTCTTCTCCATTCCTCTCAGGAGAAAGATATCAGCTTCCATTTATCTCCTCAGTTTTTGTCCCTAAGCCAAGTAAATTACAAGTTGAATTTTAAAAATCACTTTGCTAGTTTTTCTAGCCAACATATTCTATTGGACCTTGGGAAAAATAGAAATAGGCAAACAGATTTGATGGTCTACACAACCTTTTCCAGACTATATTTTTATAGAAAATTGGTACATTTCACATCCATATTGACTTTTTGCAAAAAGTGAGTCTCTAGTTTGCTAGCTTAGCTTTTATTGTTAATGGTAAATATTATGCACAAAATCAACTAGACTGACAAATGAGTGCTTTTGTAGGAGAAAAGGAGGATAATCAAAGATACGTGAGAACAAAGCAGACAAAGCATTATCCATCCCAGCTTCTCAGGGACAATGACAATAAAAACAACAGACACGCTGCTGTGGTTGTCTTCCTACTTGAAATTAACAGTGAATCAACATCCTGCACCTTGGATAGAAACAATTCATTAAAATCACAACTCAGAGTGGTGAACAGAAATTATGCCAGGCAAATGTAGGATGCTGATAAATTATCTGGTCATTACCATAAAACATTATGAGTAATTAAAGTAGATTGGAACTCTCCTCACCAACAGTAGGTAATTACTGGGCACCAACCCACAAACTATACTGCTGTATCTGAATTCTGCTTAGCCTACAACTAGCAATCCTCTGGACTTCCAACCCCCAGATGTTATTTCCATATTGCAAATTGTGTTCTTTCTCAAGAGTCAAGGGTAAATCATGAAGGGAAAATCTGAACCCACAAGTAAATAGGCCTTTCTCCTGGGATCATGTTGGTCAAAATCTGCCAGGCGCACACTAAATAGGGAAGCAGCATATCCTATCTCTGCACAGCTTGGGGAACTGTAGGGCTCCCCAGCTATCCTGACACAGCTGAGCACACTATTCCCTGTGGAAATGTTTCTCAAAATATGGCCCATGGAACACTTAGTGCAGTCATCTGGGACACTTGTTTAAAAGTTCAATCCTGGACCCACTCAGACCTACAAAACTGGAATATACAGGAGCACAGCCCAGAAATCTGCATTTTAACAAGCTCCCTACATGATGATTAAATGCATCAAAGCATTACAACCTCTTTCGTAGGACCAAAAAGGCAAAACGAGAAACCCATATGAGAAGTATCTATTTTCTGAGCAATGTATGAATCTTGCAGGATTGGAAGTATCTCCACATTGTTCGTTTTCTGCTACCCTTTGAATAGCTACTCCAGATTGCCACATTACTATGCTGGAGCCTCAGTTCTCCCATGCTCTTAGAGTTACAAGAACTTTGACTGAAGTCTTTGGCTCATTTGTATAGCCCCTGGAGAAGGGATGAGACTGAGTTTCTGATGAAGTGTTTCACCTTCAACTTTATAGTAATGCCTAACTAAAATGGTATAAAGAACTCAGGTCAACATTGTGTACCTGAACACAATGTCTCAGGAATCATTGTGTTTTATATCCAGAAAAGACATTGCCTTTATCAGGCTCCTTAACTGGGCCATCCTCACTTAATTTGAGCAGAAATGCATCTAAGGCATGGGGAAGGAGAAAGATACAGTAATTTCTGATGCCTAAGGCAGCATCCCAAGAGGTCACTCCTCCCGGGAACCTGTGCATAAGGTGCTACACAACTTCAGTGATGTCAGAACAAGGATGAGGGCTTCTGCAATTTGCCCTGTGGAGAGAAACAAAGGAGCTTGTGAGGAGGTGCTGAGACTGAACCCCGCCTGGAGAGGATGCGGATTTGTTTTGTAGCCTCAAGTTCTCAAAGAGAAGAGTGAAAACGTTCCCTTTGAGAACTGTTGGGAAAGCCATCAGGAAGTAACCACAACATTATCGGAAGCTTTCTCCACCTCAGACATCTGATTATCCGTCATGTTTGGAGGAATCATGGATCTAGACATCAATGGCTCCACATCATAAAATCTGGAAAGTGTTGACCATTTGGAAAGAGGCTTAGACTTAACCCTCCTTAGCATGCAATAAAGCAAAAACAAATTTGCAACCACTGTATCGGAAGTGGAGAGGAGGGAGAAATCTAAACATTTCCAGCAAGCAAACAATGGTTGTATACAGAAATTAATTAGAAGATATTCATCATGCTGAAGCTTACTTGAGTTTTTCCTTAGTTGAATCTTTTATTTTAAACTGAAACAAATATCTTTTCAAAGATGGTATCACAGTCATTGTTACAAGTGTGTTAATGTGCTTATTTTATTAGAAAGAATATGTCACAAGTCATCCTATTCTTACTTTCAATAGCCTGCTGCCAAAAAATTAGACATTTCCCGTTGTGTCAAACACATATGAACACTTAAGAGACACTCTCTTCTTTTTTCACCAAACCTCTACCTCTAGATTTATGGGCAGTGGGCAGCAGAACCCCAAGTGGCTGTACGGTAATAGGAGTAGGATATATTTTACTTCCATCCTTCACTACAGAGTCTTCCATATAAATATTGCCTCTTCCTAAACAATTCACTTCTGTGGCACATGAGCAATACATGACCTGTGTTAGCCAGGATACTTTCAGGCATAACTGACTGAAACTGCAGTCTGGTTTAAGCATGATTGGGAAGGTTAGGGAAAAGGACTTCAGGCATAGATGGATCCAGGGAATTAAAATACATACTAACATAGGATCTATGTAGAAAATTTATTTTACTTTCTGCCTTTAGGTAAATAAATTGTGTCAATTTAAGGTCAACGAAGTGGTGAGAAATAGTTAATGTGAGAGATGCTTCTTCACACTGCCCTTCGCTCCAAAACCATCAGCCCTTGCGGTTGCCACGGAACTTCTCAGCTATTTTCTGCAGTTCCAAGTCCATCGCAGCCAAGTTTTCAAGTCCTTTTCCTCTACTTTGTCAGAACTCCCTGACCAGCCCTGTTCTTCTCATTTTCTCTTGCATGGCATGGGCTCAGCTGCTCCTCAGAGTCTGAGAAGGCCAGAAATTTGGCTGACTTTTTCCTGTGCCAAAGAAGCTGATCCAGCTCAGCCCGCCGTGACTTTTTAGATCCAGTCTGAGAACGAGGTTTCTCTTCAAAGGGCTTTTTCTCCCACCAATCGTAAATGTATTCTGGAAAAAAATTTCTTCTCATCTAAGGTCAGCCCATTTTCATCTTCACCCTCAAGAAAATTGTCATCCATGCTGTCTTCTCCCTGAAAATGGTCACTCCTCCCCTGGGGCAGGGCATAGCAGGAGGTGAGCAGCTCCTCTCTCTCTCTCTCTCTCTCTCTCTCTCCCCCTCTCTCTCAGTGGTGCAATGGCGAGCATATTGTTGGCCTTGAAGCCTAGCTCCCTCCCTATTCTCTTCAAAGTCTCACAGGTCCCCCTGCTGCTACCCCTTCCTTCAGGCCCCTTCCTTCCCCTCACTAAGACTTACATTAAAAATCAATAACATTTTGTCTATTCAATGTTTAATTTCTTTAATTTTTATGAAGCTAAAAATACTCCTAAATGTATTTGTCCATCTAGTCTTGTTTTTGTTACTCAAGGGCCCTGAATTTGTCCAAGGCAAGCTCTTTTATCATGGGGATTCTCAGAAGCTCCAGCCTAATGGCTCAAGACAGAGTGTAACAGGGGGGTCTAGCCAAATCACTGAACCCTGATCCAGCATAAAAGGCTGCACTCCAGGGAGTAGAGGAGGGATCCCTGAGATGGTGAGAGAGCCTGCCTTTCCCAGAGAAGGGGGAAGGGCCTCAGGAAACCCCTAGGTGGGTTTCCTGAAGCAACAGCCAGGGCATGCCATTCCTCTGGGTGAGGGTACACAAACTGTGCATGTGCATGATGCCCAGTGCCCAGGCAGAGATGCTGTGATCTTGTGTGGCTAGAAAACCACCCTCTTACCTGCTTTGGGATCATGGCAGCCAAAGGAAGGGCAAGGACATGGTGCAGGCTGACGTGCGTGGTGGGCATTAGCCTGAATTAGCTAAGAAGTTGGATGCTCTCATGGTACATAGGATTTGGGGACAAAAGGTTTAAAATGAAAGGTGCACAGAAATGCACTCTCTTTCCTTCCCCCTCACTAGCCTGGTCAGCAGTAGGGGCCAGAGAATTCCATGGCTGGTGGGCTCTGGAGACTGCATGACCAGGCTACAAGCTCCATGCCCCTCCCCGAGTGAAAAGGGGGCAGCAGTGTTGGTGATTTACGTGGCCCTGCCCAACTAGGAGCACACAGACTCGACACCGATGCCTGAAGCCAGACTGTGACCAAGAACCCACCAAACCACCTGGCTGATCAGGCTGCAGCCACCTGCATATTGCACAGAATGGTATTTTTAATGGGAGAAGGGATCCAGATGCATCCTTGGACTGAGCTGGCAAGGGGTGGAGGGGTCGTTTGTCTTTGAGTGTTTTAAAGGGAATGGACTTTGAGGGAGGAACCATTGTTCTTCCAAAATTATGTGGCCTTTAAATAAAAAACTCTCTTCTTTTTTCACCAAACCTCTACCTCTAGATTTATGGGCAGTGAGCAGCAGAACCCCAAGTGGCTGTACGGTAACAGGAGTAGGTTATATTTTACTTTCATCCTTCACTATAGAGTCTTCCATATAAATATTGCCTCTTCCTAAACAATTCACTTCTGTGGCACATGAGCAATACATGACCTGTGTTAGCCAGGATACTTTCAGGCGTAACTGACTGAAACTGCAGTCTGGTTTAAGCATGATTGGGAAGGTTAGGGGAAAGGACTTCAGGCATAGATGGATCCAGGGAATTAAAACACATACTAACATAGGATCTATGTAGAAAATCACCCCTACACTCACAGTCCTCTCTCTAGATGTTTATATTTTTCCAACTGGGGAAAGAGCCTGCCTCTGATTGTGCTGCTACCTGTACCTAGAACACTATTTCTGTATCTGCCCCTTTATACCTTCAAGTGTTGCACTCAAAGGTCCAATTTTAGAAAACTACTTTAAGGAAGTAAAAAATGAAGCAAAGGCAATATTAAAGATATTAATTGCACTTTTAAGTCTCATCACAACACTAAAAAACAAGCAAACAAAAAACAAAAAATAAGGAGGCCACTTACATATCCACTTATAAGAGATTTTTTTTAATTATAATATAGGCAAATACATTGCAATATTATTGACAAAGTTTTACAAAATATGGAAAAGTGCTTATGACCTTTTTAACAAGAGATAAGTGGAATATAAATTACACAGAAAAAGTTCAATGATAAGATATGTAAAATACGCAAGAAGTATGCATAAAAAGGAAAAAAGAAAAATGTTAGCGTGGTTGTCTTTTATTGGATTATGGAGGACTCGTTTAGATCTACAAAATCACCTGCATATGCATAACTTCTATGATAAGAAAAACTATAGCCAATATTAAAAATAAGGACTAGCTAGTCAAAGATTCAGTTTAAATATCACCTTTTCAATGAAGCTTTTAATGACCTTTCTCCTTTTTCTTCTTTGCTTTCACAGACTACTTGGCTTATAATAATCACTTTTTAACTTGCCCTGTGGTGATTTATGTTTATGCAAGTCTCAGGGACCAGATCATCATCCATTTGACTGTAGGAGCCACGCCTTATTTCGGTTTTGGCTTCAGTAGCCCTGAGGAGAGGGTCTTCTAAAACCTTGATAACATTTGCAGTAGTTATAGTAAATGGAAAGCATAAGAATTGCAGTTCTATTGTTTTTTAGCTACTACAGCATCTACTTTCTATATTAATGGGTTTCTGAGTTTGTGGCTAGGGACTTGAAAAAAATCAAACCAGCATCTAATCCATAAATAAGAGAATTCTGACATCAGCTACTTGGACAAGCTCAATCTCTGGAAGAAAATTGCCACTATTTCGAGAAAAGAGTGAGGCGGGGGAGGGAACAATGTATCAGAACTAGGACTACAGCCCAGTGACAAAGCCAAAACTTAAAATTTCAATATAACCTGTGATCTTTGCCCAAGATGAAAATGTCACTTTTTATTTGACACGTCTGCATCCACTCAGTCACAGCCAAACCTGGTGTTGATCCTCGATTCTAGTTGTGACTGTGGAGCCAAAACCACCAGCTTAAAAATGTCCAGTTACTAAAGCCAGTTATTTGTTTCCATGGGACCCAATGTAACCCGGTCGTTAAGAATTTTAAAATCTGAGGTTAGCAAATCGATCTGTGGTCTTGCCTTGCCTAAAATATGACCTTAAATGTGAACTCTGGGTGGCTGAGTATGGATACAAGCAACTCATATTGCAGGGTTCAACCTAACAAGTCTAAAATAAACTGTGGCTTACAGCTCCCTCTGTTCCCTGTTCTGATCTACTCTTTCGGTGTCTTATTCACTCTCTCTCTTTCCTATCTCCTCTCTCTCCCTCTCAGTCTCTCTCAATATCTGCTGCATTGTGACCCTAGCTTGTCACAATTAGCTGTAGAGCAAATGAATAGGTTCATAACTAAAATCTAATTTCAAAACAATCCCGTATTAATTGTATTGCTTAACATTTTAAAGTGAATACCAGATTTATAACGATACTTCTAGAAATCCTCTTCCTCCTTTTTACTCCTACTGTCATTCCTATGGCACATTTCTGCTCCAACCCTCTCCTCCCAAAGTGCCTCCTCATCCTCTTTCCCACCATTTGTCCTTTCTCCAGACTCTGCATTATAAAAGCTCAAAGAGCAAATCTAAAGATGACAGACCTTTCTTCAGATAGGCAGTAAAGAGAAAGAAACTGATCATAGAGAGAAGAAAAGCTGAAACCATCTTTGGTGGGGAGGAAAAGGGAAGACATCTGGAAACTATATTTTTAATTTACTCACCATGTTTGCTTCTTGTAAATGTCATTGGGTCTTAACATAGGAAAGAGAAAACTCATTTTTGCCAATTATTAATGATGTAAATTATTTCCATTTCTTTCATATCTGCCATGTGGAAAGCAGAAGACAAAATATAACAAAATTTAATAAATATTGAGTCCTTTATATGTGCTAGATATGTTGGTAAATGTATTACATTCATTACTTATTTAATTCCCAAATTAAACTAAGTTAGATACTACCACCATTTAACAGGTGAGAAAATGAAAGTTTATATCAGGTAAAATTTTCTTAAGGCCATTCAGTTAGTAAATAATAGCAAACAAAGGGTTAAACCCCGACATCTCTGACTGTGAGATCTGAATTCTGAAGTGCTGCTTTATATGGTGTGAATATAATAAAGTATAAGATGTATAGGATATCTTCCTACTTCCCATGCACTAAGCGGGACTGACCTCTATATACAGAGAAAAGAATTTGTGTGTACTCCCAAATTATATCATCAGTACCTTAGAACTAGCTCAACAAGTGTGACTTTGCAGAATCTTAGACTATGGCATCAATCTCAGTATCAAGTTTAGTATCATGTATTAAATTTTCACAACAAACCACTCAAGGTAAGAGCAGTGACAGTAATGTCTCCATTTTATTGTCAAGGAACTGGCTCAGACAAATGTGTTCAAGGATAGAGTGGTAGGCAGAATAATGACCGTCATTAATGTGAACCGGCAAATATACCACCTTACTTGGCAAAAGGGACCCAGCAGATATAATTAAGTAGAGGACAGCCAGGTGGGGAAATGATACTGGATTGTCCAGGTGAGTCCAATCTAATTGTATGGGTCCCTAAGAGCAGAAACTTGTCCTTGGCTGGAGTCAGAGAAAGAGATGTGACAACAACAGAAACGGAGTCAGAGAGAGGTTGACTAGACCCACCCTTGCTGGCTTTGAGGAGGGAGGGCGGGAACCATGAGCCAAGAAATGCAAGCAGCCTCCAGCCACTGAGAAGGACAGGAAATACACTTCCCTTAGAGCCTGCAGAAAGGAACACAGCCCACTGACCCCCGATCTTAGCCAAACGAGAGCCATGTCAGACTTCTGGCCTCCAGAACCAATAAATTGGTGTTGTTTGAAGCCACTGAGTTTCCGGCAATTTGTTACAGCAGCCGTGGAAAATGAATACAGGCATGCAGTTTATAAGTGGCAGAGGGAGGACTAGAATCCTGTTTTTACTAATATTTGAGTACTTCTATCTATCTGCCACTGCATTAATCACTTTAAATATTTTCAGAGTTAGTCTATGAAAATAACCTATGAGATAGATGTTATCTCTGTTTTCCAGATAGGAAAAGTAAGACTTGGAATGGTTAAATTTTCTGCCTAAGTTCGTGTAACTAACAAGTCAAAAGAGCTGCCTTTGCTAGTGACAAATCCTTTATGTTTTTAGCATCCTGTGTTGCTTCCTGACTCTGGGCCCTTAACTTCTAATACAGACTGCCATTAGGACGCATCCTGTGACAGCATGGGTGGACCTAGAGGGCATTATGCTAAGTGAATTAAGTCAGACAGAGAAAGACAAATACCGTACCACTTCACTAATATGTGAAATCTAAAGAACAAAATTAATGAACAAACAAAACAGAAACAGACTCATAGAGAACAAACTCACGGTTGCCAGATAAGAGGGTAGTTGGGAGACTGGGTGAAAAAGGTGAAGGGACTGAGAAGTACAGATTGGAAATTATAAAACAGTCCTGGGGCTGTAAAGCACAGCCTAGGGAATATAGTCAATAATGTTCTAATAACTATGTATGGTGCCAGGTGGGTACTAGACTTATTAAGGGAATCACTTCATAAGTTTTATAGATGTCTAATCACTATGTTGTATTCCTGAAGCTAATATAATATTGAATGCCAACTGTAATTGCAAAAAGTAATCTCTCATCATAAAAAAAGACTCAGCCTGTTATTAGCTTAATTATGAGTTACATGACGTTTGTTCCAAACATTCCCAGGTGGGCGGTGCCTTCAAAGCAGCCCAGGGATCCTCTGAAGTAGGACTTCTAACCCATGCATGCAGCTATGAGGTGAATTGTGTCCCCCCAAAATTCGCTGTTGAAGTCTTAACCCCAGCACCTCAGAATGTGACTCTGAGGATGTAGGACTTTGGGGAAAGGAAGAATCAAGGTAAACTGAGTTCATTGGGGGCCCCAAATACAGTATCCTTCTAAGAAGAGAGGGTGAAGAGGCAGACAGCGCAGACAGAAGGATGGCCGTGGGAGAATGCAGCAAGAAGGCCACCCTCTGCACACCAAGGAGAGAACCCTCAAAGAAATCCAGCCTGAAGACACCTTGATCTCAGACCTCTAGACTCTAAAACTGGGTAAAAATAAATCTGTATTGTTTACGCCCCCGCCCTGACAAACGAATATGCACGCCCTACAACAAAGTCTTATCCTCATCCTCCAAAGACCGATTCGATGGATCTGGTCAAGCTTTGTGTACCCAGTTTGTGTGTGTTTGTCTTAATTTAGATTAATTCTGTTTGCAGACAAACAGAACTGGTTCTTTATAGAATAATAAGATTTTAACAGATGGAGAAGAATCATCTCCAACAATTTGGGTGTGTTCACAAAATGTTTGTTTGAGTATCATGTAGAATAACATTAGCTTATCATTTGGAAACTAGTTTTATCTAACCTCCATGCAAATATTTCTAACAGGAACTTTTCTATACCTAAACTATGGAAGGTACTTACATAAAGGAAAGTATTCTTACTTAAAAGTCGAGAGCCCAGTATGAATTCTAACTTAGCTCCCATCTGCGTGAGCTTCAGTCTACCTAATTCTTCTGGCACTCCATCTCCTTCAGTGCTACATCCTCACCTCTTATTGAGAGTTCAGTCCAAAAAAAAAAAAAAAAAAACAAGCCTTTAGTAATAGACTTCTATAGCTATTCTAAAATCACTCAATACATAATTTCCTATGTTGAATTTCACAAGAAAAACTTGCTTCCTTCAGTGAGAAAAAGAATATTTTCTAGTTCCCCTTCTTGCTTAAAATTCCATAAATAAGAATCCTGATTCTCAGTGTGTTAACTCTGAATGCTTCAAGAACACATTATTTTAGTACCTTTGTAGGACAATTGCATGTAGGAAAAAAGTGGTACTTACTGCTCTGGCCTGGCTAAATGGAAAGAGAAAAATTACTGCTTCTAGGAAAAGGGAGTAAGGAAACTAAAGGCTGCCATTCTGACGACACCAAGTTCTTTGCCCGGTCACTTTTACCCTGCCAGCAACGTGAAGAGCAAAGATTCCAATAGTTCCATGCTCCTCGATGTCTTAGTATCTTCCCAAAGGGAAAAAGAGGTTTTAAAAATCCCAAAATGTACTTCCTTATCCTCTAATTAAACATTTAGCTTGAAGAAAGACAATTATAAAATTCATAGCTATTTGGAGTTTTTCAAAATGGTGTTGTTTAGTGTCAGACGTATCAATCACAATTTCTTCTAATGTTCTCCTGGCATTAGTTACTTCAATGTCTTCCCCCGCCCCGTGCCCCGGACGCTGTGCCAGAATTTCCGGAAAGCAGCTTCATTCCATACAGAGCAAAATGGTCCCTGAATCTGAACAACAGACTCGTAAATAAAAAGGTCTTTTCATCGTGCCGTTTGTTTAATTGCTCTGCCAACCTGGCCCAGTTTGTTCGAGCACTTGTCATGAGTGCTTCCAAAGGGCTGACCTTTGGCACACCAGCGCCGAGCACAGCATGCGTCGCTTGAAGGCCCAGGCCGCAGGCACGTTCCAGTTGCCACCTCTTAAGTGTCTTTAAATTTTTATGTCATCCATTCTGCACCGTAACCATACATCCTGTTTGCTGTGAATCTAGATTGTTATAATTGCCTTGTGTTTGTTTATGGAACTTTAAATTATTTCTTTATATACTCCAGGGCTATGACAATGCTAAGAATAAAGCTGGTGCTAAACATTTCATCTACCTGAAACCACAAAAATGCTGGTCAGAATATAATTTTTATGAAAAACTTAGGATATTTATTGACACTGTAGGGTAGTATTGATGACATAAATAGAAAGTGAACAGAATTCAATAGTAACAAACATTCATAAGTAATGACAGCAGAGGGAAGACCCCCTTCCCTGGGAAACTTGCTGATCATTCTTACATAATGGGCCCTTTTATCTGCAAACACCACCCATAACAATCCCTCCTTTTTTCCTGAATAATTCATCACTACAGCCAGCACTATTAATAATTCAAAATGTCAAATCATTTATTCCACATATACAAATGATCAGTCGTAAATTTCCAATTATCACCGATTGGACTGGTGTCACCGAGTTGCCACATCTGGTGTTTCCTGGTCTTTCTACCTTCAGTGAGTCTACTGAGGACCCTCTTTGAATCAGAGGCTAATTATTCGCTAAGTAAATGCCTGTTGCTGTCCCAAACGTTTTAGAAGCTATAAGGCTACAGGAAGTCAGAAAGTGTTTGCAACTTACTTCTTTAATATACATACAAAAAAGTTATTTTTTTAGAAATGTATGGCCCACACTACTAATAAATAAGGTGACCGTATTTACCATCCAAACTAAAGCACTTTGGGGCAAATGACAGCATTGTGAATGTTTGCCAAGAAACTGGCAGAAACCAAGACTGTCCCAGACGAAATGGCATCTGTGGTCATCCTACTCATAAACACACTTTTTTCATAAAATGAAGGAAAGGTAATTTGTGTTTAAAATTATACGATTGCTCCAAGCATACCACGATTTTTATTAAAATTTTGAAGTCCGTTGCGATCTGCATCATTTTCTCCTGCCTCCCAGAATCCAAATGTCAGACCAATGTATAGAATTTACAGGGATGCTGAGCAGTTAACTCAAAATTAGAGCTGCCCAGTGTCAGATGTGACTCCCTAATGCTGCCCCAGTTCCTTCTGCAGGGGATGTGGCAGCTCACAGACAAAACGTGCCAGACTTGGAGCGCCAGCCCTTTCGAAGCTCTAGCCCCCAGTGAACAATAGAGGGAGAAAAAGAATCAATTTTGTCTAGACAGTATCAATCAGTGTCAAAAATGAACAAGCATCAAGAATAATGGTGAGAGAATAAACTTGAAATGCTCACAATTAACTAAATTGTATGCATATCACTACATAGAGGAACTCAAAATTAATGTTTAGGCCTTGCTCATGCCTTCAAATTATGTAAATTCACAACCAACCCCTGCATAAACAGAGTCCCCAAAAGGTTTCTGATTCTAAATAATTGAATCATTTCTGAGAAAAGAATACAATGAAAATATATCTTTATCCCACATGGCTGAATTTAAAACACCAATCTTGCTTTATAACAGAAAAAAAGATATGAGTTTGAAGTGCTTTTGCTTCAAGACCTTGGAGAAGTGGGAAATTATTTCATTCATTTTGGGAGACTGTTCTAACCAAACTAATGTGCACACAGCCCAAGAGCTAAGTTGTTCCTCCGGTACAGACAGGGAGGGCACTCACTTCCTTTTCCTGTACAGCCTGTTCTCATGCGATGAGGAAGGAGAGAGACTAGAGCCCAATCTAAATCAGGCACATTCAATATCTTTGTACTAAACAAGGCATAAAAGATTGATCAAGGTCAATTCTGTTTTGGTTTTTCTTAATTGTTATCATTAATGCGTTAATCTTTCAGGGTTTGGCTGATGACAGTCTTGTAACGAAAGCTTCTAGGGCCAAGTGTTGCTGCATCACTAGAGTTTATCTCATGTTATTCATAAAAGACCAAGGACTTTCTATGCTGTAGAAAGAGAGTTCTCATTCTAAAAAACTGGAAAGAGCTTGCAAAATATGAAGGTTACCGTGCACCCTCTACCTAAGAGGCTTAAGTACAAATAGATTTCGTGGTTTACCTAAGGTCAAAGTGAGTGGGTGGCAGAGTTCAGGATGTACCATGTGAGTACCTTCTGCTTTGTTACGCTACGACCAGTGGAGAATATTTTAGGCATTTCAGTAACAAAGTGTTCCTGCTGTGTTTCCTGTGAAGAACACTCTACGTTTTAATGTGTCACCTTGATCAGTGTTTCACAGTGTGCTTTCCAGACCAGCAGCATCCACGTCTCCTGGGAGCTTGTTGAAAATGCAAAGGTGCCGGGCCCCACCCCAGACCTAAACGCTGCGTGCAACCCCCAAAAATCTGTTTTACTAAACCTCCAGCTAATTTCGAAGCACAGTAAAATCCGAGTGCTACTGGGCTAATTGCTTCTTGGAATCTATATTACAGTACTGGCAACACATTTAGAAGATTTCCTCCCAGCCCACAATTTTAATAAAATTGCTTTGAAATCAGTGTATATCTGACCATTTATTGACTCTAATGGTGAGGATACAGCCTAAATTTCTTAATTTATTCATTTCCTTTATTCAAAATGACCAACTGTGCACTTTATGAGTCACTTGTCTGTGTTTTTAAGATAGGATAAGGAGAAACAAAATGGGTATAAGGTATAATTCCATCCTTGAGAAGCTCAAATATACTAAAAAAAATAAGAAACTACACTTAACAGTACATTTAAAGTAGTACTTAGTAAATGCTCTTATAATCTATTTATTCACTGCGACCCTCCCTGCCACCAGAGCCGGGGAAGCTATTTCAGAATACCCACAGCCTGTGGAAACCTACAGCTCTTCCCAAGGTTCCTGCAAAGGGTACTTGAGGCCATATCTGTCTTCTGACACCTGATCTCTCTCATCCTTGACCTTTTGGTCTCGATCGATGTGAAATGATCATTTTCAAATTCTGGAGATCGAAGTAAAACAAAATAGAAAACACCCAAATTATTTGTCAATGCAGTCAGTCTCAACTAGAGATTTGAGAGTGATTAAAAAGGGTTCTATACTGAAGCAACAGATTCCAGTCATAGAAAGGATTTTCCTGTACCTAAGAAGTCTCGTTGGCTTCCCTCTGCCTTTGTGCCTCACAGCACTCGGTCCTCCAGTCTCCTAACATTGTTCACCTCATTCTTATCCCTTCTTCTGCAGACCAAACAATCTCATTGGTGGCTTATCTTCTGCTTATCACCATGCCCGGGAGTTCCAGTTTCTAAAGCTGAACAAGGTTTCCTTTTTTTCTGTAAATAAATAAATCTTCTCTAAAGGATAAATTTGTCCTAGATGTTTGTAATAAAATATTCACCTCTTATAACCACAAAAAGGGCATCATCCAAATCGAGTTGGTGGCTAGCCAAACATTGAACTTGGCACAGTAATAGGACTATCAATTGGACATGACTGATAAGCGTTTACTCAACAAAATATTTCTCAGCTGTATCCAGAGCACTGGACAGTCCACACAGATGAGTAAGACTCTGCTTTTGCCTTTTACAGACCTTATGTACTAGTAAATAGTTGTGGGGGAAGAATCTGGGAATTTCCATACAGGTTGGGCAAATTGCTCCCAATTCTCTCCAAAATAATAAGAGAAATGCTCAGCTCAGTACCATTTCAATAATTCCCTAGCTCCCAAGAAGCTGATACCTGAGGCATGACACTAAGGGAAAGTCTAGGATCACAATTCTAGACCTCTTTCTGTGTATTCTGTCGGCCATAATGTCATTAACAATACAAAGATAAATGAGACAAGCATCTGCCCTCAGAGTTTAGAGTCCACTGGAAGAGAAAGACAAGTTTTAACATGTTTTGGCATTGATGTAATGTGTTCCGATAGAGGTAATTGTTGGTAGAGGACCTGTCGCACACAGGAGGATGGGTGTGAGAGAGATGCTGAGCTTTGTGGCAGGGAATGAACACTGCAACTGCATCCCGAAGGCTGAATGAAAAAGCTGGCTCCATGTGGCTGTTTGGGGGATGAAAGAAGGGCAAACATTTCAAGAAGGATCACGCAAAAAACGTGCAGAAGGAGGCTGGCAGGCCATCTGCCATATTGTACAGGTTGGGAGCAAATAATAGGCACGTATAAGCAAGGCTGGTTTGGCATAGAATTTTGTCATTGTCAAATGTAAATACAACAGGTCCTGGAATACCATTGTTTTGTTCAATGTTGTTTGTTCTTATAACGTTGATGAGATGCCAGCAGAACTTAACTCTTATTTTTATCAGTTAGACTATGGTAAAGTTGGTTTCGTTACACATCACTTCATTTGAAGTCACAAACCTAATAAGGACTTACTACAGTTACTCATGAAATGATATAGATACATATGTCTACACTGTTTAACAAAACCATAAATCTACCATAATGTGATTATAGCATAATAGCTTTGTGATGCTTTGGAAATTGGCTGTACTCTACTTGCTTTTAAAAACTTATGATAGAGATTTTGTCCTCAAATTATACTAAATACTCCTTTCATCTAGTCATACATTGTAAAACTACATTCTTCATAAAGTAAGAAGACTGCAAAGATCTTCTTCATTATAGTAAGTTGTGATACAAATATTGAAGATGATAAGTGTATGGAAGAAAGGAATAGCACTTTTATTTCTATAAGGTCATTAGGGTTGTACCTCTTAAGAGGAGTTTTCCTGAGTGATCTAGGTATAGCTGAATTTGGACTTGGCCAATAAGAGAAGACTACACAACAACCACAAACTCTCTCATGTCCCCAACTACCTTACTTTAGAATCACACATGTATGTTTGTACTTGATGGAAAGCTGTTTTCTTCCTAAACAGTGTGGAGAGGATAAACACTGGTTTCTTGAAATAGTAAAAAGCAGTACAACCTACCAGCCATTTTCATTCACAACAACTTAAACATAAGTCCTTTTCCATTCCTATTTCAATCTCAATTTACTCATTCGTCAAGCAGAAAAGTTAACATGCCAGAATGGATAAATAACAGAAGGGCACTGGATAAGGGTAGGACTGAGAGGCATTTTATGCTTTAAGATGATGAAGCGCTTCTAGTTAAGGGCTGGACATCACTGCCAGGGTTTAGGATATTTTGTTTTCTTTTTCTCTAAGTTCCTCTACAATAGTTATCAACTCCAAGCAGAAGCGGGCTCTTAGTTACATTTTGTAGCTATAATTTAACTACATCTGACCAAAAAATGACAATCCCACTTTAAGGATTGGTAAATGTTGCCGTTCTGTTTTGAAAACTGTTGGTCTTTATTTAAAACAAAATTGGAAAAGAGATAGAATTAGGTTGAAGTCTAACATACGTTCTTGAAACTTCTGACACTAATTGTCGTGAAGGATTATGGAAATTCCAATGATCGCAGTTGTGAGCAGAAAAATAAAAGACAGTTGCATCTGGGAAACTCAAAATGTAAGATTAAATACCAGAAAAAATCATAGATCGATCATCTACTTCCACAACCTTAGTTTATAAGGAAGGAAACCGAGACCAGAAAGGCTCGGTGACGTTCCCACAGGTCACGGTGGTTGAGTCAGAATGCAGGGTGATTCCATAAGCTAATCTTGGCGCTGGAGTGCTCTGGCATACACACTAGACTACCACGAGCCTACAAATAGTGGTGGTTGGCAGTAATATTTAACAGTGCATTTCATCATTCATCACTTTCTTCAACTCTTCAGAAGGGTTCCAGTGACATACACAGACATTTCACAAAGGGGAGATTAACATACGCAACAAGTCTTATATATGAAGGCAATCGGACCAAGCATTTCTCATTTCTTTTGGTACCAATACCACCTAAGTCAACTCTTTTAATCATTTGTTCTTTCAGTGTTTATAAGAGTTACAATGTGTTTGAGTATATCTCAATTTAGTGAGTTAATGTTACATCCCTACCTCGAAGCTCAAAATTTTGCAATATCTTTTTTTAAGGAACCTCACAAGACTTCATAGAGTCCTAAGGAGAATATAAGTATTAATCAAAACAATGTGGGAAATGTTGCATATGTCTCTGATTTCTAAAAGCATTCTTTTTAATACAAAGATTTTTTACCATCAGAGTGAAAATGAATAGTTAATACAATCCTAACTCAGTCTTAATTTGGGAGGGTTTCTTTTAGCAATAAGTAGACTGTGTCTGGTTATTTCTAGATGATTTGATTGAATTCATTTCAATATGCAAAATCCCACATGTCAGTAGCAGTAATGTCAGCAGCAGTAATTATAGCATAATTTTCATAGGAAAGAAACTTCAGTTTCCATTGTGGGCAGGCAATTATCTTTATGAGTCCTTGTGATACCAATAAACCTATGACTCCACGCTTGAGGGCTTAAGGAACAAGATTTACTACAATCCATCTCTCCCAGATTAACTTTGACAGCCTATGAAACATAAAAACCAGCCTTTTCAAATAAGACAATCGATACATGAATTTATAATTTTATTTAACAATTCATAATGAAAGGTCAAATTGTGTTCCAGGACCAAGAAGTAGGAATGACATTGTAGGACAGTAATTTAATAAGTGAATGAATGGGCAAGATTAGTTGCTAACTTATTTCTCTGTGACCACAGTGAAAACAGATTTGCCTGAGAAAGTAAAAGCTCTCATTTTATTCATACAGTCTGCATTTCTTATTTAAAAAAAAAAGTTGAGACATAAACAAGCAGTTGCTATTAACACTTTCAATATTTGCTGTTAAGATAAAGGTATTTAGCCCTAGCCAGGGTGGCTCAGTGGGTTGAGCACTAGCCTGCAAACCAAGAAGTCACCAGTTCGGTTCCCAGTCAGGGCACATGTCTGGGTTGTGGGCCAGGTCCCCAGTTGGAAGGAGTGCAAGAGGTAGCTGATGCATGTTTCTCTCACACATTGATGTTTCTCTCCCTCTCATTCTCCCTCCCTTCCCTTCTCTCTAAAAGAATAAATAATTTTGGAAAAAAAAAGATATGGTACTTAGGATGTCCATAGCATTGGCGAACATTTGATGAAATATTGTAGAGTGTGGTTATCTTTACCAAAACAGTGAATAGGCACATATTAAACTACAAAGCATAAATTTTTCAAAAAGGATCCCAAACAATGTTCTTAATCGGCCAATATTAGTAGCAAATTCATATGACAATGTGTCTACCTAGAAAACAAAGGCCTCTGATTAGAGATAAAAGATGCTAATTTGGATGCGCACACTGGTTACATTGAAAAAGCAGTAAACTTCCCACATTCTAAAGGCATTTAAACACATACTCCTTTAAATATATATATTTCCTTAAATTAAATTATATAAAATATATATTTAAACATGCATTAAGTTATATATATAATTCATAAAAATTATAAACCTTACTGGTAATAAAGGTGAAAACTGATAAATGCCAAGGCAGTGCATGGAATTCTTAGGCTATGAGGTTAGTGGAAGCATACTAAATACACAATTTAGAACAAATTGGGGATTATTAGGATTCATGATGAGATTAATGCTGTAGATTCAAAGGCTCCTCTCCTTCCTTTTTTAAGTAAGCTTTTTTTATTGTTGTTCAAATACGGTTGTCCCCATTCCCTCCCATTACTCTCCCCCAGCCCTACCCACACCCACCTCCCACATTCAATCCTTTCCCACCCCATTGGGGGCATCTTTTAAGTAAGTTTTAATCAAATGTTTAGTAGATGAAGATTTTTTTTAACTGAAAGAAGGGATACTTCTTGGCATGGTGGGGGAGATATGAGATTGAAAAAAAGAGATGAAAAATCAAAATATTGAAAGCTCTGCAGGGTTTCAGAAATATCCAAGTTAAGAAGAAGAAACTGAGGATCCAGAAAGGAGATGAAGCTGCAGGAAAACTGACAGTAAACAGATTTCACATTTCACCCAACACATGTTGATTACTTTACACACAAGGTAACCAAGGTTGAAATGGTTCTGTAACTTCCCATAGCATTTTAGTTTACTGCCCAAAATAGACAGAGAACCCTTACCACACAACCCATATTTGAATGTGCTTTTAATTATACTGAGCAAAAACGTCTTTCTTTCTTAGTCCCTGAAACACTGCCATGTTGTGACCCTACTTCTGGGACAGGAAAACCACTGTATCCTGAAGTACTCTTTTCACCACTGGGGTCTGGGCTAAGTGCAACAGATAAGACTCCTGAAGGCAGAATTCCTTTGAAAAGGATGTTTCCCACCTGTCTACTGCAACCTAAAGGGAATAGTCGAATTTAAAACTACAAAGATAATGTTTTTCTAAATAAGTTTATTCCATAAAGGAATTAGATTTCTTAGTCACTTTTTCTCCTTTAGGGGATAATCCCATGAAATGAAACCAACTAGAGTCATTAAAAAAACATAATTTTGTTCAGAAAAATCTTAGGAGAACTTCAGAATATAAGCTGGGGATTCTAGAGCTATACAGAGAGACACAGAAATTCTGACCAGCCCAAATTTAAACAGAAGCACCCTTAAAAAAATTAAAAACAATATGAAGGGAGATAAAATCCAGATACAACTGCATAGCATCTAGAATGTGCAATATTCAATCAAACATTACTTGACAGGCAAATGAGCAAAAGTGTGAACAATCACCAAGAGAATAAAGTTACATATAACAAATGAAACAAAATATTGCAAATAGCAGACAGTCACATTAAAACATCTATTTTAAAAAACAGCTTAAAGAAAAAAATGTTAATCCATTCAGGCCAAAAATAAACTTTCAACAGAAATAAAAATGGAAGTTAGTTTTTAAAAGGTGAAGAAAAACAAAAGAATCAGAAGAAATTCTAGAACTAAAATTAAAAACATTTGAAAAAATAGTCATTCAATGTGCATCAAAGTAAACTAGAGAAAGTCAAAGAAAAGGTTAGTAAATTTCAGGCAAAACAATAGAAATCTGGAAAAAAAGGGAATAAAAAAATGGAGAAATAGAGCCTCAGTGACCAGGAAGACAGCAGCACATCATCTAATATGCATGTGATGCAAATCCCAGAAGGCTAGGAGTGTGTGGGGGAGGGGCACATATTTAAAAACAGAAGGGCTGCAAATTTTTTTAATTTGTTGAAGAAAAATAGCATAGAGATTCAAGATTCTCAACAAACTCCAAACAGCATAAAGACAAAGAAAACCCCAGCTAGACACGTTATTGACAAACTGCTGAGAATAAAGGATAAAGAAAAAATATTGAAAACAACCAGATAAAAATATTACATATAAGAAAACAACAATATACACACAGATGTCTTCTCATCAAAGACAAAGAACAGCAGAAGATAGGGAATATTTTTTACTGCTCTGAGAGATGGGAAAAAGATGGCGTGAGACAACCCTGTACCATAAATCCAGTGAAAATACTTCACTCTCCAAAAAATGTAGTATTAACATAGAGAAAACTGAGAGAATTAATTGGTAGCAGAACAGTGATTTCTAAAGGAAACTCTTCTCAATGCATGGTGTTAACATTGAACACAAACTTGAATCTACAGGTAAAATAAAAGTAGCAAGAGTGGTAAAAATGTGTGCAAATCTATAAAGACTGTATTTTCTTTTAATTTTTTTATAAAGACAAATAACTTTAAAACAAAAATCAGTTTCTGTCGTGGAGTTCACATGTATATCTACAAAACATGGCAGCAGTAGAAAATGGGAGTGGTAACTGGGACTTCACTATTAAGTATTTCTTGCATTTTAGGTAAAGGGTTTAAAAACTATCTCTAAAGAATGTGTGCTGAAGACCTTGAATCAATCACTAAAATGTAATGATATCATTATAAAAATATTAAAGATTATATAAAGAGGCAAAACTAAATAGTCAATGGAGGACTTAAAATGGAATTTAAAAAAAAATGATTGACCCACAGCAAAACAGAAAAGGATTAGAAAAAAACAGATAACAAAATTTTAAAAATACAAAATGGTATTAAATTTGATTATATCAATAATCATGTTATATGCAATGGCCTATACTCCACTCTCCCGCTAAAAAAAGAAGAGGTTATCAGACTGAATAAAAATGTAAGACAACTACATGCTGTCTATAAAAAACACACTTTAAATAATAAGAACACTGACAGATTGAAAGTAAATAGATAGAATAAATGTGCTATGAAGAGAGCGTAAGAAGTCTGGAGTAGCTGTTTCAATGGCATGTGAAATAGACTGTCTTTGAGACAAAGAATATTACCCAAGATAAAGAAAGTTACTTCATAATGATAAAAGGACCAATTCAATAGAATCATGATAAATTATAAATTAGGAATGTATGTATGCCTAATAACAGAGCTTCCAAATACATGAAGCAATGCATTGACAGTGTTAAAGAAAAAGAAATCCACAAAAGTACTTTGATAGTAACAACACTCTCAGCAATTGTTAGAACAATTATACAAAGCCAAGTAGTAAAAGAGAGAAAAGATTTAAACACCATAAACAGCTTCCTGTTTACTGAATTATATCTGTGCTCTTTAAATGCATACAAAATACTGACCAAGGAGATCATATGTTGTACCACAGAATCAATATATTTTAAAGGCTGCAATCTTATGGAGTCCATTCTGTAAACAGAACAGAATTAAATTAGAGTTCAATAAAAATAAGACCTCTCAAAACCTTTTGGGTTTAATTTACTCATTAGGAAGTAGAAGAAAGAAAATAAAAAGCTAAAATCAATAAAATTAAAAGCTAAAATCAATAAAATAAACCAGACAGACAATATAAAAATTAAAGCCAAATTGTTTCTTTGGAATGATCAATAAAATTAGAAAATCCTTGCCAGGATTTATGAAGATAGAGATGGGAGGAAGGGAAGGAAAGAGAGGTAGGAAGAGAATGAAGAGAAAATGAGAGGGAGAGAGAGAGGGAGGGGGCGGGGCAAAGGGAGAAGGAAAGAGATGGAGGAGGAGGAGGAGGAGGAGGAAAAGGAACAACAGCAGCAGGAGCAGAATAAAGTGAGGGAGGGAAAGAACACCATTTATCAAAACCGTAACTGAGAGGCAAAGTAACCGCAGATGCCATTGATATTAAAAGGATAAAAAGGTCATAATATAGATAAACTTTGTGCCAATAAATTCAACAACTTAGATGAAATGTTTAAATTCCTTGAGAGACAAACTTACCAAAACTGAGACAATGTAAAATAATCTGCATAGATTTATTCCTGTTAAGGTAATTATAAAAAAGTCTACAAAGAACAAATCAGACGTATATGATTTCGCCAGTGAATTATATCAAGAATTCAAGGAAATCCTTCAGTAAATGGGGGGTAAGGATGGAATACCCCCGAGATTGCTTTGAGGCCAGCATAATTCTGATACCCAAACCTGACAAAGAAATCATAAGAAGAGAAAACTAGGCCAATGTGCATCGTGAGTATAAATGTAAAACTCCTTAACAAATTTAGCATATTAGAGTTTGCAATTTATAACATGAATAAAACTTAATGGCCAAATGGTTTTATTCTAGAAAAGCAAAGTTGGTTTCACACTTGGAAATGACTGTAAGTCAGCACGATAAACAGGTTAAAGTCATATGATCATCTCAGCAGATACAGAAAACATCGCATCAGTCATGATGAATGTTCACAGCACATTAGAAAGCATGGAACTCCTTCAGTTGGTTACTATCCAGCTGTGCGTAGCCTACAGCGCATACAACGGTAGAAAACATTGAACACTTAACACTTTCACCTTACTTCACGAATAGAGCAAGGGCATCTGCTTTCATCATTTCTATTCCATACCATACAGTGCAACAAGCCAAGAAAAATATAAACTTCATAAAAATGAGAAAAATATATATTTGCAGATAACATAATTTTTATGTAAAAATATCTGAAGTAATCTATGAGACAGCTAGGTGAATTTATCAAGATCTCCATACAAAGTCAAAATGCAAAATTAATTTAGTTCCATATACCTGCACTATTTAATTAAAATAAACTTTAACATTGTGTTTTCAATAACATCAAAATAAAATATTCAGGAATAAATTTAACAAAATATCTAACGGTCTATATACTGAAAACTACAAAGCACTGCACAGAGAAATTAAGGACAGTGATAAATGAAGGGCTGTGTTAAGTTCATGGATTGAAACAATATTGTTAAACTGTTAATTCACCTCAAGTTGACCTATAAATTAGAATACAGTCTAATTATAATCTCAGCAGGATTTCCCTAAAATTAAAAGGCTATTTCTAAAATTTAAATGGAAGTACAAACAACCTCCACCAGTCAAAATAATTTTGACCAAATCATTGGAAGATACTACCATTTCTAGACTTGCTATTATGCTACAGTAATTAAGATATTATGATGTTGACATAAGGATTAAATCAAAAAATGGTCCAGGAACAAACATCCTTATACAGCCAACTATTGGGTAAAAGGATAAAACTATTCAGTAAGAAAATAAACATCTTTTCAATGTAAAGTACTGAAGCTGGCTATGCACATGGAAAACAGTAATCTTGACATTTGTGCTGTATCCATTCACACAGATGGAAATCCTAAACTTACAGGCCCAGATGGAAAATCTAAACCTATGAAACATTTAAAAGAAAATAATAGCTTTGAAACCTGGGGTAAGGCAAATATGTTTTCAAATGTAGAAAGCAGTAACAATAAAAGAAAAAAAATGTTAGATTTTTGTCCACCAGGACAGCAACAGAAAATAAAAAGTCAAGCCACCACCTCAGAGAACATATGCACAATAAACTAATTGCCCCCAAAAAGTGTATCCGGAATATATAAGGAATGCCTACAACTCAGTGACAAAAGGACAACCCTATTTTAAAATGGAGGGAAATTTTCAACACTTCACTAAGAAACATACATGAATTGCATATAATCACAAGAAAAAACCTCACGTATTAACCAAGGGAATGCAAATGATGCCATAATGAGATCCACTATATACCCACTACAATGGCTAAAATGTAAAAGATTGATAACTTTAAGTATCAACAAGGATGTGGAACAAATAATGTACATTATTGATGGACACATAAAATGGAACGATTTGGGGGAAAGCCTTGGCTTTTCATCTACCTTGTAACCTAGCGATTCTCTAACAAAAATGAAAGTTTGTAACCACAAAGAAACTTATACAAAAATGTTTATAGCAATTTGACTTATAATAGATAAATATAAGAAATAACCCAAATGCTCATTAACAGGAGAACAGATGAACAAATTGTGGTATATTCATTATGATGGAATATTAGTCAGCAATAAAATATAATAAACATTTATACCATAAACTTTTATACCATAAACATTTATACCATAAGACATTATGTTGGTGAAAGAACTGGGAAACAGAAACATATTTATTATACGATTGTGTTTATAAGACTGTTTAGACCAAGCAAAGCTGAACTATGGTGGGAAAAGAAGTCAGAGCATTGATTGCCTGGGATGGGAGTCAGGGGAAATGTCCCCAGGGAATTTGGGGGAACTAGAAATATTCAATATCTTGGCTGATATATCGGTTTTTGCATATGTGAATGCATTTCTCAAAACTCAACTGTATATTTAATATCTGAATATTTCACTCTATGTAAATTTTACTTTGACAACAATAACAAAAGCTAAAGCCCCAAATATGATCAGTGTGCTATCACATTGTAGAAAAAACCTTGCCCTTGATATAGAAAAGCTGAAAAAGAGTCCAAATGCGACATAATGACCTTAAAAAATAATTTTAACTTCTCAGGGCTTGGAATACCCATTTAAACAAATAAAACATTAACACCTACATTTCAGTCAGAGGTTCGATAAGTGAATCTACTATTTCATAGGCTTATTATAAAATTCAAACATGAGACAGTATACAAATGTTATAATTTGCTATTGAGTCAAGTAACAGAAACTGCCTCGCTGGGGGGAAAAAAATACACTCAGAACTTCAAATTAGAGGGACAGCCTCTGAAGCAGTGACTAATTTCTGCTTTTTTAACATGGAAACATGAGAGGTCTTGGATGAGAGAGGATATTTTTTAAAACAAACTACAAACAGCCCTTTTAGTTTATGATCACAGAAAGAACTCTTATTGGTGCAATTAAAACTGTTTGCCAAGGGAAGTACCAAACCTGAAAGTCTTTAATATCAAAAGCCTGAAGATCAAGAAGTAAAATCCCTGAAGTAGAATAATTGACCCAAAATGAGTCAGAAAAAAAAGAGGAAAAAAAAAACAAAAAAAAAACAGGAAAATGGTGGTAAAACCAGGATTGGAATAGATCAGTCTTTTTCTCACTTATTTTAAATTCGTTCCATATGCATAACAAATTAAAATATAAAATTCTCTAACCAGGAATAACAATGTATTTCATAATTATTTGAAGTAAGAAGATATGCAGTTTAAATCTATGGTTCATCAAAGACAGTCCATTATGGTAGCTACTTTCATTTAGCTCTGAGCCTTAATTAGAATATCCACTTATCTTCCTAAAATGCAAGAGGCAATCCCCACGCCATCTCAAAGATGTTTTAATAAATGCCCCCAAACTTGGCAATTTGGGACCAAAATTGAATTTGTAAAATAGCTTTATCACAAATTAATTTAGCCTATTTTATTTTAATGAAGACTCGTCTTTTAAAATTCCCATTCTGACAAACACATTGAATAGTTTTGACAGGACATGAGGCAGGGGTGAAGACAGAATTCATTTGAAATGGAGAGTGGAATTGCTGACATACTGCTCCCTCTCTGGCCTTCTCTCGCTTTTTTCTCATAGTAAATATTTCTAAAGTAAATGCAAGTGATGAACTCTACAAAAGGTACATTATTTATATTTATATGCATCTAACTGATGCTTAAATCTTGTTTTCCAATAGGATGGCACTATTACAGAATGTCTTATGAATTTAAGAAACCAACAGCCATCAAATAAAGATTCTAAGAGAAGTATCAGCCAATGTATAAAGTTAAAATATGATGTATTATTAGAAGATGCCTAAAGTCAATGGGACAATACCCCCTGTGAATGTGTTACTGAGCAAGGTGTTTTGGACAATTCTACTTGAATATTAAGAATCTTTATGTTGACAATATAGTACAACTTACAAAAAAAGGCTGACAAGAATAGTTTGAGTCTCCTTTTTTTCTTTCTTGTATATTTATTTATTTATTTATTTTATTTATTTTTAATTATATTTCATTGATTATGCTATTACAGTTGTCCCATTCTCCTTTTTTTCATATTTTCAAAATAAGGAGATCTAATTGATCAAGTGCCCAGATAAAAAGAAAGTAGAAACTTGTAGAATCGTGATAACGATGCTATTAAGTGGATTAGAAAAATTTGGAAATCTACAGCCTTAATACTAGTACCTAATAATTACTGATGGTCTACAACACACTTAAAATTCATATGCTTTATGTTATTCACCTCTTTGCACTAGCCCTTAAGGAATGTTTTTATGTCTCCATTTAAAGAAGAGAAACTGGCGTTCAAAGTTCAGGAACTTGCCCAAAGTTACATATCTATTAATGGCAGAGGCAAGATTTGAACCTAAATCAGGCAAACTTTAAGACCCATGGTTTGCCATTTGTAATTTTTTTTGTTTGTTTTTGTTTTAGCATATCCATGACTGAATTAAGTTGTTAACCTACAGTGTTTACAGTCTACCCTTTCTCCTTCCACGAAGAGTTCATAGCCCCAAAGCAAAGCCAACCTCCCGACACCTTGGCTTAACCAGACCTAATGGGGTCTGTCATTGATGCCTGGAAGTATTTCCCATGTGGCTGAAGCACTACATAAAGCCAGAGGCCTAAAAAGCTCCTCGGCCAGCATGTGAACATAATGGTTCAAAAAGCATATCATCCTACATTTCTAATCAGGACCGCTTGAAACTGAAAAAGAAAAAAGTCCCAAGATCCCAAAAGACTTGTTAGAGACAAGACTAACAGGTACATTGTAAATTAACAGTTATACGAAAATACTAATGCTTTCCAATGGCTAAAATGAAACAAGGAAAGATTTTGGTCTGTTGTCATTCTTAATCATTGGCACAGGTGAGAAAAAAACAGAAATAAAACATTTGGAATGATGACATTTGGTCAGGCTTGTCACTCATAGCTGGATATGAGTTGGGGCCTCCAACTATATCCAGCTATGTTTGCGGATACTTTGTTAATCTCCTTCCATACTTGTACTTATTTGGCAAAAACGAGATTGAAACAAAGGACATCACTTTGAAGAAACCAGGGGACAATGTAAATATAAATAGTAGGTAGTAACTCTACCCTTGTTCTCCATTAAGTGAATATTTTTCATTTCAATGTGGTCGTTAAATGTTAGATCATTTCTCAAAGGGAAATATCCTTGCCTTTGCTTGTATTAGAATAGTCTTTAGATCTAGCTAATGTTTGGTTCTTAGACTTGATGGTTTCATTTTTTTTAAAGGTAAATTACTTGCCAGATAACATAACATAGGGAGGCCTATGCTGAACCCATCTGCCTTCAACAAATTTTAGAAATAAGTGAAAACAGATATTCTAAACAAACAAACAAAAATCATATGGGCAAAGATTAATTCAAGCTGGTCTCTCTCTCTCTCTCTCTCTCTCTCTCTCTCTCTCTCTCTCTCCATTTTTCCTCTCACTCATCTGGAATTTCTTATATACTGGATGTTTTCATGCTTCCTCAGTCTTTCCAGAATGAAAGTAATCTGACTTGTTTTAACATGCAAGTCTTTGTCATTTTCCCAAAAAATAATTTGTAAAGGAAGAGGCATGGAGAACAAGAGGGCAAAAGGGGATATTCTTTGGACAGAGGAATAAGGTTGTCTGGTGCCCTTCAAATCATACAACATGAAACTCCACTGTGTGAGCCCAGTTCTGAACAAAAAGAGAATTTTCTACTGCAATTCCAAACTTTGTAGCTTATGTTTGAATATCAGACATCTAACTACTTGGCTGACATTTAAACACATGGCTAACATATGCCAAATTTGTTTAAAGTTGAGTCCAAAGGTTCAAATGCAGAGGACTAAAAGTCCTTGTTCATGTTTTCTTACTATATTTTCCTGAAGATAAATCAGTGCCAACATGTCTATGTGCGGTGGGGTTGGGGGGAGGGGTTAGAGAGGGGAGAAAATCCATCTTTGCTTTCCCTTCTCCCTCAGCAAATGGGGAAGCAAGGTAGACCACTTGAAAGTATTTCAGCAAAGCGAGTCTTTGTGACCAGTAGAATAAACACCTTTTATTTTTGTTTTTTTTTTAATTTAATCTTTATTGTATTTACCCATCACCATTTAGTCCCCTTATACCCGCCTCTCCCCAGCAATCACCACACTGTTGTCCTTGTCCATGAGTCCTTTTTTCTTTTCGCTTAATCCCTCCTTTCCTTCACCTTCACTGCCCTCCACACTAGCTGTCACTCTAGATGACAGCTGAAGACAAGGGCACAGTTTATCAAGAGCAATGTAAAACTCCCATGATTCCATACAGGGGTGACATAATAGGGCAAAGTTTTTAAAAATAAGCAAACATATAAAAGCCTCTCAAGGTTAATTTAAAGTTTTGGCAGTTATATTTATCCCACATAATAGCAAATTTTCCGTGGTATGAAATATATTAGAAAATAAAACTATGCAATTTTATAATTATATAACAGTTTGTGTTCTTAAGAACTTTGTTCTTAATAAATATCTAGCACTTTTTAAAAGACATAGCTCAATTATTTGATTATCACAGAACAATCCAACAAAGTAGATATTTATTATCATCTCCATTTTACAGACAAAAGTTCAGATGCATTGAGAAACTAAGTATTTTAGTCAAGTCAACAGTGATAGAAAATTGTGAAGCCAGGATTCAAACTAAGGCAACGTGATCCCAGAATCTGTACCCTTAACCATAATGTGATATTGATGCTTTAGACTGGAAGAAGGGCTGAACTGATCAAGTCTCTGTTATTCTTACTTTGAAAAGGCAGGAAATTGAGTGCAACTTTGTAATTCTAAGGGTCATTTTAAAGTCTTGTACCAATCTACCCTCCTCCACCCAGTTATGAAAAGTAGAAAGAGCTAAAAAAATACCACATATGACTTCATCCAAGAGGTCCATAGTTTATCAGCAAAGAAAAGTAAGCAGCCCCGTGTGGAGTAAAGAATGAGCTCTTCATCATCATTAATCTGCCAAAAACACAAAGCAGGTTGGTGCTAAACAAACAATGGCTAGCAAAAATGTAGTCCCCCCCCCCACCACTACCAGAGGAGTTCGATCCCAGACATGTAGTGCCAACTAGTACTATAAACATTGAGTGACAAAAGTTAGAATAAAAGCAATACTCTTGACATTAAGTACATTATTAGGAAAGGAACTTCAAAGATGACTTTGTATTAGTGAATAATATTTCATCAGAAAGGCAAGTAAATTTATATATATGTTTTTCCTAAAAGAAATCTGACATTGACCACAAACTTTTCCCCCAGCTGATGTATCTACTTAACTGTTTGTGATCATACCTAACTTATTCCTATAGCAATACCAGTGTCTATGCCATTCCCACAGAACAATAATCTCACCAAACCCATAGATCCTTCCCTTCAAAACTTATCTTTCAAGCCATTCCTTTTCCTTACTGTCATATTTTTTATCTTCTTTTTTTTTAGATAAGTCCCTTTAACATTTCCTATAATAAGGGCTTGGTGATGATGAACTCCTTTAACTTGACCTTATCTGAGAAGCACTTTATCTTCCCTTCCTTTCTAAATGATAGCTTTGCTGGATAGAGAAATCTTGGATGTAGGTCCTTGACTTTCGTGACTTGGTATACTTCTTTCCAGCCCCTTCTTGCCTGGAAGGTCTCTTTTGAGAAATCCGCTGACAGTCTGATGGGAACTCCTTTGTAGGTAACTATCCCCTTATCCCTTGCTGCTTCTAGAATTCTCTCCTTCATTTTAATCTTGGGTAATGTAATTATGATGTGCCTTGCTGTGTTCCTCCTTGGGTCCAACTTCTTTGGGACTCTCTGAGCTTCCTGGACTTCCTGGAAGTCTATTTCCTTTGCCAGATTGGGGAAGTTCTCTTTTACCATTTGTTCAAATAAGTTTTCCACTTGTTGCTCTTCTTCTTCCCCTTCTGGTACCCCTATAATTCAGATGTTGGGACGTTTAAAGATGTCCTGGAGGTTCCTAAGCCTCTCCTCATTTTTTTTTTTTTTTTTGAATTCTTGTTTCTTCATTCTTTTCTGTTTGGTTTTTTCTTTCTTCCTTCTGGTCCACTCCATTGATTTGAGTCCCAGTTTTCCTCCCATCACTATTGGTTCCCTGTGCATTTTCTTTCATTTCACTTAGCATAGCCTTCATTTGTTCATCTAATTTGTGAGCAAAATCAACCAATTCTGTGAGCTTCCTAATCACCAGTGCTTTGAATTGTGCATCTGATAGGTTGGCTATCCCTTGGTCGCTTAGATGAATTGGCTCTGGGGCTTTGATCTGTTCTCCTGTTTGAGCCATTTTTGGTTTGGGGGGGCGGTTTGTTTGTTTTTGTTTTTTTGGTCTGGTCACAACTGTTATGTAGTGAGGGGTGGAGCCTTAGGTGTTCCCCAGGGTGGGGTAGCCCAGTTGCTGGGTTGTGACACTGTATGTGGCAGTGGGGTCCGAGAGGGAACAATAGCGCTTGCTCTGCTCTCTCTCATATTTCAGTCCCTTCTGCCACTTTCCACAAGCAAATTGGGCCCTTCTGGTGCTGATTTCCCTGTGAGTGGGCCTGTGTACATTCTAGGACCCTGTGGATCTCTCCAATGAACTCTCTTGTTAGGCTGGGGGTCTCTCCCGGCACCTCAATCTCCACAAGTGTTTTCAATCAGTGTTTTTAGGTTTTAGTTCCCAGTGCTGGGACCCTGGGTTGCGAGGTCTGTCTCGCTCCCCATTTTTGCCTGGATTATCTGCGCTTGAATGTGGGACCGCCTGGTCAGCCAGCCGCCTTGTGTGGACTTACTGGGTCTGCCTGTTGCCACCCTGTGCCTGGGGTCTGCTAGCTGCTGCCTGCACACATGGGGCTCCTGCGCTCCTGGGTCTGTCAACCTCCGCTATTTCCCTGCTGAGACTCCACCCCTCTTACCGGTCTGGATGAATGGTTGTCAGACTTCCATACAGTACAATTTTCTGTTAGTTCTGGTTATTTTCTTGTTTCTAAATCTTTGTTGTCTTTAATTTTGGTTGTACGAGGAGGCAGTGTGTCCACCTACGCCTCCATCTTGGCCAGAAGTCCATTCCTTTTCCTTAAAGCTTTATCTGATCATATATTTTGTCTTTGAAATTTTGGCTTTGAATACCTATACTGCCCTGTATATTGTCCATATTTTATGTTATCTTGTTTTCTAAACTATAAACTCATGATGGCCAGATATTTTTATCTATTCAAATGCTGGTATTATAAACTCATAAATAAGAGATACTTAGCATGCTTGAATGATTTTATATTTCCATAATTACCATGTAATCTTTAAAGGGATGACAGAAGATATAAAACTGATTGTAAATTAATAGCTAAGAATCCAAATAATGACATCCTTACATCAAGGCAGATAAGAGGAATTTCACAAATCACAGGTTATACATTGGTACTCCTGCCAAGATATATTTAAAATATTCTCTCTCACAATAGTCCAAACTGAGAAGGAGTGCCCAACATTCTATGTGGCAAGGTTCCATACATTTACTTGTTAAACCAGCACAAGCAAGCTGCAGTGCTTGTAACTGGCAAGCACATTAACCACTTTCTCACTTATTTTGCAGGCAGCCATTGGAGTCCTGAGGCTGGCCAACAGGGGTTCTACAGAGACTTTCAAAGACTCTACCTCAAAGGATTGGCATTAGGCCATCTTTACAGGTTTCAAGTTTCCTAAACCACAATCCTACCCAAGGGGCAGAGCCCAAACATTCAGCTTATTCCATACACAGCAAGAATTTGTGAATTCTGCCAAGACCCAGGAGTTTGAACACCTGCACTCAAACTAAGTTTGGTTTGTTTCCACCATAAAGTAAAAATATTTGAGTAACTTGCAATACATTTAGTCTAGGGAACTTTATTTGGGTCGATAGGCTATAAAAGCTATTGCCTGATGGGATAAAAATGAGAATGGGGGCGTAGGTTGAGTAGTGGGAAAATTTTAGTAGGCAATACCTATAATCCATTATAAATTAATAAACATTAATATCAATAGTCCAGTATACTTAATAACATTAACCTTTAAGCAAATGTTAAAAAGAAACTGTATAAGTGGTTCTTCTCCAAATCTTTTCAATATTATGGTGTGCAAGGACATTTCCTCAACTATACAGTTGGGGAATAATATATCCTAGAATTGTGAAAATAACAAAAATGATATTAGCACTTACTACAGTGCCAGACATATAGCAAATGCTCAGGAATGATGGAATTCCTTATGTTTTTCAACGACCAAAGGCTTTAAATCTTTCAGTGGTCTTAATCCTTAATTCTTAAAACATTTAAAGGTCTAGAACTGACCCATTTTTAGTGTCTTTTTTATTGCTGTTCAAGTGCAATCATCTCCACTTTCCCTCCCACCACTCCCCCCACCCCAGCCACCCCCACTTCCCTCCCTTGATCCTACCCTCCTTTGGTGTTGTCCATGTGTCCTTTGTACATGTTCCTGAGAACCCCTTTTACAGTGTCTTCTACTCTAGTAAAGAGTGTGTTAGTAAAGCACCACTGTAGCAACATAGTGTTTTCACTAGTCCAGACACACACTCATCACACCAAGATAACTGACATTTAACTAATAATGATGTTATTCTCAACACTTAATTTATAGTAACATATTTCCACAGAAGAAAGCAAAAAATATCATCCTCACTCTTCAGATGGGGGAATTGAGGTGTAGAGGCAGAAAGTAAACTTCTCAAGGTCACACAGATAGTGCAGATAGCAGGGCTGAGATTGGAACTGGCACAGTCTGGCTTTTTAAAACCTAAGCTCTTCTAACTACTAAGCTACACCACCTCTGGCATTTGGCAAACTAAAGGTAAAAAGGTGAAAATACACCCATGATTTATAACTAAAGATACTAGATTAAGGGCATTTTTACTCTATTCCTCTCCTTAAAACAGCTGCAGATAAGAAAAATTTAAATAAAGATACAACCCGAAAGTTTTAAACTTTACAAAGTATTTACCAAATAAGTTTGAAAGAAAATAATGAAGTAATTAAAATTGACCAGTATTCTATTTATTTTTCTAGTGTGGCTTTGGGAAAATTATTCTTCTATTATTGTTTAATTCTTCAATTAGATGAAAATATAACCACTGTGGTAATGATTAAACACCCAAGACTATATAGCCTTTACAGTTTGGGGAATATAGAAAATCTATGTTAATGATAGTTCTTCCCTTCTTCCCTGAAGACAATAGAGTAAAAAAATGGGAGAGTAAAAAAAGATACCTTAATTAAAGTATCATTATTATTACTGAAAACCCTTGTTCTTTGCCTATTTCAGGTGAAGTAGAATATTTGCTATTCAGCTTCTATTTTTATTTAGTTTTCAACTCTTGCTGCATATAAGAAACTCTTGGAGTTTTATAAAAACAACAATGCTAGGACCCCAATTCAGTCTAATGAAATCAAATCTCTGGGAGTAAGACCAGGAATCATAATTTTTTTAATGCCTCAGATGATTCTAATTCAAGACTGAGCTCCACTTTGCCATATAATGGTCAGCCTGGCCTACCGAGGTGCCTATGGATGTGGTCATATGGTTGGCAGCTACAAGTGTGGTGGAGCAGATTACTTCAGTCACTCAACAGTTTGGAAAGTTTTGCAAAGGAAGGAATGATAAGACTCACCTTCTCACAAATAAGAGGGAATGGGTACAAGGAGATTATAGCTAATGAGATTCAAACTGTTACCTTTATTTGTGGTCAGGCAGGTGCTCAGTTCTCTCCAAAAGTTCACTGTTCTTCGGCAAGACTAACATTAACAACATGGCAGGCCATTTTTTCCCCAACCACAAACTGAAGACATAAACAATGTGCAGGTCTGATCTGACATATTCACCCAATTGCAGGTCAAAAAGCTAGAATAGAGAAAGGAGAGACTTGGGGGCCAGGGGACTTCCAGGAAAAGCCTTATCTTTCTCTTTTCTAAAGGGGAGAAGAACAAAGTGACTCAACTGCCATTTTGACTGGGTGGTGCCATTTTCCTAGTTTTGAAGCAAAGTGCCCCACCAATGAGTAAAAAGCCATGACCCACAGACTCACCCTTCATCTGGAGGGACGAGCAGCCAAGCATATGAAGTAGGAGGTTAACACTCTCTCCTGTTTCCCCAGGATGATGGAACACCGAAATACCTTGTCTTTACACCGACACAGCAGTGTAGTTCCAAACAATGTCACCGAGATCTCACAAATGTTGGCTCTATCATAGACAGGAGGCTTTACAGCCAACCCTCTCATCAACCAGGAATATGCCTGGCCCTGGTGGCTGTCCTTCATGATGCCATGTCACATTTCCTCCAATGTCCTGATACATTCTCCTGAACTTCATGAAGTGGCCACTCGAGTGGTTGACCCCAAATGCTTTGACACGGATTAGAACAGAACATTAACTGACTCAAAGTTATGCTGCCTGTATAAAATGTCAACTTAGTTCTATTTCTCATCTCAAATTGTGCTCAGAGACTTTGTCCACTGTAACTAATCCAAGGTTATATGTGATACCCAAATGATAACATTAATATTTCCAAATGATACAGTGCACTCAAAATTGATAATACACACAGCCTCATAATATGAAGTTAACAGAAAGAATTCAATTCCTAGCTAAAATATCTTTTTATGTATCAAAAAAATTATGTTCAAAATCAATTTTGTCTTTAACTCAACTCAGAAGATATTCACTTAATCTCGGCAGCTGCTGCATCTTGTACTCTCTTCCACTGGTACGTTCTAATGTGTTTTGTTTTTTTTTTTTAATTTTAAAACTCATGTGAACTTCTAAATACTGAATGGGATTTAGGCTATCACATCACTGGCTTCATATCCTTAAAACATAAAACAAATGCTTGGCCCCTATGGCCGAATTTCTAGGGGAAAAAAAAATATGTTCCAGAACTGAAGACTACACATATCTACAAATGTGTGCCAAGGCCAAAGCTCAATGTTCTCTTGGAAAACATTTAAACAGAAAATATAACAGATAAAGCGAAAAATGCCTTGCCTCCAGTGGATCAGGATGCCATTTGGTCCGTAAACAGTAGTCTGAAGCTCGTAATCTATGAGCTGAAACTCATTTCTGAGACATTTCCCACTGAGAGGTAAATCATCATAATATGATTTCCCTATCCTAGGGAAAAATAACCTATCCATCTGCTCCAACTTATCTCTCAGACAGAGCACTTGAGACATTCCAGTCTCCATGAGCCTTCCTTCCCCCCCACCCCTGCACCCAATCTCACATATTTAAAGTCTTGTATTTATTTTCCCTTAGAGCTTTATATACTTAGCATGCTGTGCATACATTTAGTGAAAATTATTTTTCATGTAACCACTGGTGCTTCTTATGAGTAAACTTCCTTCCATTTTTAACATGTGACTTCTTCAAGCAACACTTAATGACCTCTTTCTCTGCAGCCTCTACTTATTTCTGCATCCCAGTACGATCCTTGGGCACCTTTGCCCTGTGCCACACGCTGCCTGTGATCCTGTGTGCCGGGAGCAGTTTCCCCACTGACCCCACGCTCGTGCCAGTTTGAGAACGCTCTCAACCAGCTCCTGGAACAAGGCTGCTGTCAAAGCTGCTAAAGCTCATGACCTCAGAAGCATAGGGAGGTTTGTGCTTTCTCTCATTTTCTGAAGTTTCTACCTACATAGAAAACTAAAGCAAATGAAAAAAATAGCCATTGTTAACACCAGGAGAAATTACTGTTAACCAAAAAGGTAACCATAGTATACCAAGTGCCTCAGTGAACAACACGTACATAGTCCTAATAATCTAAACACAATACTTAACTAAAATTTGTTGATCACATGTTGGAATGATGGGAATGTGGAAGTACATGGGAGCAGGGTATAGTATAAAAGGACTAAATCTTCATCTTCCAGAGCAGGAAACCTTCACATAATGTCTTAATTTTAAAAAATCAAGAAATAGTCAATAAGCATACTGCCCAGAAATATGGAAGTAAATACTGGAAGCAGTAGTAACAACGGTGAGAAACAATTTCCCTGGGAGAGGAGGATGGGAAGGGGGGACGTGGGACAGCTCTGTGCCTGAATCTGTGTTAACTATATGCCCTTGTGGCTTTCCCAATATCTAATACACGTAAAGGCACTAAAGTAAAAAATAAAAACTAATGTATATGATTACACATACCAAAATGAGGGAGTCCATTTTTCTAATTTTTGTTTTTGTCAAGACACACCCTAGGGGTTGCATAAATGCACCACAAAGGCAGCGCTGAGGGATTAATGTGTAAGAACAAACCCACAAATATTTGGCATACCGTATTCTTAAATTCTAAACAAAATAAGAAGAGACTGATTATTTGGCTTGTCTTCCCCCACTTTTCTTCTTTCCCATATGTAATTCCTCATTCTTAAGCAGAGGCAAACCATACACAATTTTCCATTTTAGCCTAAACACGTTGAAGCAGATGTACCTGCGTGGGCTTCATAATGTGAAGAAAAGGGACCAAGCTGGGTAAGTGAACACTTGGAAGAAACAAGTTTCTGGATCTGAGACACCAGGAGGATAAAATATCATGTCTTGGAGATAGAGACAAAGGTTCCACATTTGAAAGACATAGTTCCCATATGCAAATCCTGTTGACAAACCATGCTGAGCCTGACACAGACTTCACACAAGCCCAAAATTTTTCTGTGCACTGCTACGTTCTTCTTACAAAAAGGAAAAAAAGAGATCGCTGCTACCTCTGGATGCAGCACCCAGCATCATACTGTCTTTAAGGAAGGTTTTGCTCTGTTGAAAAGGCCAGCATAATCTGAGATGCTATCTTTAGTTCCAGGCCAATTCCCTGCCCCACCTCTCCCCATGACTCCTATTTAACGTGCAGAATTCTTGCTCTTCCTTGAGTTCCTGTACCTTTCTGTTAAGATTTACTGACATTTAAATGGTATTTCAATATGCTATATAATTAAAATTTAGAACTTGAGACTTGAAAAGAAGAAAAATAATGAAAGGATTGGGAAGAAAAATGCTAATGGAATTCTAATTTTTGAATCTAAGTAGAAATTTGAGGAATATATTCATCATGTATTTTAATGTATATAAAATTATTATATGGAAATGGCAATTATCTATTTTTTGTCTCATTGAATGTATGTTAGAAACAAATGTAACTTTCTTCAAATATGAATTGACTACATAACTATTTTTTGATTTTACAAGGGGGAACCCCAAAAAACAGAATTTTATGTATAAAAAATTGTATATTTATCCTTACATATTTAAACTTTAGTCAGCTTCAAAGAGCTCTCCATTGATGCAATACACCTATTGAGACATTTTTCCCACTGCTCAAAACAGTTTTTTAACTCATTGGTTTTGATGCCTTTTGGTACTTCTGCCATTTTTGTTTCACCTCTTCCACATCAGTAAAACATTTCCCTCTGAGGTTTTTTCCATCTGGGAGAACAAACAAACAAACAAGTCACCCTAGGAATGATCCGATGAATAGGGAGGGTGGGGCATGGGGATCATGCCATATTTGGTCAAAAACTACTGAACACTCAGCATGGTGTGGGCAGATGAGCTTGTAAATCACCATCATGAAATGGGCAAATGCACTGAAAGTCTTAAAAAAAATTCACTGAAGCTGAACACAGCCTCTCACAGCATCACCAGCTGGTACACTGGTATAGATGGGTCCCTAGAACAGTCACCAAATGAGTGAAGTTTGCACTACAAGGGGCCTGACCTTCTGAAGATAATTCCATTTTGGAGGGTGGTATCCCCTCATATTTTATCCTGAAATAATTGAACGAGGACAAAACCTTATATTAAACTTAGCCACGTTGTCTTCCTGCCTTCAATAATCTGCTCTGTTGAGACGAGCTTGGCTTTGTTTCCGTTAAAAACTCCTCCCTGGAATGTTAGCACTTCCCTGTGTCGTGGGACCCTTCAAGTTCCCCCTGGTGGCGGTGGGCAGACTCAGTCTGCTTTGTGTGTGGCGGCTGCATGGTGAGCATTGCCCTGGCCAGGCAGCACCCTGGACCTGTACTCAGGCTCTGCCTCTGCTCCCCGGCCTCCTGTCTGCCTCCCATATACCTCCTCAGTTTTTGCCTGATCTCACAGGGTGGTATTTCTTTTAAAGAAAATTCTAAACATAAGGATCCAAGAGTACAACAAAAATAGAGAGTCAAGCATCAACATTTACCAACATGTTGCCATATGTTTTCTTCTCTCCCATATATCCCCTTTTACTATGTTTTATTATACATGTGTGTGTATGCGTATATATCTTAGTATGGTTTTAATTTGCATTGTTCTGTTAGCAGTCAGCTTAGCTCTTACTATAAGCTCTTTCATATGCATCATTCACCAAGGATCATTGTCATTCTGTGTTGAGAACAGTCTGGTTTTAAAAATAAAGTTGTCCTTCCTCTTACTGATAGTTAGAATGTTGTTGCACATCAGAGTTATTAGCCCTCTCCTGTGACAAAAGTTATGACAACTTTTCCCCATTGTGTCATTTGTCTTGTGGTTTGTGCCACATACAAGTTTCTTTTTGTTTTTAATATGATCAGATTTAAAATTTATTGCTTCTGAATTTTGGTCATTATTAGTTTCTCCTTATACCTTGGTGAAAAAAGGAATTCACACATGATTCTTCTCAGAGCTTGTACAATTCCACTTTTATGGTGCTAATCTTTTTGTAGTTTTTACTGTATAGTATGTAATCTAAACAGAATTTCACCTTTTACAAATGGTGAAATTGTTCCAGTTGCTAATAATTACAAAGTATTGCTAACCAGTTGTTCCAATACTTTGTATTTAAATGTTTTTCTTATTATCCATGAATTTGAGTTTCTAAAATTATCATGTATAGAATTACCATACTCATGGTCTATTCCTGAATTTATTTTACAACATTAAATTTATATGTATTAAGCCAACAAAAATCACACCTTACATTTTTCAAAGATTAAAACATGTATGGAAGGTGTATTGGAAGGACATCTATTGCAAATACTACAGTGGGCACTTATGAGGAGATAAGGAAATGGAATTAGCCATGGAGGTTGGTAAAGGAAAAGGTAAAAAAAAAGTCACAATATCAACATAAAGTCTTGGACAAAATGCAAATCATAATTAACCATAAACTAAGGAGTATGATCAATTCTCCCCAAAGAGAGAAAAAGGTAGTGTGCAGTGTTTTTTAGGAAGAAAGCTGTGGTGGTCAGCAATAAAAGCATAAAATAAGAAACACTGATTTTCATTCACTGTCTAGAGATTAGAGCATCTTGACCGACTGACTCAGATGTCCCACCCACCACAGAGAATGGGCTGGAATTCAGTGAGTAGGCACTGTTTGGGTGGAGTATGGCTGAATGGTGAGTGTATCCATTTTTATGGATCGGGTATGTGTTTACTCATTGCAGAGGTAACTCCTTTGTGAAAACTGAAGCATCACATTACAGGAATTAAGCACTTAGATCGTGTAAGTAATTCCTTTGCTCTAAGGCCGTGCTTGCAGGCAACATCACTGTCAGTTTGCTTATAGGAGAGAAAAAAAACACATATTGTACCTGACAGCTTGATATTTTAGTGTAAACTAAGAACATTAATATTATGGTTAACTCTTTATAATACAACATCTTGAACATATAAAGTTGAAGATGAGATCCTGGATCCCGATAAAGTTATCAAAATGAGATTGCTGTTTATGTTTACTTAATTTAAAAATTAGAAATTAGTTTGAATTTTTTAAAAAGTTTTCTAATCTCACTTTAATATTTATGAGAGCTCTAAATTTGAATGCATAAACATGGCATTTCCCAGTGAGGTTTCATTGTTTTTTTTTTTCTTCATCAACAAACTTAAAAATTTCTTTCTTTCTTTCTTTCTTTCTTTCTTTCTTTCTTTCTTTTTTTCTTTCTTTCTTTCCTCATTATTGTTGTTCAAGTACAGTAGTCTTTATTTTACCCCACCACTCCCCTCCCCCCGCTCCACCCATTCCCACCTCCCACCCTCGATCCTACCCCTTTTGGCTTTGTCCATGTATCCTTTATACGTGTTATTTGATGACCCTTCCCTTTTTCCTCCAATTATCCCCTCCTGCATTCCCTCTGGTTACTGTCAATTTGCTCTTTATTTCAATGTCTCTGGTTATATTTTGCTTGCTTGTTTGTTTTGTTGGTTAGGTTCCACTTATAGGTGAGATCATATGGCATTTGTCTTTCACCGCCTGGCTTATGTCACTTAGCATAATGCTCTCCAGTTCCATCCATGCTGTCGCAAAGGGCCCAGTAAGTTTTCATTGTTGAAGAAATCATTGTTTTTTATTTATCGTTCAATAAAAAATAAATTTTATTACCCAGGCCATTGTGTGAAATGATTCTAAATTGTTATAATAATCAAGTTGCTCTATGTGTAGACATGCAAAACAAACCATGACTCCTGTCCCTTGCTCCCAGAATATCTCATAAAAACAAGGAATGATATTTGATCCACTGCCTTCTTTCTTTCAATGCCTTCTTGGAACTGACATTAAAGTACACATTCAACCATTCATATTTCAGTCCTGCCAGAAATAATTTATGACCCTTTTACCATTCAAAATGCACATGAGGGGTCTCTGGGCTGCAATCATCTCTTCCTATTCCTAGACAGACCCTCCTTGACAGCATGCACCCTGTCCTCTCAGAGAGAAGAATACCTCCAGGGGGCCTACATCCTTGCTACCTGAAGAGTCATGCTCCTGCTCCAACCTATGGCACCTTCAACCCCCAGATACTACTTAAAAACACAGAGTTGCAGCACCACCCTCCCCCTAGGTCTACTGGATTAGAATTTCTATTATAACAAAAGTCCCAGGTGAATCACATGCACTTTGAAGTTTAAAAGGCACTGGTCTCCTGAAATCTGGCCAATCATCAAAATCACCTTGGAAAGCTTTTCTAAAACATTAAATCCTGGATCTTCCCAGTGGAAATTATGATTCACTTGGTTTGAAATGGGTCTCAATGTCTGCTTTTAAAATTTCTATGCTGGGTCAAATTCAGGAACCAATGCACAAAATGTTTTCATCAGTAATACCCAGAGATTAATTCCATCAAACCAAATAGCTGTTCAGTTTCATCCAGGAAATTGCTCTCCTCAATGTGAGAGATGCAGATGCAAGTCTGAAACACCTAACAATGTCCCTTTTGAGGGAAATATTCTTCATCTATAGAGGAGAAAATTGCAGCTCCAAATACACGATGATTTGTTCAAAGTTACATTGTTAGTATGTAATTCCAGGACCAGGGACTGAACATAAACGTTCTGCCAAAAATACAGGGTTCTTCCCACCATGCCAAAACTGTCCTTTCCTTCTTTGTCTTCTACAATCACTGAGCCTAGATTGCAATTTTCCTTATTGCTCTGAGGAGGTGGGCAGAGGACCCCATTTCCACAGTAAGTCATGTGTTCCCTTCTCTCTGGAAGATGGAGTAAATTGCACTCACTAAAATGACAGTTATATCTTTTTTTTCTTATCAAAGTTATCAGGTATACAATTTGCTAAGCTCTAAACTCTAAATTTAAATATTATTTTCAAAATTCATAGGGAAAGAAGATGCCACAATATCACCAACCTATCGTAACTTCTATGTTTTTTTAAGTATTTAATAAAATATATTTAACTTTTTTCCACATTTTTTATTCTTGTTCAAGTACAATCATCTCCATTTTCTCCCCACCATTCACCTCCCATCCCAGCCATCCCCTCTTCCCACCCTTGATCCTACCCGCCTTTGGTTTTGTCCATGTGTCCTTTATGCATGTTCCTGATCACCATTTCCCCCTTTCCCCCCATTATCCCTTCCAACCTCCCCTCTGGTTACTGTCAGTTTGTTCTTTATTTCAATATCTCTGGTTATATTTGCTTGCTTGTTTGTTTTATTGATTAGTTTCCACTTACAGAGGAAATCATATGGTATCTGTCTTTCACTGCCTGGCTTATTTCACTTAGCATGATGCTCTCCAGGTCCATCCATGCTGTCGCAAAGGGTAGGAGTACCTTTTTTCTTTCTTCTGTGTAGTATTCCATCATATAAATTTACCATGATTTTTTTATCCATTCATTTACTGATGGGCACTTAGGTTGCTTTCAGCCCTTGGCTATTGTAAATTGTGCTGCTATGAACATTGGGGTGCATAGGTTCTTTTGGATTGGTGTTTCAGGGTTCTTAGGGTATAATCCCAGCAGTGGAATTGGGTCAAAAGGCAGTTCCTTTTTTAGTTTTCTGAGGAAATTCCATACTCTTTTCCACAATGACTGCACCAGTCTGCAAACTCACCAACAGTGCACTATGGTTCCCCTTTCTCCACAGCCTCTCCAACATGTGTTTGTTGATTTGTCTATGATGGCCATTCTCACTGGTATGAAGTGGTACTTCATTGTGGTTTTAATTTGCATCTCTCTGATGGCTAGTAATGCTGAGCATCTTTTCATGTGTCTCTGGGCCCCCTGTATGTCCTCCTCAGAGAAGTGTCTGTTCAAGTCCTTTGCCCATTTTTTAATTGGGTTGTTTGTTGGTTACTGTGTGCCAAGCCCAATGCTAGGAGCTTCACACATGTAACCCATTTTTGGATCCAGTGAAGTGTTAAAGTTTAATGACCGGGGCCATAACCTGGAGAGAAATTAAAAGGGCCTGTAGGAAGAGCTGTCACACTATGTCATCATGAGAGACCTCCAGGAAGACCTCTGTGTTTACAGTATAGCTGGTCAACCTCTGTGGATGAGTCACCCCTGAAGCCTGTGTCACAGGCCACACTTGCCTGGGGTGACCAGCTCTTATGCCCCCCAACTTCTAACCAGCATCCAAACCTTCCCCAGGTGAACTAAACCAAATTTTGGACTGGCATTGACCAAGCGCATGGTTCTAACTTTGTTTATGAAACAAACAACAAAAACTTCAATGGCACTTCCTGAGGAATCCAGGCCCTGAAGGCCTTACCTTGCCTTGTTAAAGAACAAGGACTGGGCATGAAAGAAGATCCAGCAAACCCCTGAAGCAGACTATGAAGCGCATTTTCTACGTAGAATCCTGGGCATTCCCCAGTAGATTAAGCTCCAGTACCAAACAGTGATAATGGACTTCATCACATACACTTCGTTGATGGACTTCGCTCCCCTTTTTTAATTTCCCACTCTCCAACTGGTTTTCCTGGAATCACCATCCCCCATCAAACTCCTTGCAATGAAATCCTTGTATTGGAGTTTGTTTCTGAAGAACCCAAAATAAGACACTTACTCTGCAAATCTAGGAGTTAATTTTGGTGAGTTTGGGGTGGTCTCTTCTTCCTCTGCTTATTTCCGTACTTTATATAGGCTCATCATCCAGTCCTTGGAAGTATATCTGAAGTCTCTTTTTTGTGTACAGCATTCTCTTTGCCCTAATGAGCGACGAGCACAACACTAGTCTAAGCATTCCTGGTTCTGGTACAATTGCCACTCCTCTTAACTCCCTGCATTCAGTCACGAGGAAAGACCTCCCCAGGGCTGTTCTGTTTTTTTCTTGGATAAATAGGGATAACATACCTGCATTCTTGTTATCACAAATTTGTCATGAGGATAAATTTTGGCTGTGGCTGGGAAAGAATAAAATATGATGAAATGTCAGGACATCCATGCCTTTGTTCTCCCAGAGAGAATACTCTCTGAAACCCCACTGCCCTGGTATGACCGGGGGTAGAAGGGAAGAGGCTCTGAGCCATCCGCATAACCACCCCCTTCCAGGCATCCTCTGCCTCTCCACATTCCACAGTGCCAAAGGCTTTTGTAACCAGTGTAAGTCCGGTTCTGTGCTATCTTATTAGGAGTATCAGGATATCTAATTCTCTTTTCACAAACTGTGCCCCCAAATCACTTCATTTCGTGTTCAGCCTAAGTCAGCAAAGGAGCTTCAGTCTATTAAATGCAGTCTTGGGTTCACTTCATTGCTTTGTGTGATCCTAACAAAAGGATCTGAGTTTCATGAGCTTTCCCCTCCCAACGTTCATAACAGAGATATGCTATTTCCTCTCTCTTTGAAACTCAAAGGGAAGATGTTGTCCAAGGCAGAGAACACTTATTATCAGATATTTATTTTTCAAATAGTATTTCCCTATTGTGGCTTAACATAGAGATGATAAGTTAAAGCTCTCTTGTAATCTACATTTTAAATAACTATGACAGAGGTCTCTCACACTTCTTGGTTGAAATGATGTAGAGCTCTTGAAAGGAGGAAAGGCTTTAGGAGTGAAGAGATGAGAAATGTTTGTTGCATCAAGTTCTAAGAAGTTAGACCTCCCAAACCCTTCTCCCACTTCCAAATTCTCTGTTTCTACATTCTCTTAGAGGCGGTAGTAACTATAATGCCAAAGAGGCTTTTATATTATAGTCTTATTAAATAGCTGTATGGCCTTCAACAAGAGACTAAACCTTTGTGAACGGTCCCCCAGGGAAATGGGGATAATAATAATGATACCTGCCTCACAGATAAAAATGCCAAGTGCCTGCACATAGTGCACTTTCAGCAAATGTTCACTGTTACTCTCATTATCAGCATCATCGGTGGCATCAGTACAATTTCTTCTCCCTTTTTTTTCTGGTTCCATCTTGTTTTATTTTATACTTTCCTATACTATTTCCTCAAAAGTAATGTTATAAGGATATTCTTCTTAGAAGATGCACAGCTATTTACAAATTTTTTTGATTCTCTTAAATGGCCATTTATTCATTTGCTTCTGAAGTCATGGCAGTGCTGGTTCATTTGAGAATCTATCCCACTGTGCAGAAAGATGAAATTTTCATGGGTATCCTGAGAATCGCCAGCTCTTCCGTTGTAACACGGTGCCAACAACCAATATGAAGGAAGAAAGCATCTGCTTGTTTCACTAATACTATCTTTACTTAAGTTTCTTAATGTTATTGTGTTCATCAGAGAAGGTAATTAGTAAAGCAGACTCTGATGGCAAGTAAACTAATGACTTGGCTGTTCTTACAAATTGGAGTATACTTTTAAAATATGTGATTAATAGACTTTTTTTTTAGTGTTTTTAGGGTTGGGGAAAATGAGCAAAAAGTATAAGGTCTCCAAATAGTTATGTACTTTTAAAATCACTAAAATGATAAAACAATAGTCATGAACCACCTACTTCAGGTAGCTAAGAGCAGTGCCTTCTCTTTTATGAACGGACGCTATCAGACGAGCTTGTGGGACAATAGTCCAGTCAAAGGAAGCAATGGGCAATGACACAGAAGTGAAAGTAAGCCTGGGCGGTTTCAAATGAGAGAGTTCTTGAGAATAAGAGGCAAAGATAATATAAGTAAGAGAAGGTACTTGAGAAAAGGGCTAAAAGGGAACACAAAAGACACTGAAAAATGCAAAACTTTTTATCTTATAGGTAATGGGGAGGCTCTAAAGAATTTTGCACAGAGCAAACAGCATGATCAGATTTGCATGTTAAGGTCATTCTGAAAGCAATGTGTCAGATGGATTAAGGATCATCAAAGCTGGGTGGGTGGAAACTAATGCATCTACTGAAATAATTCAAATGTGCTCATTCAAATGAGATCTGAAGCAGTGACAGTAGAATGAGGAAGGTGACAGCTCATATTTAAAATGTTTTCAAAAGATGAAATTAATAAACCATATTGAGTCATTCTAGGTGAGAAGATAGAAAAAGATATATAGAATGAGTCCCAGTTTCTGACTTAGGTGATTAAATTAATGATGTCTTTTTCTGAAACAGAACATGTAAAAAGAAAAGGACATCAGGTAAGAAGATAAATTAAGTTTTTTAAAATGTTGAATTTGGATCATTCAGATAGAGCTATCTACACGTATATAAGATTAACATTCTGGAGCCCAGGAAAAGGATTTTGAGCTAGAGATAAGATTTGGAATGGTTAGGTAATTGGTAAAATTTCAGGGGGAGTGTGTGTTGAGAAGGCTGAGTGGGGGAGGGGGTGTGTAGGTGTAGAATCAGAACCTAAAGAATACCGGTGTTTATGTAGCAGGCAGAACAAGTAGCTCTAGTGACAAAAGAACTAGGTAACAGTGATGTCATGGAAGCCAATAGAGAAGAAATTTTAAGAGGGAAGAAATAATCAATGAGGCTCTGTAAACATGCTTCTAATTATTTAGTTATTGGAAGGTCATTGATAATCTCAGCAAGGAGGAATTGGCAACAGGCCGGGACAGGAAATGGAAGTCAAACTTGTTCATTGATGGATCCCCATCCCCTCACACGATGATTGCTCACCAACCCCCCCCCCGCCCCCCGCGGGCTGTGGAGTGATTGTGTATTGAATGGTCGCATTATATATTGTCTTCTAGGGCACATAACAGACAGTGAGCTCTTCCCTCCCAATGCATTCAAAATTTAGTGATTTTCATGCTCTGATCTGAGAACTTATCTGATAGACTTAACACAATCATATTCATTCAGCTATACCTCTGTGTTCTGTGCTCCTACTCAATTATTCTTGCCAGGATCTTTTAAAAAGTCCTTTTTTTTTTTTTTTTTTGCAGACTAGTTTAGCATAAATTTTAATACGTTTTTTCAATTTTTAATTGTGGTAAAAAATAACATAAAATTGACCATCTTAACCATTTTAAGGGTACAGTCCCCTCGTGATAAGTATATTTCACATTGCTGTGCAACAGATCTCTGGAACTTTTCAACTTGCAGAACTGCGACTCTGTACCCTCCACACAGCAACGTCCCATTCCTCCCGCCCCTCAGGCCCTGGCCGCCACCACTGCGCTCCCTGTCCCTGAGTTCGACGACTTTAGATAGCCCACGTAAGTGGAATCACGCAGCATTTGTCTTTTTAGGATTGACTTACTGTCTTCAAAATTCATCTGTGCTGTACCATATAAAATGTACCTCTTTTTAAATGTTTTTGGTGCTTTTTTCTTATAAAAGTTCAAAGAATCCAACAACATATATAAATCATAATTTCAAATTAAGTAGGAATCATGAGGATTTATCTATCTGTGTGTTTCATTAATATGGAAGAACTCACTCCTATTATAAATCACTAAATGATAGAAAACTTTGAGGCTGCCTACCCTCCTGTTTCCTCTAACCTCACCATTAAAAGCTAACACTATTCTACTCTATGTACTGTTCTGAGATACACTTATTGAAATCCTAGCATTTGACAGAAATAAAGTAAATACCTAATACCAGTTTAAAGCATTTATTTCCTTAAAACTTTGTAACATTCTTCAAGTCACCTTTGTTTTTCTGGCAGCTAGTTGTCCTATGCCTTGTATCATTAAACTGGTTACTTATTAATCAGCCCCCAGGAGACGACTGCACTAAGACTGTTTTGCAAACACTAGCTCTCTGGGTTAGGTGATAACGCAGGGAGCAGATGAGAGAAGGATAGAACCAACCCCCAGGGACCAGAAACAAAGAAAAGCAGCCTCCCATCTCAGCTACGCTATCAAGTTTACTGTAATTAGGCTCTCAATTTCCAACAGCATCTCAGAAACAGAAAGCCCATTTCCATGGATTTTTTTATTTGTATTTCAGCCAACAACAACAAAAAAAATTAAAACCGAGAAAACATAATGGCTCACTTTGTTATGTAAACAGACGATGGGGATGATAATCCAGTCTCTGTGCCCACACCGCACCCCTCAGCTCTCCCTCATGGATTTTCCAGTAATAATGGAGTTAGCCTTAGCTGATGAGGTTCTTCCTTGTCCAGGTACAAAAGTCTAGATTCCCGAGGGCAAACAGTTTAGTTATTTTTACTAGGGTTGAGCAAATAAGCACTAAATCTTCCCTTAAAACTGGAACTGATCCTCAGCGTAACCTTTCAGCAAGTTCCAAAAGGTTTTTTGGCCTCAGGTCTTCAACCTGGTGTTTTCCCTTGTTCCCTTGTCTGTCTACTAAGCCAACCTTAGTCATAAAACACAAATGCTTCGAGAAAGATTTTATCAGCTCTCCATGCAGGGTGTTGGGAGGGAACGTGATTATTCTGGGTAGAGAGTTACCTAAAAGATCTCTCTAAGTTTTGTCAGGCAACCACTCTCCTTTCCACTGTCCCCACAAACTGTTCAGATGGTCCTGTGACATTATGATGGAGATTTGCTAATATTTCCTTTCTGGAATGACCCATAAGTATAAATTGATATTAACAGAAATTCCTTTTTATGGAAGAGACTCACAGTTGAATTTTACTCCCCTGTTTACTCGGAGAAAAACCTTCCATTCTCAGAGGCCCTTCGTAATGGTTCCTGATGCCAAGGAATCCGGGGTTAGATTATGAAGCATGACCTGGGTTTTCATCAGACTGCGCAGGTTGATCCAGACGAACTGGCCCTCTGTGTCCCCAGGCCCTTTGCAGTTTTGAGTTTTCCATACATCCTCTTAGCCTTCTAACTTACCCGTGGAGCACAACTGTACAAAAATAGTAGTTCTTAACTACCATTGTTGTAGAGAACACCATAACAAAGTGCGTTCTCATGCGCTGCCTCAGTGGCACAGCAATCTGAGATCCTCGGGTATGGAAACATAACCACCTTTCACTGATAAGGAAACTAAGACTAGCCCCCGTTATCTGAATACCTAGAGGTGAATGGAGTAGAAACCGATCCTGGATTTTCTGACTGTCCGTTGTGGTTTTCTCCTTCCGGTTACCTGTGTAAGCCCTGTAGTGAAGGCCACATTGATCTCAGTATCTTATCTTTCCCTTAGTTGTCCACTCTGTTCCTCTTTCCTATCTTCCCCTCGCCCAGCCTCTGAGGGTCTCTGAAGTTACCTCTGCCCCATAATGGCCAGTTCATACCTACCTTTTGTAGCCACTGCCTAGGCTTCCTGAGCTGCTGATTTTCCTGAGCCCCAGAAACCTCTCATTCTCCCAATGCTCTGCTAGACTATTGAAGCCAATTCACAAGGAATGAATGGAAGATAACAGCTTTGTGCAGTTGTTCTCAACCAGGGCAATTTTGCCCTTCAGGGGAACTGTGGCAGTAGCTGGAGACCTTTCGTGCTACTGGCATCTAATGGTAGCACACCAGGGATGCTGCTAAACATACTACAATGCACAGGACAGCCCCCTAAGAGAAAGAATTACCTAGCCTCAAATGTCAATAGTGCCTCAATGTCAAGGTTGAGAAACCTTGGCTTAGAACAATAATCTATCCCACAATGTTTGTTACAAGAATTTACCCAAACAAGTGGACAACGTCAGGCCTTTTTGCCACCTGATGGTCGGAGAAGATAGTAGGTTTCTGTGGAATTGGGGGTTGCTTTGCGAGTGGGGGTGGTGTTGTTTTCAGTCAGGTCGTGGAAGCAATGGCCTACTTGGACTGTGTTAAGTGACGATTCTTGTCACCATCAAACCACATTAACTTTGTGGGGGTGCTTTGTGGCACCATAGCAAAGACTGGCTGTGAGAGCAAAGCAGAAACGTGATTGTGACCATGGAGTTCTCCATCTGAGAGACGCACGCAGGTTTGTTATGAGTGTGTCCCACAGTGGGTCGCCTGCTTCCGGAGGCGAGCTCTGTGCAGATGAGTCCCAGGTAACTACACGAGATGATTGTGTGGCAGACAACCTTAAAAGGATTAAAAGACAAAACATATTTTTGATGTGGTATTCCATGGTGAGGAGCTGACTGCAGACATGAGAACCCGAACATAAGATCGATGGTCTGCTCTCCATTTCACCTGTAGAATAAAATATTTTTACAAAATTCATTCTGGGGCCTATGACTTATGAATTTCTAATCAACAGTGCCAAGTTCCATTTGATCTCAAGGACAGAGAACACTTTGCTCTGAGCTACAAGCTTCCTTTCTTCTTTCTCTGACAACATCAAGTCTGCTCTCGGTTCTTCCTTGCTGTCCTCATGAGGGACTAGCTCAAAGGACAAAGACATCTTTTCAACCCATTGTTTCTCCATGTTCATGTTCATGATATGTAGTTACTGTATTTTGAATAAGCCACCATTACTTAATTTTAACATATTTCTTTGGAAAAACATTTCTTCTTAAACCTCTGACTTTCCAACTCTAATTCTTTCAATCCAAAGAGACTTCTCTCCTCCCGCTTAGTTAAATCGGGGGCCACTCTTGGTTAACTACCTTCCGGACCCTGCTTTGCATTTAGGACTTTTCTACGCTCTCAGCTTGATCCCTCTCTGGTCTTCACCAAACTGCAATGTGATTTTTAACTTTCCCCTTTTACTGTTTCTCCAGGTCACAGGAACGTTACCTGTACCTCACTGCTCTTCCTTCCTTTGTACCAAAGGATTGGAATTATGTGAAGATCTAAATTCTAGTTGCCACTGCATGTGTAAAACTGCATTTACTTTGAGTTTTAACTACAATTAACTACAATTAATTCCAATTAACTACAACCCCCCAGGCAGAGTCTAGCTCATTTACTGAGTTAAATAGGAGTGAGCTCTCCTAACATCTCTGTTCTCCAGCAACACCTTTGAGCCAAACTACCCATGGCGTGCGTGCGTGTGTGTGTGTGTGTGTGTGTGTGTGTGTGTGTATGAGAGAGAGAGAGAGAGAGAGAGAGGCAATCAGAAAAAGAGACAAAATAGGAAATTATTTTCAGTTACTTAAAGGGGTCAGAAGTTCTTTTTCTTCAATAAGGTTTTATCTGTGACGTTGGACATTGGCTGCTGTAGTATCTAGAACACACATAGTTTCCCCTTGTTTTTCCATTCAAAGTCAGAGCTTAAGGATATTGCTAAGAAGAGAGGAGTTTAGGGGTTTAGGGCTGTATTTATTTTAATTCATGATTGGAATCTCCTCCAATGTTTGACCTTTTTTATCCTTTGGCAAGGACAATTTTTTTTGACTTGGAAAATCCTTTGCTGATGGAAGTAGTGGATATTTCAAAGAAGGACACAATGAAGGAAGTGGAGAGAACTATGTGACAGAATATTTTTCCCCCAGGTGGAAGGCTGGGGGTCAGTCATTTAGGAAGAAAAATAAGGTGTATTTTGATTCTCCATGAAGCAAACACTGTATTTTACCTTCCCAGAAAGCCTGGTTAAATTTCTATAACCAGAGAGTATTAGGTAAGTATTATTGTCTGATTGTTTCTGTCCTGAATATCTAATCAAAATACTTAAATAAGAACTTCATGTGAAAGTATACATTTCACCTTTATAATAAATTACTGTTTAGAAGGTTAGATGAATCCACTCACTGGAAAGGTATACAATGGCTTTCAACCTTTTAATGTGTGGCTCCCTAGTGAATATTTGCTAAAAACAGCTCAGCCGGAAATAAACACTTTGTACCACAAGCCAGTGGCAGAGTCACAGTTTGGTGGGGAGGGTGGGTGCAATGTGCAGAGCGGATCAGGAGAGGCAAGAAACTCACCAAGCAGCCTGAGACAGAAGGCCAGAGACCTGAAATACGGACACCAAAATGAGACGTGGGTTGCCTGAGCCAGGCCCAGGCCTGAATCTTGGCAAGTTCCAGTGATCACCCAGGCACTGTATTTTAGAAACTAGGGACTTGTGGGAGTAACTAAGTGACATGAGCAAGAAGTTGCCCTGCCAGCTGGTGGTAAAAACACAAACAAACCTGAAGTTCATATATTGTCAGATTCCCATCAGAAAGAGCTGGTGGACTACTTAGAAATTTCCAGATTCCACACATGACCTAAGTGGCATCTTCTCACCTCCTCTGAGTCTTCAGAGCTGCCCTCCCTGCACAACAAAATCACTGTGGGAAAGGGAGGCCCACAGAGGGCAACTTGTGCCACGCTGGGGAAGGTGAGGTCCGGACCCCAGAGTTAGCAGGTCCAGCCTTGGTCCTGTGCCAAAGGTGAGATGCAGGTGAACTGAGCCACAGCTTACAAAGGAGGTTTGGCCACCCCAGTGAATACTGAATCTTTTGTTTCAGCATTCTAAGGTAGCCTACTGTCCCTTTCTTAGGTGTGAAATATAGGGTTAATGTCCTCAAAAATATAAAAAGATAAAAGACATTTAAATGCCAGCTCTTTATATAGCAACATTATTCCCTTTTGACATTATTATTATCATTATTATCAGAAACATACTAGCCATTATTCTTGAATACCTACTGTGTCTCCCTATAAGCCTAAAAATAGCTAACCCTGGCGATAAATGTAATTGCCCCAGAGATTGCCACTGAGAGAGCTGCCCTTGACTGGAAAACTAAATATGAGGTAGCACTGAGAGCTGAACTGCTTTCTCTGACACTAAAGACTCAAATATCTCGCCAGGTTCAAGTTGCCTTCTCTCCTTTTTAACAATCATTTACTTTCAAGACATACTTGATTCTGTTTGCTCTTCAGGAAGGTCATGAGTGAGGAGGTTGTTGAGTTTATCTGACCAAAAGTGACCCTCCTTCTTCTCCTCAGTAACACAGGCATTTGTCTCCATGGTTTTTTGAGATGGTGTCAGACCCAAGGAGATCGTTGGACAGGCCCGGTCAGCCCTAAAGGGAGGCCAAAACTCTGACAAAGTTGTAGAAGAAGCAATTTGGGGCCACAAAGCCTTACAATTCTTCTTAAATTAAACCAACACGTGGATGAGAAGACTTTCCTCCTGCCTTCTCACATTTACCCATTATACTGGGTTGAGTCCCCCAAAATTCATATCCATCTGGAACCTCTCAATATGCTTTTATTTGGAAACAGGATCTTAGCAGAAATAATTAGTCAAAATGAGGTTTCGTGAGAGTAGTCCCTGTGTCCAAGGACGTCTGTCCTGATGAGAGAAGGGAGATGGAGATTCAGGAGCAGACACACGAAGGAGACACGGGGAGCAAGGGCATGGAGACTGGAGGGAGCAGCCACAGCTAAAGGAACTCAAGGATGGCCCGGGGCCACCGGAAGCTAAGGAGGGACAAGGAAATTTTCCTCCCCTAGAGCCTTCAGAGGGAGCACGATGCTGCCAGCACTTGGACTTTGGGCTTCTGCTCTCCTCAACAATGAGAGAGTACATTTCTGCTGTTTCAAGCCATCAGGTTCGCGGTTCTTCGTTAGGACGGCCCTAGGAAACCATTGTGCCCATCATCGTTGATTGATGTTTCTATGTAGTTATCGCCTTGAAAACTCTGAAAAAGCACAGACTCTGGAAGAATGAAACAGAGTATAGTGAAGCTTCAGTGGCTGCTGAAAGCATAGGAGCAAGACACACCAAGTATTTGGAGGACACATATGGTAACTCAGGCACTGAGGAGAGCAGGCAAAATAGCGAAGAGGTCGGAAAGAGGGTGTTGAAGAAAAGCCACCTGCCGCTCACTTTCGTCTCAGGGTTCAGGCTGATGCTAATCAGCCCTCCTGATGTTTTAAAAACCATTGTAAAAAATTAACCTGCTTAGAGGATGTTTTAAAAATTAATGTGTTTCTTTTTAAATTATGCTTTACTTTAGGTAAATGAAATCAAATTCCCCAATAAAAATACTTTTTAATGAACTTTGAGTCTAATATGCTAAACTAAAACATACATTTTTAGATAAATGAGTGTTTTTCGAAAAATAAGTAAACTTCAAAAACTGATATTCGTATGAAGGCCACGCTAAAGTCAACAGTAAATATACTTTTATATTTGTTCTAGCCAGAAAATGCTTTCAAAGCGGTGTTTGTACAAACAGTTCTTTGCTTAAGGTTTTGTGAAAGTCTTAGAGAATAGTTTTCAAGGCTCTTTAGAAAAACAAAGTTTGAGTTCAAGTTGATTGCCTTTTCGGGATTAGCAAGCAGGAGTCTTGGATGGAGTGTGGAAATCTCTCCCAGTCACATTCATTATCAAGAAGAAAACAAAAAGGCTCCATAGTCTCATGACAGGAGCCTGTGCTGAGAGTCAGGGGCTCCGCCCGCTGAATTACGGTCCTGGCTCTGACATGGATTTACTGTACAACTTTCAGGCAAATAGTTCATCTCCTGCTCTCTCAAGTTTCAACTTACTTTTTGCTGTCTAACATTGAACAAGTTATTTAATAATGCCCTACCTCAGTTTCCTCATCTGTTAAATTAAATAATGATGACATCTTTACTCTTAGGCTTGCTATGAGTTTAAATGAGTTAATATATCTAAATCACAAAGAACAATGCCTGGTACAGTAGTTAGTATTAGTAATTGCAGTATTACATGTCTTTGCTCCCCTTCTAAATCTTAAGTTTCTTGACATCTCTCAAAAAACATAGAAAAGTCTTTTGCATGTAATAGTTGCTTGATAAATATATACTACCTGGACTTCAAGAGCAAAGGCTATTTATTATTTAGCTTATTAGGGTTGTATTCATTAATTTTTTTTAAATCCAGTTATCTGGGAAAAAAAGAGAAAGCATCTTTTGGGAAAACATCTGTGAGCAAACCATTCCCGTGAGAAACTTTCTATCAGGTTGGGAAAATACTTTAAAAATCTTCCCGCAGTAAGGCAGAAGACCTTTGGTCTCTCTAGGCATCATCCTCTGCTGTCCTGGATCAGCCTAGAATATGCCCAGTGTGGAGAAGAATCTAGTTGCTCTCTTCATCCTCTTTTCTTCTTTTTTATTTTTCCTCTCCCCAGGCCTCACCCAGCCTCTTTCTCCTATGGCTGGAGGCACCCTTCTCCCAGGAGAACTAACACAAAATTCTTTATTGCTTTAGTTTTATTGTCTTTAGCTCTGGAAATAGCATGCTTTCCAGGTGGTAATTATATTCCCTTTATAAATATTAACTCTAAGAGAATAGCTAACAAGTTTTTGGTGATGTTGTCTGTAATTTTGTAGCTGCTAAATTTGTGTGTCAACTAGAATCTCAAAGTAAACAAAGTTTATAAATTGATTCCTGTAGCCTGAGGTAAGATCTTGCTAGACCCGAAAACTGCTCAGATAAGAACAACTGAGTTCATCAGCTAAGCCAGCGGCATGATTAAAAACACAATTGAACATTCCGAGCAGCCTTCACAGATCATGACAAGTTCAAAAGAAAGGCAGCACGTGAATGCCAGTCGCTTTGTGAAGAAGTCAAGTTACAGGTTACTCAGCCTCCAAGAGGTTCCTGTGGTTTTTCTCAAGTCAGCTTTTCCCATAAAAACAATTCAGGTAGAAAGAGCCTTTAACCTTCACAGCAAAGAGTTGAAGGGATTCTGTGAAAGAATATAAATCAGAGGTAGCTCTAGCGACACTTACACGGGGTCAGTAGATGGAAATGCTTCTCAAAAAGAAATCATTTGTCCACTCTGACGTCTTAGCTGTAAGGACCGTGTCACAACAAGGATAGGATGCTGGTTGGAGCTCATCTCCGCTCGGAGGGGCTCCTGCAGAAAGCCTCGCCCGCTGGCCTTCCCAGCACGGAGGAATGTTAGATGCTAACAGACATCTGCCTGCTTTAGCTCAGGAGATTCATTTTCTCTCAAGAGTAGCCTTTTGTACTGATAAACTGCATAAGCTCTGAGGACAGAACCTCATGGGTTTACACCAAAACACCAAGATGGACAAGCTGTGTTGGTACTTTCATTGGTGAAATGGAGAGTAGTTGCAAAGACTGAATGGGTGAATGCACCTGGAGGACCTAGTGCACTGTAAGAAGTGAGCAAGTGTTTGCTGCTATCATGTTACTGTTATTTCGAATCATTATATTTAGAATAATTTTTAGGATTTCATTTAGAATTATTCTATTATTTTAGATTATTATTTAGCTCCTGCTTATCTCTTGCTATCTTGATTTTAGCTCAGGAACTCCCGAGCTTCTGCCACCAGCTGTATCGTCCTGAAGAGGCATTCAGACAACCTTCTCTCTATGACCCCAGCAAGGACAAAGGGCGATTCTATTATCCCCAGAAGGTGGAAACATTCTCTCCCTCCCCGCCTCTCTCTATTTTAAATTAGAGGACCAAACAAGAATACAAACAATTACAATCTGAAAAGAAAAAAAGATAATACAGAATATAGCATTCCAAAGCAATTTTGTTATTACTTCTAAAAGAACTCAAATTACTCCACATGAAAAATACAATTACCCGTCTGGGATAGGATTGTAAACCTATAGGAAGCTTTTCTCGCTTCAGAGATCATAGACAGGGATGTTCTCAGAAATCATGGACCATTGAGGGGTTTTTTAATGTATAATTTTTCAAAAGAGGTGCTTTTAAAAGTAAGTGTACATTAATCCAACCAAAATGTGTTAAAATTGATAAGTGGGATTATGGAATTTGTATTCCATACATATCTCCCTTTATATTATGTGTTTAAATCCCCACCATCAGAAAAACACTTTTCAGTTAAAAAAAATATGCAATTTAAATTAAATTAAAAGGAATCCTGAAAGTTCATGGCAAGTTGTTAGAGCTTTGAAATACAGAACTCATAGAAACAGAAATACCTGGAGGATAAAGAACAAGATAAGAAATTTTATCCATCCAAGTCCAGTTTACGAAGCAGACTAATTACACTAACAGGTGGGATTGATTATGAATTAACCATAATCAGGTATAAGGAATTGGCTAAATAGGTGTGAAACTTTAGGGCAGGGGTGTCAAACTCATTTTCACAAGGGGCCACCCCAGCCCAAATGTAATTTCAACTCCTTAACAGTTAAGGAGCAGTTACATGTATACTGTCCTAAAATGATTTCAGCCTTTCGAAGCACAACTGGGAGGCTGGTATGGCCCCTGTGAAAATGAGTTTGACACCCCTGCTTTGGGGCTAAGAATGCAAAGGGCCGGGGGGACACTGAGGTAACAGGGAGATCATTTCCAGAAGCATGGACCAACCTAGGGAAGGTGAAATAAGGAAAAGAGTCGGGGTGGAGGAGGGGCCCTTGGGTGCCCAGCCCAGCACTGCCTGATGCTGACAGCTCTGCAGACAGTAGGGATGCGTAGGAAGAAGTGGAGAACAGAGCCAGAACAACTGGTCCTACCAAGACAGGGGAGCTGTTGCTAAGGGTGCCGCTGACATGAACAGCAACGCCCCTCTCCCTCCCTGTGCCTCACAGCCTGCCTTCGAGCCTCCTCTTCCAGAGAGCCCAAAGGACATGTCCTAGCCTGCAGCTCCAGTGTCACAAATCTGAGTCTAGAGCGGTGGGGGAGGGGTGGCAGGGGGCTGGAGTACAGAGACTGTAGCTTCATAAATTAGTGTCTCATTAGCAACCCCTTCAAGTACACTCAGGCAGAGTTACAAATCACAACACTACTTCCACGGGCACCTGCAGTTTGCAACTGAAGACCGACATCGCTGCATCTGGACAAGGAAAGCCTCCGTTCATTCCACACTGATCTTTGCAAGTATCCATGCACACAAATACTCATATTGTTCATTTGCTCATGTATTTTTTATCTGAAAAGTATTTATTGATGTCCTTCTATTTTCATCCATTTTCCGAGATGCTGAGATGCTTGTAACAATGAATAAGACAAACTCCCTGCCTTTGTGGAGCTTATGTTGTAACACGGTAGACGGATAACAGACAGATGCACAACCAATGACCAGTAGTGCTAGGTCCATGGAGGAAAAGGAGTGTCCAATCCAATTCTTTTCCTCATGTGATGCACACAGAAAATTTTATTTTAAGAAAATAAGCTAATTGCTCCAGTTCACCTGGATTGACATTTTACATTAACTTTCTATCTTTTTAAAACCATCATTTCAACTGTCAGTGGCTCATATTAAACAGGCTGGTTGGCATCGTGTCCCTGATAAGGCAGCGAGACTTAAGATTTATTGCTTCCTGGGAAGAGCCGAAGTGGGGCTCATCCCCACCCACTGAGGTGGGTGGACAGCAGGACACCCCCTTTGTAGCTGTCCTTGTGTTCCAGACACAGCCTGTGGGTATCTGAAAAGATCTCTCTCACAGAGATTTAACAGTGAGCTGTAGGTGCGAATTTTGTAGGAGAAGTTAAATCCAGAGGCGGTGTTTCAGGAACTGGTTTTTCTTTTAAAGCTTCAGTGGAAAATCACTCATTTAGTGTATTATTAGTTGCCTGAATAAAACAGTTATTCTAACTGTTATATTTTCACTGTGGGCAAATTCAGTATAATACATGCCTTCATTCCAACTATTTTTTGCTTCTTCTAAGCATCGTAACTATTGAAATATGGAGAATATTATCGATTTAAGGGGGTAAATTATGTTAGAAAAAAATAACTAAAGTTACAATATATATTTACTAGTCCCTAACTAATTTAAACTTATGCAACATCTGTAAATTATGTTTACTAATTTTTAATGCCATAGATATAAACTTCAATTATTTTCTGAAGAATTTTTTAAGTTCTCCTCACCATATTCTTTCTCTTACCTAACACACACACACACACAAAAACAAGTTCTGACTCCTCTCCTGAGGATCTAGGAATACTGGGGGCCTGAGTCCGCAGGGCCTCTGCTTACAGATGTCCTCTAAAGTGAAGAGGCACAATCTCTGGTTTTGTCCAGCCAGTTTCACTCTGTTCCATCACCTACTCGCCTCTGGAGACATTTGAGTCTTGCAGAGTATATTCTATGGACCAGCTCAAAGAGATATAAAAATGTTCACTAACCTGTAAGGCATGGTGGTAAGAGGGAGGACCTAGAGGTGCTATGCAATGTTAGGCATTGACTGATTGGTCTCAGCATCCGTGGAGAAGAACTTAGGGTGGGGTGCAGGGGCGTGGGGGACCGACGGGGGGTCAGGGCAGTCGTTAGCCATGTCATGGAACTGTCAGTCACCGAACAGCCCACACAGCCACACAGATCCAGTTGCACACTTTAGGTGAAGAAAATTGTGTGTGTGCGTTTGTGTGTGTGTGTTTCTACCACCAGAAAACCCAACTGGGGAAATACAGTGGAGTTTAGACAGAATATCATGTCTGAACTTTAAGCCATATAAGATGCTAGATCTACAAAACATCTAAGAGGCTCCTGTTTTAAAATGGATAATAAAAGCAATGAATCTCGGATCCTGCTCCCTGGTACTAAAGACCTGAATAATGGAAGAACTAAAGCAACAGGAACCTCTCTATCAGATCCCTTGTCCCACTGATCTGTCTCCTTCTACTGGTCTGAGAGTTTCTTTTCTCTTTGTATCCCCCATACTTAAGACAATGCCTCCTCCCACATCCTTTTTGACTTCAAGTTGATTTAGGCATTCTCCCTTTGCTCCAGTTTATCCATTCCCTGAAGGAAGACACTGCATCTTATTAACATTTTGCATAGTACCTGACTCTCAGTGAGGCTTAATACATTTGTTGATTTGATAAGTGGATGAATATCAATCGATAAACTATCTGGGCAAAAATTTTCAGGGACAATCTGTAAGATTAAGAATTTATTTGTTCAAAGTATGCTGCTGATTTATGGAATAACAGGGCAGGCATTTGTGACTGGCTATGTACAAAAGCCATTTCCAACCTCTTCAACCTTGTAGTCTCTTTGTATGACGGCTGAAAACTTTATGGCCCCCTTTGCTTGGGGGCAACCATGTGAGACAGGTCTGATCCACAGGAGAAGTACACTGTGGTAGGAACAGGATAGGTACTCTGTTCTCCGGCTACTGTAGGTCTTTCCCCTACATTATTCATTCTTTCTTAAATATGGATGTGATGGCTGGAGCTGAAGCAGCCCCCTTGTAGTCATGAAAAAAAGGACATAAAAATCCAGAGGCATTACCAGTGACATCTTTAGTAACCCCAACTTCTTTGAGCTACTGAAATTGCACTAGTATCTGCATACTTTCAGTCTCCATTTTTATGATTTAAAAAAAAGTAAAGGTTTTAAAAAATGGTTTAAACAACAGATTTTCTGTTACTTGCAGCTGACCATATTACTAATCAATAAATGTTAAAGTTATACAATTCTGGGGTATAGTTTCTACGACAAGCACATTGAGGTGATAGGAAATATAGGTGAATTTTAGAGCACATTTGACCTGAAAGAATGAGGTGTTATAAATCAAGGAATGTTTTCTGGTTTTTTTTCCTATAGCTTTCAGATGATTTCCTTCCTAGATGTACACTAAGAATTAACTACCCTGATGGGAAATGAAAAAATATAGACTTAGAAATTTACTTGTCCATTTCTCTGGGATGAGATCCGGAAGCACCTAACCAAGCTCCTGTCTACCGTAAAGAATGTTGCTGACTTCTGAGTGTGATCTTTCTCCCTTTCCCATTTCCCTGTGGCTCTTGTGCCTGTTTGGTCAGCTGAGAAGGACAAATTTAGCCCTGTCCAAATCCATCGTCCTCCTGTGCTTTTACAATAGGACTGTTTTAGTAACAAGGGCTTTATATCCAATCACAATGTTATAAAACCAATTACAGTTGGAGAAAAGATTAATCATTATATTGTTATCCAGTAATAGTTATCATTGAAAACTAATGGATGTTGATTAACTCAACTCTGCATGTGCTTGCCAATTGTTTCCAACAGTTTGAAAGCTTGAATCCAAAACAGAATATGCCAATAACTTTAAGTATTTCTAAATGTGATTTTTTGAATGATAAGTTGTAATCACTGAAAGGAGGGTTAGCGATGCTATCACTTAATCTAACTTCCTTATTTTAAAAATGAGGAAGCCAAGGGTAAGATGGGAGCTGACTCTACATACATGTTCCTGCTTCCACCAACTGTGTCTACTCACATAACCTGGTGAGGGGCAAGGACTGCTTCCGCACAGCCTTTTTCCATTCAGTGCCCTGACGCGATACCTTGCCCAGAGGACATGATTGGTGTTTATTGACTAAAGAATCGATGCCATGCTTTTGATTAGGTTTTGCTTTACTCCACAGGGTCCCCACGGGCCTCACGGGCCTCCGAATGTGCCTTGGTCCTTCCCGCCTGCCTGCCTTCTCTCTGACCATGCCCCCACCTCCCACCAGCTCCAGTTCCACCTCCTCTAGGAAGTCGTCCACACAGTCTCCAAGCCTCCTGATTTTCACTGTTAAAAGAACTTAAAGGACAATCAGCCTGCTTTATACAATTTAAGATTTAAATATCTAATCTCTTTCATGGATTCATTTTTTTTTCCTTGAATAATTGTTTTCCTGCTACTGTCATTTCAACTTCCAGCAACAGCAGCAATATGCCACATATTCTGTGTACCAAAGAGCATGTCCACTCCAGGACATACGGGGGTCTTCAGCTACTTGTGGATGTATTAATTAGAAGGAACAGGAACTAGCTCCAAGTTCCTTTGGAAACAGCTACTCTTAAGAGTAGATGTAAAATAATGTCCATGTCGTAAAACCAACATTGTACAAAACAAATGAAAGGAAGAGTATTTTATTGAGGGTTAGAAAACTATGCTAACACTAATGAAATGGGACATTTTTACATCAAAGGCAATCTACCAAATCATCCAAATGCTGGCCTGGGAGCATGCATTCATGTCCTGTGCCTCCCAGAGCACGCTGAAAGAGTTCAGCAGCATGCACACACGAATCAAGAAAACAGCAGGGATGGGGGTTAGGACAACCAACAGACAAGCCATTTCACCAAATCCCTGGAAAACAGAAAACAGATGGGAGTATATTGACGGACTGTAGCGAAGGCAGTTACAGCCAGGAATGTCCCATGACGGGGCTGGGCAGGGACAAGAGCTGCCACAACCTGCCAGCTAGCATCTCAGAAGGACTCCAGGAACAAGGGGAGGGATTGATCTGGAGCCTAGAAGCAAACAAATTTGCTGAAAACATAAACAGAGAAGAGGTATACAGTTAAATGTTCCTGTCTCCTCCTCCCTCACTGCAGACATCCGCAAGCCATGTGGGGAGCTAAGGTTTCTAGTGGGATGCTGACACCCACGGTAAAGTCTTCCCGCTCTGACTTTTGGGGTGACCCATCTGTCAGCCACCGCCACATCTTCTTGTGCAGCTAACCTTACCAATCCACAGGTTCTGTAAACAGAACTCCCCACGCAGAACTTCTGTGCAGTGCAGTGGCCTATCTGGAAACCAATGTAGCCGGGGAGGTGCCCATATCAGGTCCATTTTTCAAGCTCAAGTATGAAGAGACAAACCTAGGATGGTGAGATATGTGAGAATAACAAAGAGTATGAAGGAAAAAAAAAGAAGGAAAAAAAAATAACCAGAGAAGTCAGTTATTCAAAAGATCTTACATTCAGGAACAGAAAATGAAGACAAAGGAAAAAGCAGGGAACAGTACAGAGTTCCAAAAGAGGATAGCAAAAAAATTAATAAAATGATAACAAAATAAAGAATAGCAATATGAAAAATGTAAACAAAATGATAAAGAGAAATATAATATGAAAGAAAAGATAAGCTATATAGAGAACCTATTTTTTTTTTTACTTAGAATCCCAGAGAAGGAAAGAACAGAGAAAATGGAGGAACAGGTATTTATCAAAGAAACAGTAGGAAAAAAAAAATCCCCCAAACTGAGAATGTCAACCAGAAAAGGATTCCCTGATTGCTGAGTAAGATGAGTGAAAAATCCTAGATGTTAGAACACCAATGACAAAAGACATTCAGAAATATCTCCAGAAAGGAAAACACAAATGTGATCTAGGAAACACTGTGTGTGGAACGAAAGAGCTGTCTACAACTTGGAAACCCACCCATCCAGGGCGGCCCAGTAGAGCCGAGGTTCTGGCAGGGAAGTCTCGCCCCAAAAATGTCACAGGTGAATAGACAATATAATCATGAAGCTGGATAAACTTGAGGAGATGACAAAGGCATGTCATTCTTTTGTCAAAAAAAAAAAAAAAGAAGAAAATGATTATTAGAAAAATAATAGAAATAAACAAGTTAACAAAATAAGAACTTTACAAGACTTTTAAGTAATTAATGACATTTTTAAAAAAAAAGATTTTTTTGACCTTGATGATGGAAAGATGTTCCACTGAGCAGCCCAGAAAGGTGGACATTGAATGGATAGACTAGGAAATGTTTTCTAAGCACATGGCTTGCCTTTGCTTTGGGGGTTGGGGGGAAGCATATAGTCATCATAATGTAACTGTTGTTGATTGGTTTTGCTTCTAAAATCAATTTTATAGGAAAACTATAAAAGATCCATATAGTGCACAGAATGTTGATGCTTTAAGACCCTGAGAATATGAAGACAGGGCTGACAGAGAGGTGGGAGGTGGGGAGAAGAAGAGGTAAATGCACTATCAGCCTCATCCTAAATAAGCAGAGGTAAAAGGTAATGACTAAAGGTGATGGAAGAAGAAATATCAGTTCAACTACTGAAACTATAATGACACTCGAGAAGAGATTGTAAAAATAATGAGTTTAGGTAATGAGAATCGGTAGGGACAGAACCCAGTGGCGTATGTTAGAGCTCATCTTTTACAACAGGGACTCTATAAATGTTTACAAATATAAATATTTATTATAAATAAATATTAACTAAATGAAGGTAAAGCCTATTATTTAAAATTATAAATAATGAGGCAATAAAAATAGAATCAGATAAAAAGTTACCTCTGGGAAGTGGGAAACAGACACTTTGCTGTTTGTAATAAGCTCTTTAGTTTTATTAAACATGTATTTTTACATTGATTTTACAACACTTATTTTTAATAAGATAACCTTCTAAGAACCATCCCTCAGCCTCATCCCATCTCTGAACTTCATCCTCTCTTTATTCTCACTCCAAATCTCATACCTGTCTACACTGGGACTTACACCAACTTACCCCATTACTGAGCTTGGAAAGAGCTGGTAGCTGATGCATCAAATGGCCCCATCAGATGGGCCAAGTGAAAATATCATAAGTGACCAGTCATTTCAGCCTTTTGGCCTCAAGTTGTTTCTTCTGTAAAAGGAAGATATGTGGTGAGTAATCCAAAGTCTCTTCCAGCTTTAATGTTTCTTAAGAATGCATGTGTATACTTATTTATGTATTTTTTGTCAGTATTACAATAGGAAGTAAAATGTCCACAAGATGGCAGCCTAACACCAATTCCACAAAAATTTGGCCTTTTTTTTTTTTCCCCCCTTGTTAATTCTCCTAATTTTGCTGGCAGAAATGACAAAACAAAAAACAACTAAGGGGAGTAGTTTGAGGAAAAGTTCGGGAGGACCATAGATAACACCCAGAGACCAGGCTTAGCTCTCCCCAACCTTTGAACATTTACTAAATCTCTCCAACACCAGCATGTGACTGCATTACCACAAGTCGCAGCAGCCTGAGTGGTAGCATATTTTCAAAATGATGATCACAGAGCCATACTTCTCTGTTTTGTGTCTCCTGGGTGTCTGGTGTACATCTCCTGGTTTGTGCCTCTGTTGGAAGTTTAGTCTGCCCCCACTACTCCACCCCCAGCCCCCAGTGATTTCTGAGGTCCCTGGGATGCTTGTCATCAACCAAACCTCTTACTAGGCACTTTCTACATCAGTCAACAATCTCATAGAGAAACTGCAAGAGTAGGATATAAACATGCTAAAAAATATCATTGCAAAAATTGACCTATGCAGTTGTGGGGACTGGTAAAGCAAGTCTGAAATTGCTAGGGCAGGCACCAGAAGGCTAGCCTGGAGGCTCCGGCAGCAGCTGAAGGTGTGGTGCACAAGCTGAATTTCCTCTTCATTGAAACCTCAGTTCTGCTCTTAAGGCCTCACAATTTACTGCATCAGGCCCATTCAGATGACTAAGGATATTCTCCTTTATTTAGAAGTCACCTGATCCTATTTCCAAATAAGGTCACATTCACAGTTACTAGGGACTGGGACTTCAACATAGCTTTTGGGGAAGGATATAATTCAACTCTACATGCAGTTTCAAAAACCATTGATATTAAAAATGTATTAAATTTACATAAATTCCTCTAAACTTCAAGCAGAAATGTCATCACATGATTGAATATGTTTTAACTAAGGCCATGTATATATATATATATATATATCTTATTCCCAGAATATCTCCAAATGCTACTATTTTTTGTATTTCCATGAAACCACTAATTTACACTTTATGTTTTAACCAGGTTTAAGTTCTTCTTGTCTTGCTCAAATAGTGGGTGTAATAAAAAGAACTCTCCAGTCACTGTTAAAAGACCAGCATTTTAATCATAGCTCTGCTATTTTAACTTCACTGTCTTATTCTTCTGTAATGTAAAACCTTATTAATAATGCATATATTGCATTGTTGTTCTCAGGATTCAATGGGATTCATCTAAATCATCAGACACATAGGAGGTGTTTAGTAAACATTAATTTCTTCTTTCCCTTATGTGATGATTTTTCTACTGTCTCATCTGAGAACACACACACACAAATACACATGCATTCTGTGTATCTGTATTTGTGTATATATAATGCATTTGTATATATTGTACATATACACATATGTATATAGTGCATGTATATATAAGATATAAATGTACAGATTTACATATACATGTGTATATTTTATTTGGGTATCCATATATACTATATATTTTTGTTTGTTTGTTTGTTCATTTAGGAGGGGTTGCTGGATGTTTGCTATGAAGAATGTGAGAAAATTCATAACAGGAGCTAAAGTTTTAACCCGGATGTGGTTATCCCCCAGGTGTTCATTCATGGCCCACCCTCAGCTTTTTCTCTGTGATTCCAAAAGAAATCACCCACACCCTCTGAGCATTATCTGTCAAATGAGGCAGCCCCACGCCAAAGGGAAGATACACAGAACCACATAGTTAAAATGAGAATGATTACAGTATCGAGGTCATTGGCCACATCAGACTCTGAGTGTGAGACAGAGCTGGTCCCCATGGTGTTTCCCTAAGCACGTCCAGAGGCATTAACAGAAGGACCAAGCAATGGAAACATAAAGGACAAAAACAGAAACTTTGTGAATAAACCCCACAATTAATTACCCCCAATGCCTTATCTGTCTCTCTAGACAGTGTGATGTAATATAACTAAAAACAGGAGCTGATATGCTCTAAATCTTTGTGGTATCTAATAGAAAACAAAATGATTCATTTGCTATATGAGGATCCTTAAAAATATGGAACAATAGAATTCTACTAAACTGGTGAAAAATACGCAATTGAGGTAAATATGTCAAGTTTCTTTACTTTTAGGAAGAGGAAGAATATGTGTAGAAATTTCAGCTGAGCTTACAAAAGCTGAAGCTACAAACATCTAGGTCATCACAGGGTTTTGCCAGTTTTGACAAGTGAGTGCTCCTGAATACAAGGCCAACATAAACAAGGGCACCTTTAGGCTAAGATAGGAATGCTAGGGCCAGAGTCTTTTAATTGTTTCTTTATTCATTCATTCAACATCTACTGAGTGCTTACTCTCTGCCTGACTCCATGCCAGATAGAGTACACAGCCAAGAATAATAATACATACACATAAACATGGCTATACACAGATTGTCCCTGGAAGTAGGCACAGCCAGCTGATAAGAGGGATTGGTTGTGAATGGAATGGGCCAGGAGGCATCGAGTGGAAATGAGACTTACCTCGTAATATGTTCACTTTAATACTCTTTAATGCTTATCTTATGCATGGATAAGCATGCATGTGTTAACTATGATTAGCCAAGTAGTATAACAGTTTAAATTGGTCAGTGAGTGGGAACAAAATCAAAATTAGCTCGATGGATTTGTCTTCTAAGTGTTCATGAAGTGTTCATTCATTGCAGCAGGTGGCAGTACTGTACATGACTTGATTTTATCACTAGCCTGGAGAAATGTGGAAGGAGAGTAGTTAAAAACACATTCTGGAAAGTGAGGCTCAGTGCCTTAGGACTTCTGGTCATGAAAATAATGGTTTGTTCATGTTTGAAATAGGCATACATTACTTGATCGTTAGAATTTTAAATTGAAAGGGACCTTAGTGTTCATTTAATCCAAAATCTTTGTTTTATTCTCAAACATTGAGCCCAAAGATGATAAAGAATTATTAGCCTATTACCTGAGAGGTGCTGTGTAGCCACACCAAGCAGGGTCCAGGCTTCCTGAACGTTTTTCCACAAACAAGGAGATGGTGTGACTGATGTAGACAATCAGTTTATCATTCTTGCTTTTGCATTTCAGGGTTCATAGCTTGACTCTGCCCTCAAGAAAGTCAAACAACTCATTTAGAGTTGCACAAAGTACTGTGCTACTTCACACACACACATGCAACTTGTGTGGCCTCTATAAGCCTCTCCCTCTAGCCTTGTATAAAACCTAAGTCCTCTTCTGTTTCTCTCTTTAAAACAATTCAATGTCACATTAGCTCAGTTCTCATAATATAATATTAGTGTTGGTGTTATTCAGCCTTGTGTGATAGTTTTTCTTGCGCTAAATTGGGTCTTACTGATTGTTCTTGTCTATGTCTGTTTTCCCTTCACTTTTTAGCTATTGAGACAATACTCTGTCTTCTCTCCTCAGTTTATGGTGATTCTTGCTTTTCTCATTGTGCAGAGAAAGTAAGTAGAAGTCAAGAGCACAGTGGCAATTGTTTAATAACAACCATGTATATTTGCCTAAAGTGGGACCCTCCAGAGGAGCATTTTCTCCTTTTATGTTCTTTTCTGCTCTGCATATAATGCTCCTGAGCTCTAGGGTGGGGGCTGGTGCCTACATCACCTGCACCAGCACCCCAACTTTACCCAATGATGCAAACAAACAGGAAAGGGCAGTGGATAAGTGCAAGAAGGCACTGCCTTCACATGCTGGCACAAATCTCTCCCTCCCTGGTCCCCCTTACTCCTGATGAGGACATGGGTGACATGAGCTTCGGAGGAAGGGTGGCCATGCAAGGCAATAACAAAATGGAATTCCTGGAAATAATGGCTTGCCCCTATACTTTCTGAAATTGATTCAGCTCAACACTTACATTCTGAATTCTCTGACATGTTCTGCAATTGCAGAAGCACATAACTAGGTTAGGTCTGGAGCAGTGAGGCATGTCTATTTCATTAGACAGCAAAAACCATGTGCAAGTCAAAACACATGAATGCTAGTCTCTGTTGCTCACCTATTACATATGGTACTGGGGCAAGTAGAATGAGTTAAATCAGTCGCTGGATGGTAACAAGTTAAGAATTAACTAATTCCCAATGTTTGAAAGGTAGGCTTGGACCACATCAGTATTTTCAAACTGGCACAAATCTGAGAATCATCAAAGACCCTTATTAAAAATACAGGTTTTAAGGTCCCTCCTTTGGAAATTCTTATTCAGAAAATCTGGAGTGGGGCTCAATTTTTATGTTTTTCACAAGAGATTTTCAATGGTTCTTGTTATCAGAGAAGTGTCAAATGATTTCAAAAAAAATCCTCCAAACCCTTAAATTCTATGGTAACTTCCTTCTGTGATTATTCTCATATGTTTATTGTGTTCTTATTAAACACTGTACTTCATCAACTCCAGTGATTTACATCAGAATCGCATGTCTGTGTTATTTCCCGACTCAGAAAATCACTGGCTAATGAATACCATCTGTTCATCAGTGCAGTTGCTGAGCTGGATGTTTTTCCCCTTTGCCCCTTCGCATCCACTCTGCACCATTCTCCACCTGATCTTTGCTGTTGGAGGTGAACTTGGCTGACTACACCACTGGGCTCCTCTGCCTTCTGACTTTCAAAGGGGTTTATCCAGTGGGAGGCATCAACAGGCAAGTAGAGAATGGGGGAAGAACAATGCTAGGGATACATATTATCCTGACCCCTAACACCTTCCTAATTACGCACAGTATCACTGTGGGTTGGTTGCATCTCTACTGAAAAATATAGCCATCTCAGGGGGACTTTGATAGTTAGAGCAGACTTTAGGGCTTCCTTCAGTCTTTGGGTTAGTAATATTGTAGCTCCAAGTTGCTGAAGTACTTTTATTTTTTATTATTATTTTTGATTGTTTATGCTATTACAGTTTCCACTTTTTCTTCCTTTTCCCACCTCCACCCAGCCTCACCCTCTCTCTTCCCTCAGTCAGTCCCCATATCAGTCCCCATATTGGTCCTCCATGGGTCACACATAACTGAGGTACCTTTCAGATACTCCTTAGCCCCTCCCAAGCCTTTGTAAATAGTCCCTTTGCTAAAACTTCCTCAATTACTCTAAGCATGCATCTCTGCCACCAGGACTTTGACGGAGACGATGATTTACCTTTATCTCTTTCACATGTGCTGTTTATTGAAAGATTTTCTTGGTGCTTATTTGAAATAGAGAAATGGTAGAATTCAGGAAAAGAAAGCATAGAAATGTAGAATTTGAATGGGCATTAAGTTATATATATTCTAGCTTATAACTAGATGCTAGAATCCTACATGAAATAGATCTGCTTCATCCTGTTCATTACAACTTTTCAAATATTTACTGGAAATTATTATTTTTCTTCCCTGAGTTAAATATCACCAGTTCCTTCCACAGTTCCTCATGTAGTGTGTTTTCTAGATCCTTTTCCATCCTAGCCAATGGAGATGTTCCTTCGGGTGCATTCTGTTTTTTCAAAGCTATTGCTTCATGTTCAGAGAAACATTTGCAAAGTAAGCCACATGCAGACCAGAGTCTCACCCAGCTGAAGAACCCAGACCTCCCCGACTGTGAGGCACACCAGGCTGAACAAATAAATGCAAACCGAAAACTCAGGCTGTTCAATGGAGCCGCGGGCTGACCCCAGGTGTGTGGCGGAAGTAGGAGTCCCTGCTGAAGGGGAAACAGACCTGAGCACCACACTCCTTGCAAGTTACAGTTCCACTTTGGAATTTATACCTTACTTTTTCTTTTGAACATTTTTCAACTAAAGAGCAAACAGAAGTGGAATCCTAGTCAGGCCAAGCACTAAAATGAGAAATAGGAACACTTTAAATTCCCCCGGAGAGAATTCCTCAGCCTCCTTAACCCCTACCAATTCAGCTGTGTTCTGTGGGTATTAATTAAGTTTTCTGGCCCGAAGATGACTAGGTCATTTGCGCAAAACAGTTAACACAGAGCCTGCAGCAAAAGAGATTTTCTTGAGCACTGAGCCTCTAATTCCCATGTTCAGACTCTGAGGGCCTCACAGTCACAGAATGTATTGCTACCATGAACCTTAGATTATCAAATTCAGACAAACTGGAAGATTCAAAGGGTAGAATCTTGGCCCCAAAATTACAGAGCAATTTACTAGTAAAGCCAGAATTAGAACCCAAATTTCTTTTCTCTCTACCCTGTCTCTCTTTTCAGTTAATTTACTCCATTCTTTACCACAGATTACATAACTGAAATGAAGCAATTAACACAGCTAGTACCCATAGCATCCAAGGCAGACAGAGGCAGCATCTGAATTGCACAACGTCCCTGGAAGTACTGGGGAAAGATACATATGTGCACATTACATTTGACACAATTTTGGGGGTGAAGTAAACCGTCACTTTACTTTGAGGGCTCAACTACCTATCCTGTGCATCTGCGTCTAAACTTTATAGTATGTAAATCTTTTCAGTCGACTGAATCAGGCACTGAAAAGAAGGCTCACACTGTTAGTCCTAACTTTAACTCTCCAGTCTTCTACCAACCCAGAGCTGTATAATTTAACCCCACACAGGACTTCAGGGTCAGCCAAGTTCAAAAAAAATTTAGACCCAGGAAGTGTACGCTTTACGAAGTTACAGAGAAGAATCCGAACTTGACTCTTAATCCTATGCTCTTTCATATGCACTGTGGTTATTTCCTGTATGAATGTGCCTTTTGTGTTTACTTTTTTTTAAAACAAGGCATCCGATATTTGCATATAGCATTTAATACAATTTCATCATAAGAGTCAAGGTAAATATCTTCTTTATTAAATGAGAAGCAGAGTCACATGTTATTTTTAAAGTCTACTACTAATCATAAAGAATGCCTAGCAAAAACCAGATTTGAACAACTTAATAAATAAACAAAATTTAGAGCAGTATTGATTACTCCTCACCAGCTGATAGGAAAAGGTGGTTGAGTTTAAAATGTCCTAACGAAAGTTGATTTTCCCCCATTATTCTGAGCTAAACTATACTGTATGAGAGAGTTTGACATTCAGAGAACTCTTCGTAGTTACTTACAGGAAATGACTGTAAGTCAAAGAAACCACTTCCGAACAAGACTGAGTTTCAAGACTCAATAGGGCAAAATCAACAGGGCAAAAGCAATCAAAGTTACAGCAGATGCTGTTGAGAGTGGCAGAACCCCTGGTGCCTCAGATGATCCCAAACTGAGCAAGCTCATGCAATTCCAGGTGGCTGAATGCCTCCCAGGGGCAGATCACCGTGATATCTGCAAGAGAGGGAAGAATTTGTAAGCCAACCTCACCCCCAGGAGAGCCTCTTCTGCAGACATCCTTCCGCAGAAGACACCTCACACGCCTCTCCTATTCATTGTCCAGGTGACTGGGAAGTTATGCAGAACAGCCTTGAAGCCCAGAGGATCAGACCAACTGCTTAAATAACCCTCTGAGGGCTCTGATGCCCCCCCCCCCCCAACAGCCCCCTCCAGGTGTCTTTGTTGGTTCTATTCTGCATCCTCTTTGGGGAGGTGACCCGAGGCTGTTGACCAGGCTGCCTCATGGGAGTGCATCTTGCTAACCCCCTCCTCCTGATCTCTCCAAAGCACAACCACTAAGGAGGGAGCAAAAGTAGAATTCTAGTCAAGCCAAGGGTTAAAATGAGAAATTGGAGCATTTTAAATTCCTAGGCTCTGGAAACCCTCAGCCTCCCTACCCCTTCCCAATCCAGATGAGTTTGTTGGGCTTCCCTGACTCTTTCTTCAGCTCCTTTACATTGTGAAATGACTCCATCCAATTGCATATTGAGAAGTGATCTCAAGGGATCCTCTAATCTAGTTCCCTGCATCAGGCAATAAGGTAGTATTATCTCCAAGTTATAGAGAAGTTCATTGATACCCAGAAAACATAAATAAACACCTAGTAAAAAAATTGCATGTTGTAGAAATAAGACTACAACTGGAGCAAAGACCTCAGACCTTCTAGTATAAACTTTTTTCTATTACTCCAAATATGTTAGCAGAGTGGAACATATCTTACAGAGTGGATTTGCTCATCTTAAATGCATCTGACCAAAATATAGAAGTGGTTGATCTAGAAAAATAACACATGAGCTTTATAAAGTAGCTAGAAAATTTACTTGAGATTCCTGAAGTGCCATTTGACTGCTAAAAGCAAATACACTGAGAATCACCTGGTAAGGACACTAATTACTCTGAGTGCCAGCATTCATCAAAAGTGGATTGTATTGAGTTGTATACATGAAATATGTATGGCTTTATTAACACATGTTTTCAATAAATTCAACTTTTTAAAGAAGTATATTGGATCAGTTGAAAACTTAGGTCTATACAAAAACCTGCACAAACACATGTAAACAGCTTTATTTATCATTGCTAAAACTTGCAAGCAACTAGGATGTCCTTCAATAGGGTAAATAAACCATACTACAACCATACAATGAAATACTATTCAGTGATTAAAAAGAAATGAGCTATCAAGTCATGTAGACACATGGGGGAACCTTAAATGAAAAAATACTGTTAACTAAAAGAAGTCTGGAAAAGCTATATTCTGTATGATTCTAATTGCATGACAATCTAGAAAGTCAAAACTATAAAGACAGTAAAACAATAATGGTTCTTAGGACTTCCTGGGGGGATGGGCAGATAGAGCACAGAGGATTTGGGAGACAGTGAAACTATTCTGTGTGAACCTGGAAAGGTGGACACGTGACCTTGTGCATTTTTCAAAAGCCATAGAACTGGACAACAACCCAGAGAATGAACCCTAATGTAAGCTATGGACTTTAGTTAATAGTGATGTATTGCTATTGACTCATTAATTGTAACACATTTACCACGCAAATGCAAGGGAGACTTTGTACATGAGGAGGAAGGTGGCAGAGAGATATAGAGGAGCTCTGTACCTTTCTACTTAATTTTCCTGTAAACCTAAAACTGTTCTAAAAAATAAAGCCAATTATTTTTTAAAGGAATATGCAGTAATTTTCATCCATTATGCAAAGAACGAAAATCCTAAGCAATGAAAAAATGCTGTATTAGATGCATTCAGTGTGCAGGGCCCTGTTCTGGGTGCCAGAGTGTGAGTGAAAAGAGGAAGCAAGTGCGGGAGTGGTTGGCCTGGTGGAGTGAAAGGGCTCTCTGGGCCCCACCCTGTTTCCAGTACCTCACTCCTGGCCTCAGATTGTCTCTTAATTCCTCCATGTCTCGGAGTTCTCTTCTGAAAAATAAAGAAGTTGGTCTAGACTAACTGAGACCCTTTCCACCATGGAAGTCTGCAAGTCACCATTATATTCTGTCCAGACTTGTTTAGTTAACAAAACAAGAGGATTCATTAAACATTGTGCCTTGCCTGATTTCATTCGGTGTTTGCCTCTCAGCATGCACATACTTACTAAGGAGGTCAAATTGAAACCCCATATTTTTTAGGTCTTCAAAAGATCTGCTTGCCTTTGGTTTTTTTCAGTAACTTTCAGCTGCCCATTAAGGCTTGAAGCAGATAAAACGATAAAACCTCAAGTGCAATGTCCTCATGTAAGTCTTTGGGTGGCTCACCTGTTCCTAGCCCTTCCATGCCTGGAATGTCATCTCCAAACCTATTGGGGAAAAAATAAAAGAGAAATGAGCTGAGATCAGAGCAAAAGGAACCTGGAATGACTCACATGGAGAATTTCCTGACTCAAGAGGGAAGAAAAGGAAGTTTAAGCTTTAGTATTTAAGAAACTCCTGATGTTTGCATTGCATTAAGGTAAAGCAAAGGCCCTCAGGCAGGTTTTAAACAGTGTGTCCCAGTGGAGAGATATTTTTCCCCTGTAAAAAGTTAACCTAAGACAATTGAGAGCCAGCAAGGATTATCAGTGGAGCAATTTAGTTAACTGCACTTTTTAAAAATAGAAACTGGAATGAGAAAGCAACGGGGAAAGCATTAAAGTGATTAATTCATTCATTTGTTTATTAGGCATCTACTACATGCCAGACACTGTGTTAGGCGCCGGAGTTAAGGGAAAAAAACAAATTTTCTCTGAGGGAGCTCAGTCTCAAGGAACAAATAAAAATAAATAAATGTAATATAAAATAGTACAAATTATGATAACTGAATGTACAAAATGTGAACATGGAATTAATTAATGAGAGTCAGTAATGTCTTCAACAAGAAATTAACTTATTGAGCAAGTATTGAAAAATAAATAAGACATTGCCAAGGAGAGAAAGAGAAGAACAAAGAACTTAAGATGTAAGATTGATGCCATAAAAATAAACTGTGAGTGCTGGAAATGGCCGGTGGTTCTGTGTTCCAGGTTAAAGCATGGGTACATTGGTGAAAGGGAGTGGTCAAGAAAAGTCTGGAAGGTCAAGTGAAAGGTTACCGTGAAAGGCTCCACTTGCCGTGTTGTATTTGGCCTTGGACCTGGGAGCTGAGGGAGAAAGCATTCCAGGGCTACAAACATGATTCAGCAAAGATTGTGGTACAGAGGAAAATAGGAGGAGTGGAAATTTTTATAAGTCTACTTAATTGTGTGAGCATTAAGTCTCAGAATTTAAACAGTCTTGTGGGAGAAAAGAAACAATAGAAATTCTTGTTTTGCATCTTGGTCTTACCCTTTCACACCTTTCGTAGGAGGCTTGCTCTTGAACTGGCGAGTCTGCCTCTGCTTGAACTTGGGGGGCCCTTTCCGCGGAGTGATGGGACCCTGGTTTGAAGCAGGAGGTACCAAAGTAGTATTGTCACTCATTCTGACGTCCTTGGGTGGCTGATGGCTGTCCTTCAGGCTCCTTACCTTAGACAGTGATAGAAAAAAAAAAAAAAGAGCCTTCAGGGAACGAGGACCATTGTAATTGCACCCCCACTATACACCGGGAAGGGAAAACCCCTTGATACAGAAGCTTAAGTATTTCACGTTGGCACAATAGAAAAGAAGTTATCATCTTTTAAAGGAATTTTAAAGAAAATATGGTATAAACTGATAGGAACGCTCAATAGAGTGGAAGACAAACTGACAACTGATAGATTTCAAAAATCTGGGTACATATGCTGCTCCAGTACATCCGCCTCTAGCTTTCTAGGTGAAGGCTAGAAGGGTCCTGTATTTGAAAGGTCCACTTCCCCTTCGTGATCCCCAGTTCCACTAAATGCAGTCTTTACAGCACTGGCATATTCTTTAAGCTTTATGGGTTTTTCCACCCAGCTGCAAAACAACCTGACTCTGAATGTTTGTTGACCGATTTTTACGGCCTTTGATCTTTATAGTCTTTATTTTATTTAATCCTCACGTGATCCAGAGACTTCTGTCCTAGTTCCAGGGGGTAAAAATGTAGTTGCCTGGGCAGGGATAGCTCTGAATCAGCTACACCAACACCCAGGAGAGTATGCAACACATCCCAATACACACCCACACAAATAGGAAACTCGATGCAGGGTGATTAAGTCGTAAATTTCTGATTTAACTTCGTATCCAGACATGAAGTTCTTCAGTTACACATTTCTCAGAAATCCTCAACATTTTCTCCTATGCAAATCATGAACCTATCCACTATGGTTTTCCCAGGCTTTCATTTTAGCTGTAGAAATGCACCTTGTCATTCTGCAAGTACAAATCAAAGAACATGATTAACAAAGGTATATTTAAAACACATGTTGCTAACCTAAAGAATTTTTTTTCTTTCTCCTTTTCTATCAAAAATGTTGATAACATTTAACCTGGGAAAGGAGATTCTGAAAAGCTCCAAAGAAACTTAATCTCTCACCTTGAGCCAACCCCTTACATAACCCACTGCCTAGGAGCTTTGCTTTCATTGAGTTCTTCACTTCACTCATGTAGATTGATGCTAATATCCTTAGCTTCAATTATCCCGGACAATTTTGGCTTGTGCTGACCTGTTTTCTTTCTTTCTGCCACATTGCCCATCCCTCAAATATAACGTATAACTTCACCAACTTTTTCTAATTACTGTTAAAATATTATCCTTACCTCCAAGATATTCTTCCTTATTTTCTTTATCCAAATTGCTATTTTTATCCTCTCCTGCCAACTCTCTATTTGTTCAATAGAAACACATTGACTAATTTGTGAACTGGAACCAGTGATAGTGAACCTGGCCAGGCGCCTAAATTACCTGCTCATGCTAAGGATTTCATCTTAATCTCCCACTGGAATATGCCCCATGAGGCTGTTTCTCAGTTTTGCTGATTTTTGTGGTCACAGAACCTGCAACAGAGCCTGGCACTTAGTAGGTATGCCATGTCAAATGAGTGAATAAAAAAGAAGAAGAAATTGAACTAAGACCTTGAATGTGAGAGCTTGGCCCTGTGACCTTCTCCATCAAAATATAGAGGAGGCATCAGCGGATCTTCACCTCACAAAGCCCTCGGGGGCTCAGGAATGCACCGCCCGGTCCCTTGCTCACTGAAGCCAGTTCTTGTGCCGTGGGCCCTCTCCTGCCTCGGTAAACAGGCAGTGTTTGTGCCTCTCCGAAGGGTGTTTTGGACCATGGGAGGCACTGGTGGGCATCCAAGAGGAGTATTTTTCTCAGAGTGTGCCACCAGTAACTGATACTTCCCAGTTCTGCCAAAGCCACAGAGAAACACTGGAGAATTGCTTTCATATCAAGTGTTTTTGGACTTCCCAATTCTTTCAAAGTAGTTAGAAACCACAAACCTTCCTTTCTCTCATCTGGAAAGCCTACTAAGATTAGGATTGTCAGATTTACTAAGTAAAAATCCAGAACACCCAATTAAACTTGAATTTCAGATCAACAACAAAGTTTTTTTAGTATAAGTGTATCCCAAATATTTAATGGCACATACTTATACCAAAAACTAATTTGTTATTTATCTGAAATTTAAATTTAATTGGTCATCTTCTATTTCATCTGGCAACACTAACTAGGATCCTACTCTGTTGAATCCAGAGTCTATAATGTGAGGGCTTAAAATAACCTGAATTAATCAAAATATCCTTGGTGGGGTGGGGGATATGGGCAATGCAGTGTAAAACGTATATGCTCTAGAATCAAAGAGATGCAATTTCAAATTCCTGCTCTACAAAACTGGCTATGTGAACTGAAATAAGTTGTATAACCTCTCTGGGCCTTATTCTATTCCTAAAATGAATCAACTAATACCTTGTTTTTTAGGGTTATGGGGAAAATTAAAGAAGATAATGTGAATAATGTTTGGTGAAAAGTGCCCCAAAAAGAGTAACTAGGTACTAGACCTGGGAGCCCAGAAAGCCATGCAGACACATCTATGGTTGTGACACAGGTTTGCCTGGACACCCCACGTCCCTGTTCTTGGGCCACCTGCTGAAGAGCCCTTGTCATGCACTGAGAGGTGACTGTCATCTCACTGGATCTTCTGCATCTTCAACAATGAACTTATTCCTGGTTCTGTCTTAGAAGCAGTTCTGCCTTCCTTGGATTCCTCTGATACCCCTCACATCAATGCTAAAGAATTTGAAAATCACATTTGACTTCCATCTTCCACTGATGACACTTCTTATTTTTTTCTGTATGTTTCTTTTGCATATTTACATGATTTTGAAGTTGCAACTCTAGACTTGAACAGAGCCTATGTCTGTCAGTGCAATGTATTATTTAAAAGAATTCTGCTCCAAAAGAGTCACATCACAGCTGCCTGCTTAATCCATGGATTTTCAAGGCCCTCAGGATTTGCACTGTGAAAAATAATTGTCGTGTTTATTGTGTGTCTCATGTACAATATTTGTTTAGCTACCTAGGACAGTCACAATCTCTAGAGAGTTTCTGCCAGAGATTTGCCCTCCAATTCTCCCTGGAGAACCTTGGAGAGGAGCAGACCCAATATGACCATTTCCTACCTGGGTAAGTCAGTCCTGTCTGCCACAGAGATCATCAAGGGCCAAACTTATCCTGACCATGCATTCCTAGGCATTCAAGGGCATCCTCAGAGCTGAGTAACCCTGAATGAGCATCAGATTTGATGTTAGCTATAAGAGGAAGTTTCACATTTTTGCCTCTGAAAGTATCAAGCAATCCATTCCTTGGTGAGACAGAATACTTCCCTGCTTTTCAAAGCAATGGTAGTCCTTCCCCTTTTGAAATTACAAACTGCTCTCCTGCAGAAAGAAGTGAATGCAACAGTGTAATATTTTAAGGCACGATTATGTAGGGAAGCAGCAGGATTAGTGTCCCCTTAGACCCAAAGCAACAGAAGCTGTAGGAAGCTACAGAGGGTGATCCTCCCTAAATTCCAGCTAAATTCAGCCTTTCTGATGCTCCTGTTTTCACCCTAGACTTCCAGTTTCCTCAGCAAAGTATGAGCAGACAGACCATTTTATTGCTGATGAACTAAGACAGGGAGTGGAGAAGCAAGAGGTTCAAGAGTATTATCGCCTCCAGTGGAGTTGGGCCCATAAATGTCACCCAGGGTCCTGTTGAGGCTGAGAAAAATCACATAATTTAGAGAACCAAGGAAAACCCAAACCAAGGCCATGAAAAAACAAAAACAAAAATCCAGCAAGTACATTGCTTCACATTGGAACAAACGAACACTTTTACCTTGGAGGGAGCTGGCTCAGCCACCCACCCTACACTGCGGTCAGTCATTCTCACCACGACTCTGGCTGTGGTTCTCCTTCTCCCCACACTCTCCTGGCAGCGCCCTGGGGCCTGAGCCAAGTTTTGAAGCACATCCTGGGAGTAAAGACCTGTTTGCTGTGTAATCTTTCAGTGCCCCAGATCACTCCTTTCCCAGAAAATGAAATGGTGCTGTGTGGAGCTGAAGAAGAAGAAGAAGAAGAAGAAGAAGAAGAAGAAGAAGAAGAAGAAGAAGAAGAAGAGCAGCTCATTTTGGGTTCTGATGGGGGACTCAAATGTTGGAAAAATTTTAGTTTCAAGTAATAGCTAATAAGCTTAGCAATCAATGTATGTAAACGCTATTGTTCCAGGAACTGAAGGTATGACCCACCCTGACTCCAGGAGACCACAGGCAATTCAACCTTTGTGCCTCAGGAGGACTGCAAGCAATCAAGATGGTATCTGAGCCATTGTGCTCCAGGGTGAGATGTCCAGTGCCCAGCACTCAGTTTTTTATCTGATTAACTTTTCCCTGAATTTCAAACCCCTCACCTACACTTTTCTTCTCCTTATAAAAAGGGTCAATTTAAAATGGAATTTAAGATGGTCTGTTAGGGTACAAACCCACCATCTTCTCAGGTCACCAACCATCTGAATAAAGCACCCACAAAGATTCAATCCTTGTCTCTGCTTATTGGGTCTGGTAGTGACAGGCAGTGCAAATGGTGGCTTTTCCGGTTTCTGTTCCTTCTAAATAAATTTAGTAATCAAGGTTTGCAGTGACCTTGTAATAATCAAGCTTTACTTATTAGCTTTTCACATAGCACTCTGAGGAACTTTGGGGTATTTCTCATGTTTTCTTCCGTTTTCATTCCTGACACCAGTCCAGGCACACATGTTCAGCATATTCTCTCCCTCCATGTCTTTGTTTTAGAGCCATATCAAGCTCACTCCACTCCACCCCAAAGCCCTTTGATTTTATACCACGCTTAAACTTATCAGAAGTTAAGAAATACTCACAGAGCTGAATGTTGCTCCTATAAGCTGCCCAGTTGCCTTCTTCACCGTAGATGAATAAAGGATCTTTGCATACTGATGTATCTCTCTGTAATACCCTCATGCTACCTAATCCCAACATCATCAGCTTAGAGCCCCAGCTCAGGTGCAAAGTAGTCAAAAGAATATGGGGTGAGACTGGGTTAGGCTTAAGAGTTCTCAGATCACTCAACACCCTTACAAAACTGACTTCGGCTCTCTTTCTCTCCTATCAATAAAATAAATAAGTATCAAATTCACAAGCGCGCATACACACACAAGTGTTACATCCAAGAGTTGATTTGCAGTTTGTGATTCAGTGCCTTCTGTCCTTCTCCATTCCCACCTTTACTATGCCTTCCCTCTCCGGACACACACTCAGCCATGTTCAGGGTGGGACAAAAGTAGGTTTGCAGTGTTTGTATGGAAAAATAATACAATAATTAATAAATAATGATACAAGAATAAACTGTGTTTCACATACTCAAAACTGTAAATCTACTTTTTCCCCACCCTGTATATAATCTCTCTCTCTCTCTCTCTCCTTCACTCACACACACACACACACACACACACACACACACACACACACACACCATGAACATACTTTTTATGAGACTTTAGATAACTAAAAAGAGAGCAGAACACAGTGCCCCCTGCTGCAGTGGGGACACTGATCATGTGAACATTGACACTGAGAAATATACAACATCCTTCCCTAATTAGTATTGTATATATTTTCTCAGAGAGACAGGACCACAAAACAGAAACGATAAAAATCAGTGAGACTTAACAGAGAAAGAGTCCAAGCAATAGCTGGAACTCCTCCTGCAGATGTATATTTGAGAATTGGTGGCTAGATCTTCCATGCTCAAAGGCTCCAGAGTGTAGGGATCAGGTTATAATCTAATTTACTGGGAATTTGGGCTTCCATCCTCCACTTGCATTAAGCCACTGGTATTAATTTCTGCACACTTTATAGAGTTTTAAGTGGACTTAGTCCATATGCTGGAATCATTAAGCTCTGAAAAATTTGTCATAAGGAAATTGATTTATTCAAGACTGCATTTCAAGTTAGCAACGGAGCAGGAAGCAAGGCCCAAGTCTGGGAACAGCTTTGTGCTATACACAGGAAAGCAGACATGGATGGAGGAGCACATGTTGCTGGTCAGTCTCATGCCTTGCCTCTGAAGTGCAGGGTACCCTGTAAATTGTTACTTATTAGAGAATTGCACTCTGTAAGAGTATGGAACAAGAAGGTCAATTTATTCTTCCTAGGCAGGGGAAGCTTCTTAACCTGCAGCCCCAAGCGGATTACATGGGCAGTTAATCAGCTTAAGGGTTTTTGATAAGCTTTCCAGGTTGTCCTTATCAAAATCACAGTTTTGAAGGCAGAGCCAAAAGAATGTTTTGTCTGGATGGGTCTTTCCATGTTCTCTTCTGGGTCTCCATGACCATTTCTATCTTCCTGTACTCCTTCCTACACACTAGGCATATGGATAGATGCTTACCTGTCAAATCCTTACACATTCTTCATTCTTTTGAGAATGAAGGCCACAGACTGCAATGCATAAAGGCAGTGGAAATAGCAATAAAGTTGCTAGAACATTGCTAAAGGAAGTGTAACAGCATCAGCAGCACCTGGGCACTTGTTAGAAATGCAGGCTCTCAAACCCTTCTCCAGACTTAACTGCATTGGACTCTCCATTTTAATAAGGTACCAAGGTGATTTATTTGCCCATTAATGTTTGAGAAGTGCTATTCTAGAGCCATGTGTAGGCTTGGTTTTATCACATCTCTGCTATGTGTTCCTCATACGTAAAATGAATGATTTAGCACATCAGCATTCTCAATGTTTTTTTTTTTTTCAACACTCCTGAGAGAGATAAACCAGATTTATTCATAATGGGATGTGTAGCACAGTGATTCTCAGTAGGGCAGAGAGGGTACGCTTGCTACAACTCTATTCCTCCAAGGAGAGTGGAGAATGAGGGGTGACAGGGGGTATAAAAAGCCCAAGTATTTCATTTGAAAAACTCTCTTAAAGTGAATGATAAAGGAAATTCTTGTAACAGAAAAGAAATGATAACAGAATAAATTTTGGAATATCTGGAAGCAAAGAACAGTGAAAAGAGCAAAATTATGGGTCATAAAGGGAAGTATGAAAGCAGAAACTCAACCACCTGCAGCAAGGTGTTGTGGAGAATGGAACATTGCTGAAACCACTGTGACATTCTAAAGATCTTATCCCCTGGTACCTTCAGGGAAGGCTCCTATTAATAGCTCCCTCTTCCAAGTGGCTGCTCATCCTGACTGTCTATGGAGGATTTGAGTAGGCTGGCCATCAGCATCCACTATACGGTCTCTCTGTTGCATAGAGCTCTTGGATCAAGTCATTTCACTGTTTGCTGGTTGGCCTGACAGAAGGCTGACTTTTGGTCAGTTACCTATCTCTGATCTTATCAACCAGCTAATAAAGTCCCATTGCTCTAAACCAGGTGAGGAATCACCAAGGAATTTCTCTGGTAAAACTTTGGGCATGCTGGACACTCTAAGATTTCACAGACATGAGGAATTTGTTGGGAAAAAGAAAAAAAGAAAGAAGAAAAAGAAATTGATAATGTAATGACATAGATGAATATTAAACACATTTTATTAAGTGAAAGAAGCAAGAGTCAAAATTTTCTATATTGTCATCTTTCATTTATGACATTCTAGAAAAGGCAAAACTACAGGGTCAGAGAATAGATTGGTGGTGGCCAGGGGTTGACTACAAAGAGAAAATACAAGGAATCTTGGAAGGATGATGGAACTATCTGGCATCTTGATTGTAGTGGTGGATATATATAACTAACTCTATGCATTTGCCAAAACTTATAGCATGGTACACCACAAAGACTGAGTTTTACTGTATGTTTCTAAAACTCAATATAAAATGCCTTTTTAAAAAAAGAAATCTGTCTTCTTAGCCAAGAAATCCTTGGCTATTGATCCCCTCTGGCAGATGGGAAAGTATTATTAATTACATTCAGGGAAGAGTTAAAGGGCAGGTATTAAGTAATTAGAAAGTGATTAAAATTTTAGCTGTCCTATAAGCTGCTTACCCAAGTGCTAATCTCTAATCTTTCTTTAGTATTTCTTAAAATACCAGTGAGTGAAGAGATCCACATCCAAGTCACATTTCCTCCACATTTGAAATCTCCTAGCCCGAGCTTCCACCTCTGACTAGTGAACACTGGACTCCAGAGGGGAACATCGTAATGTGGAGAAAGAATTGTAAAGCTGGTTCTTCTTTCCTTTAATATGCTGCTGTAATTATATATCTTCCAGAACAACAATGTTAATCTTGAAAAAAATAACATTAATTAAAAATACAATATTCTCTTTGAGAACATAGAGAGGGGGAACACTTCCTAACTTATTTCATGAGGCCAGTTTTCCCAACATGAAAAGTTTTGACACAAAAAGCAAATGAAAACTATAATAAAACTGTACAGTATTGCATATTTAAAAGTTGCTGTGAGGATAGATCTTAAAAGTTCTCACCACAAGATAAAAACTTTGTAAGTATGTATGATGACAGATGTTAACTAGACTTACTGTGGTGATTATTTTGCACTACATACAAATATTGAATCATTATGTTGTACACCTGAAATTAATGTTATATGTCAATTACACCTCAATTTTTAGAAAAAGATGACTGAAATAGGCAAATAGCCTACAGATACGACAAATTTGAAGAGAAGACATTCATTCTCATGTGTAAATAAATTTAATGTTTGTGTTTACAATTTTAAAGTAATAATAAAAGTAGTGTGATTTATAATTTCTCTCAAGAAAATAAAATAATGAGGTGTAAATCTAGGAAAACACGTATAGGATTTATATGATTAAAAACTACAAATGGCAGTTAAAGAAATCAAAGAAGACCTAAGTAATTAGAGAAATATACCATGTTTATTGATTGGAAGACTCAACATAATAAAGATGTCAATTCTTCTTAAATTGATCTATGCTTAATGTAATTCCTATAAAAATTCCAGCAAAGTTTTCTGTAGATGTAGATAAATTTATTCTAAAATTTATATGGAAGCAGAGACTGTACAAGCCAAAACAATCTTGAGAAAGTAGAAAGTAAGGTGGGAAGGAATTACTCTTCCTTCCTGTAAGGCTTACTCTACAGATACATTGGTCAGGACAGTGTGATATTGACAGAGGAATAGACTCACAATCAATGAAACAGAAAAGAGAACCTAAGTATAGACCCATATGAATGTGCCCAATTAATTTGTAACAAAGGTTCAAAAGAAATTGACTGGACAAATGAGATCTTGTTCAGCAACTAGTGCTGGAGAATGAACATCTAAACCTCACACTTTACACTCCTGAAGCTTCCCACCTAAATCTCACACCCTGTAAAGAAAGAAACAAACAAACAAAAAAACTAGTTTAAAATGTATCAGACATATATGTAAAATGTGAAACTGCAAAATTTTAGAAAAAATAGGAGAAAATGTTCAGGACCTTAGACTAAGTAAAGAGGACTTACTTGCCAGTGAAAGTACAATTTGTAACAGGAAAAAACAAATATATTTGACTTCACCAAAACTACAAAATTTTTGACTTCTTGTCAAGATGGCAGTGTAAGCACACATGGCTCACCTCTTCATACAACCACATCAAAATTACAAGTAAAATATAGAAAAACCATCAATCAGAACCATCAGAAGTCAAGTTGAATGGAAGTCTGACAACTATGGAATTAAAGAAACCACATCCATACAAACTGGTAGGAGGGGTACAGATGTGGAACAGATTGGATTCTCACCCATGTGTGGTGGATAAAAAATCAGGAAGGATATCTCAGGAGTGAGCACACTCAGCCCCACACCAGGACCCCCAGCCTAGGGTTCCAGTGCCAGGAACATAAGTCCCCACATCTTCTGGCTGCAAAAACCAGCGGGGATTGAGTCAGTGGGAGAAACTGCTACAGCCCCAAGCAGTTCCTCTTAAAGAACCCACACATGGACTCACCTACTCATACTCACTCCCTCTGAGCTCCAGCACCAGGGTAGCAGTTTGAAGGACAGCAGTGGCACACTGGGAGAGGCTGAAGTGTCTGGCATTTGGATGAACAGTGACCATTGTCCCTTTTCTGAACCCTCCCTCCACAGAGCCACAGAGCCAGCAGACTGGTACCATATTGGAAACTCCATCAATCTGGCTAACACTGTTTGACCCACCTTGGAGGTCCCCAGATACTCTGCCCCACTCAACTTATAGGCCCACCCACGCTGCTTTTCCACATGAATGGCTGGTCTTAGCTCATGCTTCACAACCTCCTAAATCCTATCAAACAAGCAACAGTAAGCTCCAGGCTGGGCAGTAGCAGCAGCCAGATTAATTTCATAGCTTGGCTTCATCTGGGAATCTCCAAGCCCAGAACAAGTAGCAGCCATCTCAGATTGCTTTATAGCTCAGGAAGGACAGCCCCAGGCAAAACACAGGTGGGGGCTGGCCATGGGCTACACCACCCAGGAAACCCCAAGGCCAGTGCACCCAGTGGACAGCTATAGACCACTGTGGAGCAGCACCACATTGCCCCTGCACAGCTGATCCTCCACAAAAGACAGAGGTTGGTGAAAAGTAGTCACAGCCAGTCCTTGTAGCTGAATAGCCTGGGTAAATCCCTCCCTCCGATCTGCCAACAGCAACCAAGGCTCAACTACAAGAGGAGGGTGTACTCAGTCCACATGAAGGGCACATATGAAATACCCAGCTTGAGTGATAAGGGAGGCTGTGCCACTAGAGCCTTCTAGAGACTTACTACATTAAGTCACACTACCAAGACACCGAGTCAAAGCAGCTCTACCTAATACATAGAAATAAACACAGGGAGACTACCAAAACCAGGATACAAAGATACATGGCCCAAATGAAAGAACAGATCAAAACTCCAGAAAAAGAGCTAAGTGAAATGGAGATAAGCAATCTATCAGATGCAGAGTTCAAAACACTGTTTATAAGGATACTCAAGGAACTTAGTGAGGACTTCAACAACATAAAAAAGATACAGTCAGAAACAAAGGATACACTAATTGAAATAAAGAACAATTTACAGGGAAACAACAGTACAGAGGATAAAGCCGAGAATCAAATCAATGATTTAAAACATTAGGAAGCAAAAAACAACCAATCAGAACAACGAGAAGAAAAAAGGATCCAAAAAAATTAGAGTAGTATAAGTAACCTCTAGGACAACTTCAGGAGGTCCAACATTTGCATCATAGGGGTACCAGAAGGAGAAGAGAAAGAGCAAGAAATTGGATATCTATTTGAAAAAATAATGAAAGGACACTCCCCTACTTTGGTGAATGAAGTAGACATGCGAGTCCAGGAAGCATGGAAAGTCCCAATTAAGTTGTACCCAAAGAAGGCCACACCAAGACACAGCATAATTAAAATGCCAAAGATTGAATATAAAGAGAGAATCTTAAAAGCAGCAAGAAAAAAGCAGAGAGTTACCTACAAAGGAGTTCCCATAAGACTGTCAGTTGATTTCTCAACAGAAACCTTGCAGGCAAGAAGGGGCTGGAAAGAAGCATTCAAAGTTATGAAAAGAAAAGACACATAACCAAGATTATCCAGCAAAGCTATCATCTAGAAAGGAAGGACAGATGAAGGGCTTTCCAGAAAAGGTAAAGCTAAAGGAGTACATCATCACCAAGCCATTATTTCATAAAATGTTAAAGGGACTTATTTAAGAAAAAGAAAATCAGAACTATGAAATTAAAATGACAACAAACTCACAACTATCAACCCATGACCCATGGACATAAACTAAGGGCTGTGAGGAGACTGCTGGAGATAAGGAGGGTACTGGGCAGAGGTGGGCAAAGGGGAAAAAATGGGATAACTGTAACAGCATAATCAATAAAATATACTTTAAAAAGGTAAAACAAAAACTTTTCCTCTCTAAAAAACTCTGATAAGAGAATGAAAAGACAATTTACATACTATAATAAAATATTCACAAATCACATACCCAATAAGGGATTTGTATTTAAGAATGAGCCTTTATGACAAGGTTATGAAATCTTGAATAAGGTAGTTTAATACGTCATATACATGAAAGTAAAGTTGGTGTCAGTAACCCCGGCAAACACATGACCATACTTCCTCTTCCCCAAAGCAACAGTATCATCAGAGGGAAAAGATGGAAGGGGAGGGGAAGAAGAAAGAATGTAGGCATTTCTGTCTAATTTAGACAGATCTACTTCTAAAGAATTTTACTCAAACTCTTGCACGATTCAGTCAAGGCACTCCAAAGAACACAAGGCATGTAAAACACAGCCTTTTCCTCATGTATTTTATATTTGGGTGAGACATCAGTCTAATAATAACCACTTAATAATACAAGCCAGTGTTTACTAATGTACTAAATTATATTGTATGAACAATGCATACTCGAGGAATTCAGAAAAAAAAACCACTGGAATAAGTGGAAGAAAGCTTCAAAGAAAGAAGTGAGGTTTGAGATGTGCACAAGTTGGTTGGGAGTACTTAGATAAAACACTCTTCTTTTTTATTATTTCTGTCTTTTAAAAATTGGATTATCAGGGTGACATTGGTTAATGAGATTACATAAGTTTGAACTGTACAATATTATAGTATATCACCTGATTATTGCTCAGTGTTCTCATCACCCAAACTCTAGTCTCTTTATCAACATGCATTTGACCCCCTTTACCCTCTTCAATCTCCCCCCAGCCCTCTTCCCCTCCAGTAACCACAGCACCGTCATCCATGCCAATGAGGTTTTTTGTTTGCATTGTTCATTCATTTGTTGCTTTCTTGAAAAGAGCTCTTTTCTAGTCATGCTAACACTAGCTATGCAGTAATGAGGACCAAAATGTGATGAGGAAATCGTGAAATAATGATGATGGTGATGATTTTCTTAGCCTGGACCATTTACTGGGCACTTATTCTGATGTCAGAACTCTGGTAGATGCTTTCTCGTACATTATTTCCAACCCTTCCAGCAACACGAAAGGTTGATATCATCCTTCTTTTACAGATACGAAACTGAGGCTCAGAAAGGAAAGTACCAGCCAAGGACACCCTGACAGAGAAGGACAGAGCCAGAATATCTGCCTGAACCGTATCTCTTGCCTCTAGCCCAGGCTGCTGTTTGTGCCTCATGGACGCCTTTCAGAATAGACAGCTTTCAAGGCCAAAAGTCTTCTCTAAGAGTTTATCATCTGTACATGTAGCCTCCAAGAAATATATCTGTGCAGAAAGGGGAAGTCTCTATAGTCTGCAGGCAGGTGTCACTTTTTCACTTTAGTCATGGCAAATATACCACCCCATGAAAGATTTCCCTAGAATTTACCTTTCAGTTGTGTCCTTATAACAGCAAAGAAAAGCTGAAAGCTGAAAAATACAATACTGCAAAGACTTGACCATTTTTCTGGAAATTCCTACTGAGGCTTCCAGGTTCTGTTGACTTCGTTTGGTATTATAGGGCAGAGGTCTTTGGTCATTCTTCCTATGGTGACAGGCATGTTCTTCCACTTGCAGAAGCTTAGATATGGGCAAGAGAGCCTCGGTGCGAAGTGCATCTTTGTCAGCGTGGGCTGGAAGCAAAATGCCTGCCATTTTAATCTTCTTTAAGGAACCTCTTAATCTCAGTTTTCCCATCTGACAACTACATGTGAACAATGAACTGCAACAGAGGGAAATGAGAAATGGCAATTTCGAGTAGATCCCTGCCCTGAGTGTGAGGCTGGAAGATACTTTAGGAGAATATAGCAGTTGTCCTCCAGCAAACTGAAACTCTACTGATACATCAGGAACAGGCTCTAAATGAGCACTTCTCCATCCTTTGGAGGTCATGGGCCCCTTTGAGAATTTAGTGCAAGTCATGAATGTTCTCTTTGCCCCCAATAAACACACACCCCCCCCACACACACACACTGCATTCATACATTCTGATTTTACAGGCATTTTGGAGGGCTTCTGTACCTTCCAGAATCTGTGCCAAAAGCACTGCACTAAGAGAAATTGTGAGGACACATCAGGCTTAGCAGAAAAAACTACTCTGTTGGACTAGTGAGGTCTTTTCCCTGACAGCATGAGAAATGGCATGAGAGATCGCATACAGACCACAAAGCTCCCATTCCAATTTGTAAACCTCTTTTGTCCCAAATAATTTATTATAGCTATGTTATTTTTTAATTGCCTGTCTCCCTTAGAACATAAGTTCCACAAGTGCACAGAGATTTTGTCTATTGTCTACCGCTGTGTCATGAACATCAGTACCTGGAAGAAAAGAAGAGCTCAACCAATGCTGTGGAAAGAAGAAATGTGTCCCCTCTTGGGAGCATGGAGCTACAAAACGTACCGTCTTCTGTGTAATTAATATTTGCTTTTATTTACAACACAGTAGTCACATACTTTGTTTCAAGGGCAATCTTCTACCTATGTCATTTTGAAATTTATAACTAAACCTGCATTTGGTTTTCAGTGCTTTTACTAATTTCACTTGCGTACCATTTTCCTCTTCATATTTTTATAGATTAGCCTCTTTCCTCCCACCACACGACCTCCATGTCCTTGACTGTTTCGGTCCCACCAGCTACGGAAGAGATCTATCCAGTGGTGTCAATTTACAAAATGAACCGAACAAAATGCAGTCCGTGTAAAGGACAGCAAAACAAGTGTCAGTCTCTTCGCATATATGTGCTTGATTAGTTAGCTGTAAACATACTGAAGCAATGTAAGTACTGAATATTGAGATATTACCATGAATTAGAATTTATTAATGACAGCAGCTACGAAAATGTGTGGAGTAAATAAATGTGCCTCACGTGCTTAAAACTGTTTTTTCCCCTCAAATGCTTCAAATATGTCCTCTGCAACTTGTTCCCATTTAAATTAGTTCACAAACCATTTCCTCAAATATGGTATGAAGTAAATTTCCATACTTGTAAAATTCTCACAAGTTCTGAGCCCAGAAAGTATGAATTAATGAAGTGTTACTTTATTTTGTAAGCTGCATTCTTTGGTTAAATCAAGAGCTATGCTTTGTCTTCCTTTTATTTAAAAGAAAAAATAGTGAAAACTACAACAAATAACATTCGGTTGTTTGTGCTGAGATACAAAGCTACATCTTGAACTCATGAACGACAACACTGGAAAAATCTGTTTGAGGAAACATTTTAAAATTTAGGGCCCAAAATATGCAGTTAATATTTATAATTTCTCAGCACCCTACATTTGCTGCCAGCAAACCTTCACCATCTCTGGCGGATACAGAAGCTGGCAGAGACCCCATAAGAACAGAAGTTAGTGGTATAAAGTACAGCCTATGGGAATGTATTGCTCCTGGTTTTAGACTAGGTGCCTCAGAAAGCTCATGCACTGAAATGACTTGATTTTTAGACATGTTGCACAAGTATTCATTGCACTCATGGCTGCAGGCTGCACTCTCCAGCATGAACATTTATGCATCCCGATGTTCACATGGGTGGTCATGCTCTCACATGTGCCATTAATTGACAAGAATGCTGCTCAGAGCTAGCTGATCGAGAGATATACACTGCAGAACAGGATTTGAGACAGCCCAGGGTTTCCTCTTCTAGTGGGTTTAAAACACTTTTTTTTTTTTTTTTTTGTCATTAACTTCCTTCCTGTTTTAACTGCCAGCACTCAGAAGTCCGAGTTGAGAGACAGAGGCACCCCGGGCAGAGACGTGAACCACTGAATGTAAGTTGAAATCCGTGGGGTGGGGAAGGCTGCAGGTGGGCACAGAAAAATGCATAGGAAATCTGTAAACTAGGCTACAGCCCTTTACGGTTTATTAGTTTTTTAGAGGGGCAGTTCCTCTTTAAAATGAACTTCATGATAAGAAAGTACTTTGGAGACCGCGGAACAGTCCTGCATAGAAGGGGAAGTCATAGCAGGGGATGGTAGCAATAACTCAGGGGAGACAGCTCAGCTTGGTGAGCAAGGAGAAGGAGCCTGCAGCCCAGGAGAGAAAATCCCGAGTGTCCTGGAGAAGGGCAACCACTAGGGAGTGGCAGGGTGTGGGGACTTTCCTACCAGGTAGGAACAGGCGTCTTGCCAGGCTCAGGAGCAAAACCATATAGATCCAAACTGATACAGAACTTGTCAGAGGATGGTGGGGTGGTGCTGGGGTGGAGATGTGTGGTTTCCTGTTTTTAAGTAGACTTAAAGAGACTGATTGAAAAAGGAAAAGAAAAAGGCTCAGAGCTGTCAAACATTAAATGGTCTTCCACTGAAGAGTTGTCTGGTGATACAAGAGAAATGCATAAGGAAAGCCTCCCTTGGTGTACGAGATTTAATGATCAGCAGGCAAGTCCGGTAGATGGCATGCATGGTTATTTACTCAGCTGTCATACACGGATAGAATTTCCACCACTAACAAAAACCCCAAGTTAAATTCCTGCAGTGAGATGGGCAGAAAGATAATTGCTGTTGTTGGGAAAGAATAGGTCTCTACGTGTGAGAGAACCAGAAGCAAACACGGAAGTCACTGAATAATTTAAGAAACAGATTCTAGAAAAATGGACCCAGCTAGGACACCTGGTTCGTGGACCTTCCCAATATCGAGGTCTGAGTTTGGCCTCCATTAGAAGTGCTTTAGGCATGACCTGAAATTCTCTTTTTTGAGGCTGCCCTGGTCAGCATATTTTATTAAGTTAACATAGTCTGTCATTAAACTCTAGATGTAGGGTAACTTGTGGGGTGGGTCTGATAAAACCCTGAGGTGGTCTCTGTTCAAGGTGAGGGAAGGCAGACAGCTCTCCCGTGGAGTTCCTGTAGTCACCCCTTCACAGAGGGACGAAGAGCCGCTGAAATCAGGGTTAGCGCGCTGGATTCACACTGCAGGGATGACCGAGCAAGGGAAATCAAAGAATCTGTATTGGCCTGAGTGAGTCCAGGCACAGGCAGGTCTCATTCACGTTTGCCATTGCCTTGCTTTCATTAAATTTACAAGAGATTCCCCCTCCCAATTTAGATATGACACAAGCATAGTGACAAGATCATCTTACCCTTTTGGGAGATGGGTGAAATTCTAAGTCTCCCTCTGAGCTACACAGACCCAGCACACATGGAATAACTGTGTCACAGCCAAAGAGAAACTGGCTGGCATCTTCCAGACACTGAAATTTGGTTGTCCCTTGTTTGGGAGAGCATGAGTTTGTCTCTAGGGGAATATGCTGTGAGCAACTTCAAGGTTCTGTTTTCATTGGACACTCAGACCAGCAAAGTCAATGTGACAGAAAAATGAGGGCCTGGGACAGTGGACGGGAGCACAGTAAATTACAAACTTAGCTAGTGGGGGAGAGAGAAGCCCCGAGGAGAAAAAAATAGGCACCTCAAGGAAGAGAGCCCACATATGTGGGGTACCTTCAATGTGTTAGGCCTGGTGTGAGAAACTTTTAAGTTTGAATCCTGAGAGGACACAGGAAGGACAGTGAGACTCAGCAGCATTAAGTGACTCCACTAATGTCACACACTGAGGGGGCTGGGGGGTAGGGACAGCTACAGTGCCTCAGAAGGACATTTTAGGAAATGTCCCATGGGAGAAATGTTCTTTAATACCACAGTCTAAGCATCCTGTTCCGGGTCAGTCCACATTAGCAAACCCCGAGATGGGTCTCATGTTGCTCCTAAAAACTTCAACGTTTATTCATTCAATAAGCACTCAATTGCTCTGGGCTGTGTTACACTCTGTTATCCACAGTCAAAGCTGGAAAAATGGACTTGGGTTTTCTTAGAGGGACTGATACTCTAAGCATAAGAGGTCATTAAAAAATGTCTTTACCTCTAATTTTTCATACTTCATTTAGAACTGTCGTGAGTTACTGCAGTATAGTCTTTTGCCTCATAATGACTTCCTTAATACAGTTTTCTGTAAGGTTCACTTAAAATAAATATTTGTGAAAATGCCCAGCACAGTGACTTCACAGGCTAGATACCCAAAAAAGTTTAAGGGGAGTTGAGTTTCCCCTCCTTTAGCATATGAATCTGGGTCAGAAGAGTATATTACTACAAATGCACAGGCAAGAAATAATGTATAGTTTCTCCCGCCAAAGGAAACGTTAAAGAAGTCTGCTTCTAGTAATTTGTACCCTCTTCAGGATTTATTATAATGTTTATTGCACCTAACCAGGCACTGTCCCCTCAGGCGCTGGGTTGGTTCCTTTTATGCAGCTGTGCAGTTTTAAGTGTTCTTCACGAGGTGAGGTGGTAGGCAGCAGCCCTGAGGACCCCAGGATGCACCAGTTCCTCCATGTCACTAGGGAACACTGAAACACCAAGGAAGACTCCAAGACCCAGACTGTTCTGGTGGCCCAAGGGACCAACTTCGATGCCCCAAATAAGCCAAATCACCAAACAGGCAGCAAAGCAGACCCAAATCCTCAACTGGCTCTGAAATATTGGCAGTCCTCCAGAGATGGCTGGACTCTCCATGACCTGCTCTAGAGCTGCAGCCCCCAGACATGGGCAAAGTATGACTGAGTCTGTGGAGCGGGGATGGCGGGTGGCTGCAGAATGCTGAAGCTTACTGCCCTAAGTACTTCTGTGATGGAAATCCCCTTCTGGTACTTCCACATTTCTCTCTCTCCCTCCCTCTTCTCTACCTCTTCTATCTAGTATTATCGGGCTGTGCTTCTAGATGCATGATCGGGCAACTTGAGGACGTGAGTCAAGTCTTCACGCATTTTGCTCCAGACCCAGAAGGAATTCTCTCCCTTAGCTGTGCCTTTCTCATCATTCACAGAGTGACCTTTGGCTTCAATCATGATAGGGAGCAATAAATAGAATCTAAAATTAAATTGTCCATGTGGAAATTTTTTAGAGAAATAGAATAGTGACAGTCTCATTTTAAGGTTGATTCAGTTCATAAACAATCTTTGCAATTCCCAGAAGTTCTTGTGAAGAGACAAAGTGCTCCCCAAAGAAACAAAATCTATTTTTAAGGAGGAAGGAGTGGATATTGTCAACACTGCAGATCGAAAGGAAAGCGTTTGGAGCCTGGGCAGGCAGTTACCTCACTTCGCTGAAGCTGTGTGACAGAACAGATAGCACTGCAGGGAAGGGAGGAGAGGAAGGGACCGTTATTGAACATCTACTATTAGTCAATATAGTCCTAGAACTTTTCATACGTTTTCTCCAGCTCTTCAACCTCCTACAGAAAGATTATCATTCCCACTTTACTGGTGGTAAAACTTGGGCTCAGTGAGGTTGATAACTTGTGTTAAGTCCTGTAATAAGTCAAGTGCAAATCACATTTTGAGTCTCTGACCCATGAGACTCAAAGTCCATACTCCAGTGGGCATGAAACTCACCTTTCTCTGAATTAACCAGGGGATTCGTTTCATGTAAAATCAAGAGTTTCACCTTTTCTTGCCCTCAGCTTATTTGGGACTGTGTTAATGAACCCGACAAGGCGCTCTATCCTGAGATTAGTGTACATCCGTAGGTGTGTGTCACTGTCATTATCTCGGAAATTCCACTGAATTTGTGAGCAAAAACATCAATTGTGCTGTGTCATGCTCCTGCCATGAGTAACCATCTGAATTCAATTTAGCATTCTCATTGAGCCGGAGAAGGCTGTCTCCACCTCAGCATACCTAATCCTTATCATTCTTTCACTGAATAGCAGGCATGGGGCTGTGAAGTTTCCACTGTGAAAATTCATCAGTGAATAGGCACCTGGAATGTAGAAAATAGAGATAACTGGAGCAGTAAGCACATGAATAAAAGCCGCATGTGCTTTGGGACCCGACACAGTCCACATTGACCTTGTTGAATATGTCAGTGTTAACTCTCCATGTTGTTTTTCCTGTGTAAAGAACCAAAGTCAAAAACAACATGCACTGAAACAAACAAACAAAACAACCCGTTCTGTGTGAAACAGTGGGCAAGCTGGAAGGGGAGAAAAGCCCAACCAGAACGTTCTGTGCTGATGGCCTAGGTGCTCCCCAGCTCCATCTCCACTTCCTCTCTACAGTAGGGAGCATTAGAATCACTGGATTAAGAGGAGGCCTCAGAAGTCTTCTAACGCAACGGTTTCATTTTTGCAGAGGATGAGCCTGGAGCTCAGAGAGGTTGAGGCTTGCTGCGCAAGGTGACACAGGGGCGGAGTTGCACTGAAACCCTCTTTATGTGACACTTCCCCGCTTTGCTAAAGCCAGCCCTGCAGGGTGTTGCAAGGAAGCATTTACCTCTGCCTGGGCACTGCCGGATGCATCCCCGAAGTGACTAACGTGCTTTATCATTTCATTATTACTTCTTAATAAGCACAACTGAAACACTGGAGCATAGTAGTCGAAAGTCAGACAGCCTGCTCTCTGCCCCTTACACAGTAGGTCACCTGAAACTGTAGAAGAGTTTCCTGAGCTGGAGTGAGGACCAAGGAAGGTAGTCCTCATCAAAGCAGGTAGCCCTGCGTGTAATTTTTATAATTAATAATAATAATCAATAATTGTAACATTGTGTTAATATTATTTATTAATATATAATATTGTATATAATGTTATATTAATATAATGATATAATAATAATAAAACCTGTTGTTCTTTAGATGATAAGATTAGAGAACATCCTCTAGAATTTCCTCTAGAAATAAAATTTCATTTTCACTTTAGCAAGCACCCAAAAGAAAACTGACATTTGTGGGGCTAAATACACACAATAAAAATAGTTTGGGAAATCATTGTCAACCTATATAAACCATCTGTATCTAGGACTTTTGGAGAATCTGAGATTCCCCAGAGATAAGCTGTGAAATTTGAAATGCAGCATCTTTGAGGGATTCACATAAATCTTGAATACTAAAATGGACATATAGTCTTTCATATGCACAGTAACAGAAATAAGGTAACTGAACACCATTTTAGCCGAACCTGTCTTCAAGTCTGGAGAAATATGCAGATAGAGGCCTTAGGAAAAGAAAGCACCTGAGGAGGTCTGCTGGCGCTCCTCGCCTCCCAGGATGAGGAAAAGGAGAACCATAGTGGTTGAAACATTCACTCGGGGAGTCACAGCTAGTTGGTAACAAAGCCAGAACCAAAACCCATGCATGGTGAGGCCTAATCAGCAAAGAAATAATAATCCCAAATCAGGTGGACTGACCACAGAACTCTTCTCCTACAGACCTGCTCCCTGGGCAGCTTGGCTCCTCTGCCCGGCTCTGTGGTCATGTTTCCTCAGAGGCAGCTCTCACCTGCTGTCTCCTGCTTCTATATACCCAACGTTTTGGGCGCATAAACCCGACCCTTACCTTGAGGTTAAGTTGTGTCACTGACCTGGCCAGGCCTAGAGAGAAGGAAACTTTCTCAACTCTTGTTTCATGTTTCCAAAAGTTATAGTTTCAAGATCACGTTCTTAATCTTGGACTCTAGCAAAGTCAATGAAGTGTTTCAGGGGTCCATGAACCCCCTGAACTGAATGGACAGTTTCATGGCTATATTGCTGTTTTCCTTTTATAAGGACCATGACTTTTATTATATGTTTATTAGAGACCTGTAATTTCCAAAAATCTATCACACCAGCTGGGCCTTTTCAGTATGACCAGATTGCTCACCTTCCAACACCTTCTCCACTTTGGAGACTAACTTGAGCATCAGTATGTTCTGAAGCACAATGTCTTGTAAACAGTAGGTGCTCACCAAATTTTTGTGACCTTAATTTTGCCTTAAAGGGGCTTTCCCTGAGAACTGTTTTTTGTTTTTTTTTTTTTCAGTCCATTATGTGCCATAGGATGACATTTTCATCTTTTTCCTAATCAGCTTACCAGAATGAGCTGTGTTGGATTGTCTAGCCTCATATTTCCTTTTTCCTAGGCTACATAATTAGACCAAATTACTGTAATGTGGTCCTGAATGTCCTCCTTTTGACTGCAACAAGTTCATATAGTAATCCCACATTGTCCTCTGCTCTTCAATGTCTTTAAATAAATTGGTGTCTCATTTTTATGAAGCAACTATTGTATCTGTTTGCAATAAATCAAGGAAATACAGAACCAATATAAGTTTCATGTTTACTAATGAGAAGATCAAGATCTGGATGACAGATACATTGACTTGCCCATGATCATCACACTGTTAGGAGTTAGCTAGTGGATGCTGTCCTGGACCAGATCCATCTCTCTCCCTCTCCCTCTCCCTCTCCCTCTCCCTCTATCTCTGTCTCCATCTCTGTCTCTCTCTCAATCTCTCCTCTCTCTCTCATTCTCTTATTCTCATTTCAGAACTGAGGTTTAAGGGTACAGAATTACAGTTTACCGCAGGTTACTGAAATCACCTTGAGCAAATTTATGGCTCTATATGAAGTCTAATAGTCAAGACTTTAAGCAGATGATTTGTTAGAACCAAGCAATATATTTTCAGAAAGGCCTGTCCATGGGGACTGAGATGCCCTCATGCGTAGATAACCTTCCTGAGGCTCCATCCTCAGGTTTGTTATGTGACTTCCACCCTGGGTATCTGGTCAGGCTCCCAAATGTCAGCAGAGAAGAACCTGTCTGTCTGGTTGGTCTCTTCTGGGTTACTCTTCATCTGCCCCCTAGTGATTGTCCTTAAACTACCCATGACCTGCAACCTCCACCCACTGCCTCCTTCATCATTTTTCCAACTAGTCCATTCACGTTCCCTGAGTGTTGTTTGGAATATCAGCTGAATCAGTCACTATGTTTATTGTGCCATTTAGAACTCAGCTTTGAGTGGCTGCAGTTCTTCAGCTGAGACAAGAGTTACCATGGAAACAGCCTACACATTTCCTTCCTACACAGGAAGAGGACCTGGACATTGCAAGGCTGTTTTCAGAGCTGACCCAGGCTCATCGTGTTTGGCTTGTTATTTTGCTGGAAGAGATTCAATGAGCCAAGAGATACCATTTTCTAGTTCTTTTCTTTTTTCTCTTAAAATTACTTTTACTTGACTTCCAAACTATTTTTCTTCCTATTGCCAATGAGAGTGGCATTGAAACTTCAAACCACAACTGATTTTGGCCAGAGATAACTTCTTTACAGAAGTTCAGAGTCACTCAGGATGAGATGAGATAGATTTTTGTCCTATAATTGTGCCACTCTGGAGCAATGAAGCCTTTACCCACAGGCAGAGAAGGAGTTACCCTCAGGGTAAAACTGATAGAAATCAAGAAATGATCTCCTTCCCCAAATACCTCCCTCATTTCCCCAAATAGCCACGGGGCCTGAAGTTCTTCAAATAGAGATTTTTTTCCTCTTTATTAAGACAGTGCCTCTCATCTAGAATTGCCCAGAACTTGGGCAATTATCTTACCCTCTCAGTTTCAATTGTCTCAATAATTAAATGATGAGCTGGAACATGTCACCCCTAAAATTCCTTTCAGCTCTGAAAAGCTCTGACAATACATTCCCTAAGAGGAATAAATTTTAAACCCATTATTCTGTCATTAACACTTAATTGTGAATAGTTTTATTAGATCCTCCCTCATTTTTTTTTAACACAAAATAAGTTAATATAGATGATGGTGGAAAAGATGGACTCCAGGGCACGCTCAGGTGAAGTGTTAGAGTACAAGGTCCCTGGAACTCTGGGGAGAGGTGGGAGGTACTAAAAGGGAAGTAGGTCCCAAAATGGGAGATCATTGGAAGGTACAAAAGTCATAATTACAATTTGGTCTAGAAAAATTTGGAGTCCTTTGCTATTTTGTATTGTTTCAGAAAAACAGAAGTAAACAGAAGAACCCAGTAAATCAATCAATGAATGTTTAGAAAATACCTCAAGTATTTTGAGTGTTATGGGAGATTCAAGAGAAATGTAGAACCTAGTACCTGCCCTCAAGGAATTATTAGCTGTGTTGAGTGGCAGCCACTCAGACACCTCAGGCAGGTACCATGGGGGTCCTAAACCTTCTTGTGAGTTATGTTTGAGGTATTGCCGGGGTTCAGAGGAAGAGTCAATTAATGGGAAGAAGCCAATTTTCTTTGGCAAGCACTCCACCTGTCTCTTGAAACCATCATATCTGGATTGTACATTCTCAGAGCTTTGATACTAGCAAGATTGGCTGGGTTTGGAGGACTGTGATAACTTCAATAACTATTTAAACTGGGGCTATTTGCTCATTAGTCAGGCCTGCTTGTGCTAAGTTGCTTCACTTGCAGCATATCATTCACAAATGAACTTCTTTTTTGTCAGTTTTATTCAGTGAATAGGTGGAACTCATTACAGTACAAAAAAATCAGGCATGGCAGAGAAAAGACTGGAATGCATTATATTCTTATTTCATGAACTATAATGAGGTGAAATTAGGGGAATATCTCCCAGAAAATCACTGACAACTATTGAAGTCCATTAGGACAAAGATAATGCCAACAGCACACTTACAAATGTTGTTCATAACCACTGATTTTGGCTAATGGACTATCATCCTCTCTGTCTCCAAAATAGATCAAAATGACTGAAAAAGCCCCAGAACCACATGTGGAGGAGGAGGAGGATGATCTGGACGGGAAGCTCAATTATAAGCCTCCACCTCAGAAGTCCCTACAAGAGCTGCAGGAGATGGACAAAGATGATGAAAGTCTAACTAAGTACAAGAAAACACTCCTGGGGGATGGCCCTGTGATAGCAGGTGTGTGTATGAGGATGGGGGTCAGGTGGAGGGTCTCAGATAAGCATGCATTTTGGCTACTCAGCAGCTGGGGCAAAGGAAAGAGTACCAAGAGCTTACAGGGTTAAGTGAGTGGACCATGATGTATAGATGTTGAATACAGTTATGGACTGTATAATTACATCTTATTTGGAGAGAAGGTGCAAGTCAGCACTGAAACAATGAAAAATAATGCATAGGGAAGATTTAGAAAGAATTTCAGATTACCATTTAGAATTGTATTTTCTCCATTCTCTCATGTTTTTCTCTCCATCTTCTCTTTCTCCTTCATACTCCTTACCTAACCTTCATCACTTCCACATACACTATGGCAGACCAAGACATGGCCCAAAGAAAGGAATCAGCAGTGCCCAGCTCGAACAGTACCTTACCCATAGTCAATCAGGAAATCTCTGCTGTGTATAATTAAGATGGACCCACAAGGGCTGGAAGCAGATAATCACATCGCTGTAATTTATAAGGCCATTGTGATGAAGCATGGTGACTCCACCATGTCCACTTCTACTCCAGAGAGAGCTACACCTTTCTTTTTACACTCTCTCTCTACTTGAAATGTGCATGCACACACACAGTATATACATGTCTCTTCCTTGGACTTACATTTCATTTTGAATCCGCAGACCCCACAGCCCCCAATGTCATTGTCACCCGCCTTACCCTGGTCTGTGAGACTGCCCCAGGACCAATTACCATGGACCTCACTGGTAAGTGGGCACATCTGTTCTGTTCAAAGGGAACTAATGATGTCATTGGAGAAACTTGCTCTTTGTCCCCTCTCCCAGAAAAAGGAAACCCGGTGAGTCCCTGAGATGGGTGGGCTGTGACCCATGCACATATCACTGGTCTCAGGGTACACAGTACTAACCATGCTTAAGGACAGCCAACCTCTCTGTCTCTGGCTGCAGAGGGTGCATTCCTAGGTACTGGATATATTTACTTGTATCAGGCTTACTTCAGATTTATATCTGCACATGACAGCAGAATTACTATCCACATAAAAAGATGGAAATACTAAGAAGCATGATGTATGCTTCTGGAATTGTAATATTTACAACAATCTAAATGACAGAGAAAGTATTGATCTTATACCAGCTATAGAATTTACCTGAAGGCAAGAAGCGATCTAAGACCTCCTGAATAATGCTAGGAATTCCACTGTTAAATACATACTAACTTAAAGGTCTGCTTTTTTAAATAGGAAACTCCTCGCCTCCTGAGAAAAAAATGTACAAATTAAAATGCTATTTTCTTCCACTTTACTGTAACAAGGGTCAAGTCCTTTCCTGAGACTTAGGTCTTGAGGGAAAAAAGAAGACACTGGGAAGGCAGGTATTACAGGGGGAATGCACACCCAATGAAAATAAGGGCCACAGAGCTAAGAGGTTGGGGGTTAAAAGCAGGCCTTTTGTGGAAAAAACAAATGACCTGACTAAAAAAGTGAACCTACAGACAAAGCACAGCATGACTAGAACAGCAGGCTTAGTTACCAGCAAGGTAGTTCCCCTCTCACAAAACGCATCCACTCTTTACCTTATATGGGCTTTTCTGTCAGAGGGAGGAAATCAGAGGCTGAGAAGATGCTTCCTCTTAACTGAAATCGTTAGAGCAGACACACAAATTCAACTACCCCCACAGCCTAGCATCCTTCCAGGAGAGACCCACACGCTCTCTCCCACCAGGACTCAGACCCTTCCCTTGGGAAATTGTATAATGTTATCAGGTACAACTGTCATTTTGTAACATAAGGTCTGAGTTAGTGAGAAGGAAACTTGTTCTTTTTTGAAGGGCTTGATGTTATTGCAGGAAAAGTGTGGTCTCTGTCCCTTTTCCCAACACCAGGAAACCCAAATTTGGTTTTCTCTCACAAAGAAGCTACAGAGCTGAATCCCAGATATATATAGTATGCTGGTCCCAGCCCCGAGCATCAAGCCTGTGCGTGGAGCTGATACTGACTCCTGAGTGTCTGATTATACGGGGTCACATGGGAGGAAGAACACAGAATGATTGTCTCTCAAACCAGGGAACAGGAAAGAAGGGCAGGTCCCACTGTTATGGAGCCCAAAGCTTTTATAACTTAAGTGACATTCCTTAAGAAAAATAATATAAAATTGCAAATGCAAAATTAAGTACAAAAGTGAAAATTTATTTAGAATGATAAAAAGGAATCAAAACAAGTACATTTGTAAAAGTTACGAAATGCCACAAACATGACCAATCTACAGAAACAAACAGCTGGTGCTCTTATGTAATATTTTTCCTATATTTCTTTATTTGAAGCATAGGGGCATATTCTTTAATTCTTTAGTCATCTTTTTGTTTGACCACATATATGTAATGCCATTTTTAACACAGTGAATAGAAAGATAGTGCAGACTTTCCTCTAGGATGATTGATTAAAACTTGTTTTTATTACTGACAACTAGGAAAGACTTATTTTTTTATACATTAACTCATTACTGGTAATGTTTTGTATATTCTTAGGGTTGCTGTCCAGCTAAATCACATTTCTTTTCTATCTAGCTGTAAGATTTCAGGCACCGCAAGCCACCAGTTTTAAATGTTCTTCAAGTGGAGGGCCACGTGGACAACATCTCTCTGATGGGCCCAGCAAAAGGCTCTGGAGCTTAAGCTTCATTCATCAATTCTTGTTTCTCTTTCTGAGGAGATTAAACTCTTTCTAAATTCACTTCTACAGGGGATCTTGAAGCCCTCAAAAAAGAAACTTTTGTGCTAAAGGAAGGTGTTGAATATAGAGTCAAAATTCACTTCAAAGTAAGTATCTTATCCTATATGTTTTATAAAATTTAAATTCTTCCTATAATCAAAGAAAGAAAAAGAATCAAATTTCTTGCGTTACCAGGTTGGCATACTTTTTGTTTCTTTTCTTTTGTCCCCTGGAGCTGGACTGTCTTCTCCCCAACTCTGGGATCTACCTGTTAAGACACACCCTTGCCTTCTGCCTTTTCCCAACCAGGACCTCCTCCACTAGTCACTTAAGCCAATGGGATTGCTCTCTGTGAACTCCTGATACTCCCACTGACAAGGCACACGCTGCTTTGTATGGCTCCACTCGTGCCATTGCTCCCCTATACAGCCTAAGCACGTCGAGATCAGGAGGGATTATGTATCCCTTCTTTCCATTAATTCACATAGAACTTTGTAAATGGTGAATATTTAGTGAATACTTATTGAGAAATAGATGAATGAATGAATGATTAGGAAAAGAAAATAGAACCGATAGAGCCTCAGCTCTAACTGCTCCATAATTATTATACAAAGCCAAGGAGTGTGGTCCTTGGTAAATAACTGGAGATTACAATTTAGTTTGTGGAGCAGGTGAATAGGTAAGCGCAAAGCTAAATAGGAGATAAACAGATGTATAATGAATAGGCACACATCCCAGTGAGCAGCCAAAATCAAGGAGAAAAATAACCTTGAATTTGGAAACAAATAGATGAGAAATTCATTGTTTGCTCTTACTGGCTTCTGTTTGCCCTGGTTGCACTCTCCCCACTCGGTCACGCCCTCTAGGGCCTGAGCTCCTCCGAGGAAAGCCCCACCCCCCTGTTATTTACGCACCAGGCCCTTCTTTCCCCTGGTGCAGAGTGGGATTTCGGGGGCCAGGAACAATCACTCTCCACCCCATACAAGTGTGCCTCAAAATGATTTCATTTTGAAAATGTTTATCCATGCCTGCTCTATAATAGGCACTGAGCTATGGTTCACTTCTTCGTTTCCTGTAGTACTATTTATTACTAACGCGCCTGAGAGTTCGGTAAAACATTATATCTAAATATGCCTAGCATAGGTCACACAGCAGTCGGTTTGTAATCATTAACATTGCTGCCCTGACATGTCAATTTAGTAAGCCAGATTTTATCAAATGAAATGTTTTTATTAAGTCAAATGAAACTTGATAGGTAAATTTTAATGTGAATGAGATGAGGAAGAAAGCTCTGGAGCCCGGACTCCTGCTCCAGGTGAGAGGCCGAGGAAGAACAAGGTGGTGTGGGTCCTCCTTGGCCAGGGTGATACAGTAAGGTGATGGAGGAGGAGGGCCCAGAAAGGGGTTTCAAGTCCCATCCACCTCCGAGGTTTGGCCTTGACTTTCACAGGAGAAAGCCCACTCACTCTCTAAGGGTAGCCCAGGGGAAGCTGAACCTCTCTGTGGCCGGTCCCAGCACAAAGCTACCTAGAAGAAACAGCAGTTCAAAATTGAAAATAATTGAAAAGCAATTTAACTCAACACTTGAAGAATGTCCAGCAGAGTTTGCATGTCTAACACCAGCGGCACATCCTCAAACCCTCTTTCTTTACCTCGCTCAGCTGCTCTCAGTGTTCTCTTGTCCCCGACACTTCACAACACTCTTTGACAATCAGATGGTTCTTTCAGCTTCTGCTTTTTTTCTTCTGTCCCCTAAGGAAATGGAGTTCCTCTGACTTCCACAGGTCTCACTTCCACTCATGTCACCAAGGCTTCTTCCCCCTGGTGTGGGAGAGACAAAGGGGAAGGGCGCTCAGGCAGAGGAAGAGGATGCTAAGAATATTCATACTTTTCTTTATCCATCTCAAACATATTTATATTAAACGGACATTCTATGGAGTCATAGAAAAACAGGAAACTCTTTGTTTTAAAGTCCTTATCCCTACGGCACCATTATTCCTGTTGTTAGGTCTCATTCCCACCAGACCACACCTCCTACTAGGCCCAAAGGACCACCTTAGAGACTTCTAGAAAGATCCATTTATTTTTCCTATTTTTATCAAGCACTTGTGGGATTCAGAGTAGTTGGAAAGTTTGGGTTTTGTTTTATCACAATGTCTTCAATGTGTTCTCCTTTTGTCTGCTTTTGATGGGTTTATACTACAGAGTTTACTGAGTGACATGCCAAAACCTGAGCCGGCAGAATTCACGGCCATGCTACCTCATTACCAACAATGTAGCACTGACAGATTGCTTTAATTACCCTGTCCAAAACGAAGAGGGAGCCATAATTATCGTTGAGGAGAAATTATTAGAAGATGCTTCAATTCTTCATATTAGTGAACAGTTAACCAAGTCTTCCAGCTAATGATGCAATGTCCACTTTAATTTGTTTGTATAAGCATGACCACCGTATAAAATTAACGGACAACCCAGCTCAGTCCTAGGTGAAATGACTAATGGAAAAACAAAGTGCTTGGACTAGCTCTATTTTCATTCTGCTTTAGTGCATTTTCTCTGAAAGGCTTGGGAAAGTATCATGACCTCAGACAATGTCTGAAAATGACAGACATCCAGCACACTTGCCAAACACAAGTGGCTTTTACTCATTATTTACATATCGGAGGATATTTTCCTGTGACCCATCTCCTCACCTCTCGACCTCCAATTATACCTACATTAGAGGCACAGCCATCCTCTGGACCTGGTTTTCCATTATGGCTTTTCTCCTTGTTGTTTGTCTTTCATATGCGAGGTGGGTCATTTCTCAGGCTGGGATTTTCAGATGTTTACATAACATTTCCCATCAGTGGCTTTGTAACCTGTTGTAAGACAAAGACAGTCTTCTGGCCAGTAGTATCAGGGAGGTGGAGCTCAAGACCATTCTCTGGACCATTGAGGAAGGAGAAATGTAATGAAGAATATTGAGACAATGTTTTAATTAGCCACCCCTCCCCAAACCCAAAATCACAGTATTCAATGATTAAAACCAGATAGGCAACAGGGAGTCTTGTGGACAAACGCCTCTCTCCAATCTCTGCCGCACCACCACACTGAATAATAATAGTAACACTTATTCTAAACTGAATATTGTCTTATCCTCAGAGAAGACTCAGCTAGATAGGATCAGAATGAATAATGAGGAAAAATGAAAGAGCCTCTTTAATCTGAATCATTCGGACCCTTCCTGCCCACAGGTGAACAGAGACATTGTGTCGGGCCTGAAATATGTCCAGCACACCTACCGGACTGGGGTGAAAGGTAAGGGACCTGCACCTCACACTGCGTGCAGACATTCACCCTAGGAAAAGGCACACAAACACTTCTGACCTAGATGTTAATGGCAAGACCCACACTCAGGAGACTTAGTTTAGACTGGGTCAGCCATTAAGCGTAGGCATTCAGCTTCTGGAATCCAACTTTTTTACTCATAGAGGGGAAGAGCATCCAAGATAAGACTGAATAAAATAAAATACACAGAAGTATTCTCAAAAGTTAAAAAGAAAAAAAGAGCAGTTCATAGATGTAAACCCAAGTGTCAGAGAAATCCCAGACAGGAAAGACAGAAAGACCTACCCGCTGGCACGTGTGTTTATTGGGAATGAGAGTCAGCAATGGGGGCGGTGAGGGACGGTGTTTAATTTCCTAAACAAAAGAAAAAAGAAAAATATCTTTCTGGAATTAAGAAAAGCTGTCTCATTGAAAAATACTGTAACATGACCGAATCGGCAGCCTTCCATGCCTTGGGAACCTGTCCTCAGTTCTCTCCCATTGTATGGGTGGGGAGTAATGAAAAGTGAAAAGCTGGTGGGCACACCCTGACAATTCTCCCCTTGGGGAGAATTACCTTAGGGGCTCCCCTCCCACCGAGGTGCAGAACAGTAATGCATCAGCTCCACCAACTCAAGAAACAAGGGAGAGGGGAGAAATTGTCTAATAAATTTGCATAACCTAGAGAACCACTCAGTCACTCAGATCCCTCAGATGGTTGTTGACCCGAAAGAACTTAATTGGTCTTTCCAATACCTAGTCTCATGAAAAAAAATAGTGCAGTTTCCTATTTTCCTTTGGGCATAGAGACTACATTGCTTCACTTAGTGGAGAGGGTTATAATGTGTCTGTAGTTCTTCCTTCAGAATTATTCACAACACCTAACGGCTAACAACGCATTGCCTGCTGTCTACCTACCTGCTTATATTTATACTTTCTAATCCCCTACTTGTTCTTAACGTATATCCCAGTTTTGACTGGCTATTTTCACCATTTGTCCCGATTCTTACTTTTTTAAAGCTAAATTATTGATTTTCCCTTTTAATTCAAATATTCTACCCATGAATTCTGTTTCTTTTAATCACCAACCGTAACCTTATCTCCCCCAATTGATGCGTTTATAGGGTGATAGTCTGTAGATAAAAGATCCTAAAAGTTCATTGTGTAGGGAAAAAAAATGGAGGCCCCAAAATGTTATATGACCTAGGTAGTTGCAGAGCTGAGAAAACAACTCAGGTCTCAACTGACTTGAATTTTTTTGCTTGAGATATAATTGACATGTAACATTGTATTCATTTTAGATATACAACATAATGATTTGATATGTATTGTAAAATGATTACCAAAATAAGTTTACTTAACAACCACCACCACACATAGTTACAATTTCTTTCTTGTGATGAGATCTTTTAAGATCTATTCTCTTAGCAACTTTCAAATATACATTATGATGTTATTAACTATAGATACCAAGCCGTGCATTAGTCCCCAGGAGTTACATACCTTATAACTAGAATTTTATACCTTTTGAACTCTTGGTATTTTTTATGGTATAATCTGCTACATCTCCACAAAAACATTTTTCATCTCCATCGACTTAGGGCACTGAGTCCATAATTTTTCTGATACACAGAATCAGCTGTGATGCTTTTCAAAAACACTGATTTGGGGGACCCACAGCAGGTTACCGAACCATAGTCTTTGGGAGCATGTTAAAAGAAAGTATACTACTAAAAGGCACTCAGATTTTTTTAAAAAAGAAAAAAGAAAAAGGTGCCCCAGGAAATCAGATGCTTAGCCACGCCTGGAAACCATCGCTCTTGGCTTTGATCGCCATGAGCTGTGCTCCAGGTCTCCAGTCCGAGGTGTTTGTTTTTTCTCTATCAGACTCTTACCCTGATGAACGTTTCTTTCTTCCCAGTGGATAAAGCCACATTTATGGTCGGCAGCTACGGGCCTCGGCCAGAAGAGTATGAGTTCCTGACTCCGATTGAGGAGGCTCCCAAAGGCATGCTGGCCCGAGGCACCTACCACAACAAGTCCTTCTTCACCGACGATGACAAGCATGACCACCTCACCTGGGAGTGGAACCTGTCCATTAAGAAGGAGTGGACAGAATGAGCACATCTCCTCAACCCTGTCCCTGCCCCTGCCACCTGGAAGAACCCTCTCAGTCGTGTTCATCGCCTTGTCCCTCCACCCTGATCACAGCTGGGCCCCTTCCCCAACACCCCTCACAGCCTCTTACTGATGCATCTTCTCACACACTCTCTCTCTGAGTCGTCCCTAGTATTGGACACTTAAAACCCAGGCTTTCATCCTGCCCATTCTTTCTGATCCCCCATCACGGCCAGATCTTTGAAGTTCTGTTCCTCAATATGCAACCATTTAACGGCAATTCTCTTGTTCTCATTTGAGGAACTAGAGGCCAGGAAATGGACAATCACTAACCAACCTTTTGCCTGGGTGCCAGTGCTCATTCCCACCCTTGGATTATGCTGTGGCTGCTGCTGGTTCAGTGACAGTCCCTAACCACATTCCCTGCCACTTGGGTTCTTCTTTCCTGGGAGACAAATAGCACAAGAGAGTATGAATAAAACAATTTTATGACCTCAATGAGACCCTCATTTTTTTGCTTTCTCATTTGAATAAATATGGATGTAACTAGATGGTTCACATCTGTGAGTTTCCTCAAGGGGGTGGGGTAGGGCATAGTACAGGGGGCATTTACACCACTGGGAACAGTTTGGTTCCCCTGCTCCTGCAATGGGCAATGAACTTTCAAAATATGAATGGAAGAAAATCTCGATTTGTTTTATTTTATAGTATTATCATGTGGCAGTCATTCCCAATCTTGAGACCTGTGCATTATACCACCTGTGGGAGCCTCTTGGAGTTCCACAGGGACCTGGGGGCCAAATCAGACATTGTTTCTCTCCTGCTTAAGATCTTTCAATGAATTCCCATCACCTACCAGATAAAACTGAAGTTCCTATGTTTAGTTCATAAGCCCCCCTGTGATCTGGCCTCAGCATGCCTTCCTACATGTATTTACCATTTCCTTCCCTTTATAATACTCAATTACTAATACTTCTCTCTCATACTACATTTGCATCTCTGGCTCATTACATGAAATTCCCTTTCCATCTTTGTTGCCTAGCAAAGTTATTTACTCAGGACTCTGATCATCCCCTGTAGAGGGAAAAAAAAAAAAAAACTTCATTGAACCCCACCACTGTCCTGAATGTCCTTACTCTGTATTCTCATAGCACCCCATGAGTGTCTTGTTTTTTAATTTCCCACTTTATGTTTAAACAATCAGTTTATTCGTCCATTTTGCACATTAACAATCTAAGCTGGGAGAGGCTGGATCAAATTGAAGTCGTCTGTGTATCCCTACTGCTCAGGGCAAGGTCTGGCATGACCTTTTCTTATTTAAGCGAACTGACTTGACTTTCCTTGGGTTGGTTTGGCTCTGAGGCCCTGTCACTAAATTCGGTCTGTTATCTCGGAAGCTGAAGGTCCCCCTAGCGCCAGCTGCAAAGTTCCCAAAGCTCTGACGACACCACAGCCTATCAACCGCAGAGTGGGCTGCCCTGAACCTGTGTCCCGAAGCACAAAGTCAGGGCTTGGATCAGGAGCAGAAGAGCAATGCAAGCTACACTGCCCAGGCGCCTGTTTCTATTATTTCTCTTCACGTGCAAGCTGCCCCCAGATGTTGTTGCAGAAATTCAAGAACCCTCAGGTAAAACGAGCGAACGAACTTGGGTGACAATGGGGAGAAAGCGTTGTTAAAAGAAGGGAGGGGAACACGGTAGCACTCCTAATACTTGTCCTCCCGACCTAGAAGATTTTCCAGGACATGCCGGATAAGCATCTGTGCTGCCCACTGGGGAAGAGGGAAGCCTGGCATTATCCTTCTAACAGCAGCCATACGGTGGGGTCACCCTCCATGTGTTGGCAAAACAAATAAATACATAAAGCCTTGGAATAATAATAACTGCACCCCTAGAGCTCCTTGGCCTTCGAGTGAAGAGAAACAGGATGGAGCTGCTTCCTGTCTACTCAGTACCCTAATACCCTCTGCTTCCCTCTCACTGTCTCTCTGCGTAGATGATTCCCCTGCTCCCCAGGAACCTGTGCAGCTCACAGATGTCTCAGAGGCTATGGAGTTCATTGCTGCTGCTGAGGTGGCTCTCATAGGCTTCTTCCAGGTTTGTCCACATGCCCTACTCATTATTCTCCCAAAGAACTGGAGCTTGGCCTCAAAGGAGCCATGACAGTGGCCATCTAGCCAGGATGACACTACATTAGAAACCAAGGGGCTCAGAGTTTGCTTTCAGCTTCTTCATTCTAGAACTCTCAGTTGTTTAGGCATTTCCCATCTCTGAAGTGTGTCTTTCTCAAAAGTTGTGAGGCTCCTGGCTGGGTCTCCTCATCTATGGTTGCTTTGAAACTTAAGCCAGTATCTGATTGCTGGGTCAGCGGCCAGAGTAAGCCCAACTTCTGTCATCCGGGCAATGCATTACCAGGTAGGTAGCCCTTCAGTCTTCTGTCTCTTGGTTCTGAAATGTTAAAAAAGAACGATGTTTCATAGATGGAAGGTGTTAGCCTCCATCTTCCAGGCTGACTGTCTGGCTAATGAAAGCAGCCATAAACGAGCGAGCATCATTCTAGCACCTTTATCTTTCTCTGGAGGTAACATCTGGTGATTCTCACAGCTGATCAAGCCCTTTCTCTCTCATTGCAGACCTTCTTGTCAGTTTCCATTCATTAATTCCAACTCATCATCACCCTGCCATTCTGTGTACACAGCTGGAAATAGCTGTGATGAGATGTAAGTGGGGTAGAAAGAGAAGAGAGCACATTTTTCAGCAATGAGAGAGATCTGAGGTGTAGACAAAAACAGCCATCCTCAAGAATGGCAGGGAGGGGTAAGGAGGTGGAAATGGAACAGTGTGCAATAACTTAAAACAGCCACCAGATGCCATCATTTGATCTGTGAGCAGTTCCATTTTAAGCAGAATGAAAAAGGGGAAGCCTAGATTAATGATTAGCCTCTGGTGAACTCCACGCATATTTTCAGATGAGCAAGGTGCCAGGCCCCTCTGCCTGAGCCCAGATGCAAGGCTAGCCTTCTGCCTCTCTATTTGCACATCTCCTTCAACCCAGAGAGGTGTCAGAGCAGAATATGTTCAGACCTGATTATTACCTGGAGCGGCTGTGGGCAATGGTCCTACGACACCAGGGAAAACTATGTCAGCTTGCGATATAATAAGGACTCATCACTCAAAAGTTGCTTCCCTGCCCCCCTGCTGCTCCAGACTTGGAAAAAGTCATAAACAGTATCTTTCCCAGGCAATGCCTCTGGCTTACACACAGTAGAAGGAGGATTATTCTTCCACATCTTGCACAACCTGTTGTTAACAAAACTAATAAGTGTCCATTTTAATTTCTTTTTTTTTCTTTTGGCCCTTTTGATAACACTTTCTTATTTTGGCATTTCTTTTTGCCTACACAAATTGTTCCTAAAACATTTGCCTTCTTGGGTATGTCATTGACAACGCTGCCCAATTTTGCAGACCCTGCGATTTTGAGGCCCCTCTTGGCATGAACAGACTATGAATTCTATGGTAAAGCCAGAGAGGAGTCCCAGGCTTAGACACAATTTTGTAGTTACCAATTAACTCACTCAGCCTGGAAATCACTGCACAGTAAACCAAGTCTCTGATTTTTAGTATGAGTGAGCACATTTCAATTCCCTATTCTGATTCCATGTCACCTTCAAAATAACCTCTGTGGGGTTTTCTTTCCCCTTGTTTTTAGGATTTAGAAATACCAACAGTGTCCATATTCCATGACGTGGTGCAAAAATTCCCAGACGTGGCATTCGGAATCAGCACCGATCCCCAGGTTCTGGCCCACTACAACATTACGGGAAACACCATTTCCCTCTTTCGTCTGGTAAGTCAGGTGGGCAACTGGAGCCTTCTCCTAGTTTTTATTTACTTTATGTTGTGAACTCATAAACTTGTGAGATGAGAAAAGGTCTATGTCTTTACCACTAATGATGATGCTAGAGCTGGGGACAATGATAATAAGGATGATAGGTCAGCTCAGGCTTCCCATACAGATGCTGCCATGAAATTGAGGGCCATCTGGACTGAGAGTTGGGCAGTGAGATTTGTTGCTGACTAGTCATGTGACTTAGGCAGGTCATTTAACACTTCTTAGCTCCAATTTTTTCATCTGTAAAGTAAAACGGTTTGACCATATCATCTCTAAGATCCTTTTGAACTCTAAAATGCATATTTTCATCACTTTGGGAGTTCCCTTACATTTAAACATGTATTAAACAACTGCTGTATGTCGTATGCCAGATATCAATAGTAAAACACGTTAAGCATATTCTCTTCTCTCATAGATCTTAGAGTATAGTAGAGATCATAAACATAATATACAAGCATCTAGAATATAAAGACATCACAGTGGATAAAGTGTTACATAGTTTCAAAGGGTAAGAGCAGTGTAGGTATTCTGACAAAAAAAAATATTTTAAAAAAGGCAACTGAACTTGAATTTAAAGGATAGATAAAATTCAGACAAGGTGGAAGATAATTTCTGACCAAGGTAGAAAAAAATGTAACTTAGGAAACAGCGATCAGGCCAATTTGACTGGATTTCATGGTACATGTTTTGGGGAAATGAACAAAAGACAAAGAAGCTTGATTGGAATCACATTGTGGAGAAATTCAAATAGCAGCTTGATAGGTTTTCACTTCATTTGGTTGGCGCAGGAAAGGCCCCAAATCCTTTAGATCAGGGGAGTGAGGCGAACAGAAATGTGTTGTTGCAACACTATTTTGGCAGATGGGTGAGATGGATTGCCAAGTAAAAGGATGAGAGTGGAGAGAATTTTTGTCAGGCTGGCAAAACAGATCATGTGCTAAGGGTTACAGTAGAGAGGTTACAATAGAAAGTGAAGAAAAGGCAAGTCTGCAAGGATTGGATATCAAGATGAGGGAAAGGAGGCAAAGCTTAAAGTTAGGGTGTCTAGGACTAGTGAGGGCACGTACAGAAACAGGGATGCTGTGGTGAGGAGTTAAGTCTGTATTATTGGTAGATGACCAGAGTCCACAGGAAATGAGAAACTGAGCCAAAGATAAAGTTTCAAGATTCCTGGTTTGAATGCCCTTCCCCTTCTAGGCTTCATCCTATCAACCTGTTTCACTTCCTATCCAAACCTCTCTACCATGTATTTCACATTCAGTATCTCCAACTTTCTTTAAGCTCTAAGTGCACTGCTATCTAGGCTGTACTCTGCACTCCATTAAAACTGCCCTCATCCAGGTCAGCACGTTTCCGTATTTCCAAAGCCAACGGGCACGTTTTAGGTCTCATCGCACTGAACATCTCTGCCATGTTTGACAGGCTGGCCACTTGTTTTCTCTTTAGTCTCTCTTTCCTTGTCTCCTAGGAGCCTACTTCTCCTGTCCTCTTCTCTTTTCTTAGTCCACTTGAGACCTTCTGTTCCTCCATCTGCACTGCCGCCTGACCCAATGCCCTTCCCATCCAGGTTGGAGACTCCAGGCCTCACAAAGGCAGAGACTGTCTGGTTCACTGCTTCAACCACAGTGTCTGAAAAAGTGCTTGCTGTGTATCAGGTGCTCATTAAATCTTCAACTAATTAATTAACTAATCAATTAATTAATGAGTGAATGTGTAATCTTCAGGTAATATGATTCCATCTGATATTTGACTATGAAGTGTTTGCCGAGGATCTGGAATGTTTTCACTCTGGCCTGGGCCTCCGTCATAACTCCAGTGCTCACTTACTGATGGGGAACCCTCATAAGCTCTACAGTCCTAACACGTTCAACACGGAGTTTATCATCAGCACCTGCTCAATCATGTTTTTCCCTCTAAAACGCTTTTTAACTGAATGGCTATGTTCCTCCAAACTCTAATTTTTTCTGACTGGACCTCCTAGCTTACTGAACCTACATGCTCTTTTCCTCTTTCTATTTCCTTCTTCTATCAGACTCTTAGCAGCACTGGCATAGACAATTCCCTAACTTCTCAACTGGGCTCCCTTTACGACTTCACATGTAATTTTTAGATTGGTATCAAAATGAATGAATTTAGATTGGAAATTTGAGGGTGGCACTCCCTTCTTAAAACTTTTTAATGTTTCCCACTTCTTATAACATCAAAATCAAGATGTTTAAACATATAACCTTTTATGGCCTGACCACCACCTGCTTCCCTATTCCCCTTTTCAGCACATTCCCACCCTGGGATTTATCCTCTCTGTACCCAACCACACACAGTAGGAGGACACAATGCCACAGTTTCTCACAGGCTATTCCTCTGCCTAGAATGCGCTGTCCTCGAGTCCCCGTTTCACTTAGCCTTACGCAGGTAGTCCTCCTCACATTCCAGTGAGTCAGGCAGGCATCTTACCCTTCACAGAGTCTCCCTGGAATCTCCAAATTGGCCTCACTATTCCTCCAGCTCTGCACATCTTTATCTTCACTTACCGCTTTGTAGTGCAGGTCACTACTTCTGTGTCAGTCCCACCTTCTTCCTCACTATTCAAGGGCAGAACCCATGACATCCGCTTGTTGTATTCTAAAGGTCTACAGGATGTCTCTGGTACCCAGAAGGCACTCAGAAAGTGTTTGAGAAACTAACTCACCTCCAAAGGCATGTCTGTGGGTGCACAAGTACCTTCAGCAGCCCTTTCCTCACCTGGACAGCAGTTGCAGGTTTCGCTTTCACTATGGCGAGAAAATATTGAACTCAAGCTCCTCTGTGAAAAGCTTTGGTAAGAAAGATATGGAAGGTTAGGTTAATGCCTTCCATGTTACTGTTGAACCATTGGTAGTGACACTTCAACAAGAAATTTCTAATCAGCTACAGCTCCATAGGTACTTCTTTCCCGGTTTGTTGTCTATAGATTTTATGAAGGCCTGATTTTAAAGTCATAGTGCTACCAAGACTTTCCTGGGGAAGAAAAACAAGTGCTGTTGCTTCCGATGTCGCTACAGAGTTTTCAACCTCTGGTGGGTGCACTAACTGTACTTGCAATTTATTCTTTATAAAGTCCTGGTGATGACTTCCCAGAGCCGTTCACTCTTCTTTCACATCTGTTTTTTGTTTACCACTAGTGACAGATCTGCTCTGAATGAACTCTCGGGACCTCTGTGGACACGATTACTTTGTGCCGTACCCAAACAAACACACTGGTTCTGGCCCTACTCCATTAGCAGGTCTGGGAAAGATTCGGCTTATGCCTTGCCAACTTTTAGATAAACAATTTTTCCTCAGTTTACACTTTCCAAGTTGACTCCATATTCTACGAGAATTGTTCCTTAGGAGTTTGGGATACCTCTTTTTTTAAAAAGATAGTATCAACTGAAACTATTCTTTACACTGGAAAATGTGAACTTGTTGCAGTTTTCTGGTACTCACCTTCCTCTTAGATTTGGTTTGTTGTTTGTTTGTTTGTTTCATGTCTAATTTATAACAGGCACTAGGCTAGGTGTTTTCGTTGTTCTACCATTTAATTCTCACAAGAATTTGATGAAATAATTATTGTCAGCCCTGCCTTATCAACAAGGAAACTGAAGCTTCATGAGGTTGATTCCATTGTCCAAAGTCTCACAGCTATGACCCAACTGACGTCTGACTCTTACCTTGTGCCGCCGACTCCAAAGCACACCTTGTCTGTGGGTGCTATAGTGTGACTTTCCAAAGCACTTATTCCTGCAGAAAACCTTTGTTTTTACTCCTAGATTCTATCTACTCTCAGGCCCCTCATTCTAAAGCCTACTTTTTAAAATTACTTTCTCCTAAACCATTTTTTCCCTATCCTACTGTCTCTACTTATCCAACCCTCAGGTTACTTCTCAAGATTTAATCTAGACATTACATATATTGTCAATAAAATTTCAGAATTTAAACATGCAGACTTTTCAACTTTAAGGACATATCTAGAGATAAAGTAAAATAATGCTACATGAAAACATAGTAAGACTATAAGGGTTAACATGACTGACTGGATGCTTGAAATGCTACAGTACAAATGTAAGAGACCAGCTAAAGCTGTATCTATGGAATACATCACTTCACAGAAATGATGCAAGCAGGTTAGATAGATATCATCAGGAAAAACTTACGGAAAACGGAGCAATAGTAAGTTGCGTGTGATAGCCCGTCTGTTTTGTGTGGCAGCTTGTCTCCCGGGTGCATGACCGCAGGGAGACCCTCTACACCCACCAGCAGAATTCTTACTGTCACCCCAGCGGAGACACAGGCTTGGGCTGAATAAGCATGAGCCTGTCCTAGATGGAATTTCAGATGTTACTTGAACATTAGCCTGCTTTGGGTTTCCTCAACCACATCTATTTTAAGAAACATATTAGCCTAACTTCAATCCATTGGGATAATAATGGAAATAGAGTAGAGGCAGTCTGGTATTCCCTTTACAGTTATTTGTGGGGTACTTATTTCAAGAAATGCACCTTGCCAAATAATCAGAAGAGACGAGTACATAAAAAAATAAAGTGATAATTAATGCAAGAAAAAGATATGTCAAATTATTAAATAATTTTCTAAAGTATGTATTTATCCAATGTAATGTAGGCTAAGCAGCTTATTAAATTTTTTTTAAAAAAGCCAGCAACATGAAGACATTTGCTTAACAAATGACTTCTCAGTGCCATGCAAGTATTTAACACTATAACTGTGGTGTAAACTAGGATGACTTTAATACCTTTTATGAAAAGCTGGGTTGTTAACTAAAAGAAAGACATAGGAATTGAAAGGAATATTGCTAAAATATTACCATAATTAACAGAAAAAAATGATTAAATCTGTTGGTATAATATAAGTAGTGCCTAAAATATAAAATAATTCATTTCAGATACTCTCAGGGAACCTCAAAATTATACTTTAAAGTGGAATTCCTCTTGTTTACTCTTTCTGCTTTTCATCTGATCCCTCTTTACTTGGAGAGAACAATAATATGCTATCTCCAGTAAAATTCTTTCCAAAAACTGGAAAAATACATATTTTTTTTCCCCAAATCTTAGTTCTAGGGTCGTATTTTCTTTCCCTTGCATTATGCAAATAATTTTCATTTCAGAACAGAGATTTCCTGTTCAAATGCTGTTTACAGAAACACTCCACATGAATACTCCAAAGTGTATTCATTTAAGAAATAATGAAATAATCGTGCATGTTTCATTCAACAAAACATACAGGCCGGATAAACTTCGGGAGGGTGGTTTTTAAGAAAGCTCTTTGCTTCCTAGAGAATGTTATCACGGAACATCTCCTACCTCCAGTGTACTGCATTCCTTAAGTCCAGAAACACCTACCTACAGTAACTGGTGTTTCCTGTTTTCCCTGTTCTGGGAAAGTGAGGAACTGCCGGGAAAATAGAGCTGGAGGGCGGGACTCCTGTCCGGAGCACAGCTGTGTCAGCTGAGGTGCAGGCATCAGCCTGCGGGTTGCTAGAAAAATAATCAGGAAGTGTTCAGACATATTAAGTATTAAAAAAGCCCTAATTGTGATTATAATAATAATGGTTTTGATGGTGGAAGTTAGTGAACACGTAAGTATGAAAGACACATGCCAGCTGGCAATCTAAGCCTTACCAGCAAAGATCCGTAGGCTCATTTTGCTCCTCTCCTCACTCTTACTGTCTTGGGGAGGGGAATGGTGGTGGGGTGGGCAAGGACTCCACCTAGGAAGACCTTTTCTCTTGCATTTATATTTCTACCTCAAGCTTTCTACTCAGAACTTTTGGAATTTTAAAACAAATATACAAAGGGAGTTCACAGTTTAAAATATCCTATGGTTTTGATGACTTTCTTTCAAAATGCTTTTTTGAAATACAAACACTTTCTGTACCTCAGTACTTATTTGATTAATTTGAGTTGTGAAAACAGTCATCAAACAAAGTGATAAAATTTTTATTTGAGTGAATGTCAGCATGTCTGAGCCTCACCTATAGAAAGCACTCAACAAATAATTCATAAACAAATGAGTGGATTATAAAAGAATGACTAGATATACCAAGAATTAACAAAACTAACCATAAAGAGTACACTGAGCTTCTTGGAAGTCCACATTGCTTCTCACTAACCAGTGGGAGCCCACCTTGAACACCTTAAACAATGGAGTCACTGTAGTGGTGACAATAAAGAACAATCTCAGACTAGATTCCTAGTTTAGTGACTTTAAGTCACTTTTGCCTGAATCCCCTTGTTAATAGACTAAAATGACTTACCTTTGACTTTGCTGGGTAGACTGGAAGAAGGTTTCTTGGGGTAAAGATAGTCCAGATCCATACAAGATCTAATGGGCAGAACTGATAGGAGCTAATAGATGTAAGGGAAAGAGGTTAAAGAGAGGTAAAGGGTTGGTGGCCCAAGAACCTCAAAAGTGATCCAAATGATAATAATGATATTTTAGGAAACAGACTTGTTCAGGACTAGCCCTGATCATTTTTGTTCGTAGACATAGTTGCTATGGGTGATGGAAGCATTACCTTGTGTCTTTTTATGGGCACAAGTAGACTGGGGAAGATGAATGAGGAAATCTGGGAACAATGGCCATAGGAAACCCTATCTTTTAAAATATCTGAATATGGTGGAAAGGTAGTTCTAAAATGCAAATCTTGGATATTAGATAAGTTAACTAGACAACCCCCTCCACCAAAGGTAAGTTTTTAAAAAGCTGGGCCCAAAATGAGGGCTTTAAAAAATTATCAAGAGGGGAAAATGGCTAGACTAAGATCTAGAAGATGGAAGAAACCCAAAAGGTAAACTCTGTATGTATTAGGAGTGCTTTTCATCTGGGAGGCTTTTGTGAGTTCTAGGAGAAGCAGCCAAAAGGCTAAGAGAAAAAGTTAATAAAGAGTCAGAAAAGTAAATGTTGAAGTCCAGAGCCCAGAAGAGGAAGTAGGAGGTAAATCTCACAAAATACCCTTTGCTCCACTTTAGACCCTAAAGAAAAATACCCTCAAAATAAGGATAAACCAAGGGCTTCAGCACAGACTTAAATCATCTCAATTCCTGAAATTTGATTAGGATTATCATACATGACTATAAAAATATATACACACATACACTTGTAGACATATATAATTATATATAATCAGATATATAATCTACTCTTAGCCAAAGCATATATAATAGCTGACCCTCAAAGAAAAAGAAAAAAAATCTTAAATCAGAAAAAAGAAATTACCCTCAAAGTAATCTCAAAGGGGTAATATTAAGGTTCAAAACTGACTTTTCAATAGAAAGAGTGGAATGCAGAATTTAAAGAATTATATCTTGCACAACTAAGATAATAACTATCAACTTAGAATTCTACCCCCAACAAATATAACCTTCAAAAGTAAAGGTGAAACAAAGATATCTGAAACGACCAAACTGAGAGAATGTCACCCAGAAGAACTGATTCATGCTGAAGGAAATACCAAAGATTGTTCTAGGCGGAGGGAAAAAATTCCAGATAGAAGCTCAAAAATACAGAAAGAAATGAAAGCAAACAAAAAAGTAAGTATAGGCATAAATGTAAATGTGTGTTGACACTATAACAACAATAAGAATGTCTTGTGAGATTTAGAATTAAAACACACAGCAGTAATAGCCCCTAAGTCTTAAGCGTGGGCCAAGGAATGGACTTGCAAGGAGGCAAACTGTATTAGAATGTTCTAATGTCTATATTGCCCAAGAAGAACTTAAAATGACCAATTCATGTTAGATTTTGATAAGTAAAGAATGCATGTTGTATAATCCTTAAGAAAATAATTAAAGCCTCTGTAACTTCTAAGTCCATAAAGGAAAAGAACAAATAATACAAAGTATTCAATCAACTCAAAATAGGCTAGAAAAAAAATTTTTAAAGGACTTCGGAACAGGCAGAGCCAATGGAAATGCATATTTAATTAAATATTACTAAGTACATTACAAAAATAACAGATTAAAAAACAGATTACCAGACTGGATTTAAAAATATAACAGTGTGCTTTTCGTAAGGGACACATTATTTTAAAACGTAACAACACAGAGACACAAGTAAAATGTGAAGATGAGAGGATCGAGATCCACCACGCAAACACTCCCAAAAGGAAGCTGGAGTATAAGTACATTAACAGCAGACAAAGTAGTCTTCGAGGCAACAAGCATCCTTAGAGATAAAGAACGACACTTCCTAATGATAAACTTTCAATTTGTCCAGAAGATTTAAGAATTCTAAATTTGCATTTATCTAATATACCGCCTGAGACTATAGAGCCAGAAAAACTGACAGAACTGTAAGAAAAATGGTTGAATCTACAATCATACTGGAATATTTTAAAACTCTTCTCTTCATAGAATGAGCTGGTTTTAAAAGTCAATAAGAATGTAATAAAATTAACCATGTGACTGCATGTGCACATACAGAATACTTCATTCAAAAACTGTATGAACGATACATAGTTTTAAGGACACAAATAACATATATATAGAAGTTGACAAAAGATATAAAATGTAAAAATTAAGATGGAAATTAATAACAAGCAAAGTTTAGAGAAGAAATAAGAACAGAAATTTAAAAGCACTTTGAACTGAATGATGAGGTAATCTACATATAAAATTTATGGATGTGTTTTTAGCCTTCTAAGAGAGACACCACTTTCTGAAGGCATTTCTGCTCTTCCTGAGATAACATTTGGGCCTGTGATGACACTTGCCACTTCCTGTGGGTCATGTCCATTCACTTCTCTGTGTCCCACAGGACAGCGTGTTCTTCAAGAGCAGGGAACATTTCCTATTTACCTTTCTGTGTTTGGAGTTCTAGTCAGTGTCTGACATATGCTAGATAGTTCAGAGACATTTGCCAATGACTGAAGAAAGACAGAACAGTGACAATTTCTTTCTTTTTGTGTTACTCAGGTGGATAACGAACAACTGGATTTAGAGAGTGAAGCCATTAAAAACATTGATGCCAACAAATTAAGCCGTTTCATTGAGGTCAACAGTCTCCGCATGGTGACAGAGTACAGTCCTGTGGTAAACAATAGCCCCTGCCTCTAGCCCTTAAAGTCCCCGTGTCAGTGAGGATACTTGTCTTCATAGCAGAGATCTGTGCCCCAAGGAGTTCTGATCCTTTGACCAATAACAAGAGTATCTGCAATTAATTGAACACCTCAGTTGTTTATCTTGTCATCCTTGCTGCAACCTTTAAGGTTGATCAACTTGCCCCTATTCAACAAAGAAACAGAATCAGAAAAGTTAAATGATCTATCACATGACTAATCAGAAAGAGCCATAATGCAACAGTAAGGCGACTGATTCAAAAACTCTTGAGTTTCGCTGCCTGACAATGATCCAGGAGAGCAGCCCTGACCCCAGCAACACCCAGACCACGCTGCTCAAACAACAGTGCAATCGATGCTGAGGGCCTGTTGTTTCCCGAAAGCATCAGGAATGCACACTTTTTTAAAATGCAGTAAAATACATCAATAGACAAAAAACTAAAAAAATAAAAAAATAAAGCCTACTGATCACGTACTTGGATGTCACAGTTATGTAAAATTTCTATGAAAATGTTTAGGCACTTTTCCCCAGTGCCTCGTAACTAACAATTCCAGGTCTGGCTCCACCTGCACACACCTAGACCCTCCAGGTGAGTCAGCGTTCTTTCCAGGTTTGTCTTCTTTTAGTGTTGCCTGCTGTACGCAGCCTGGGTGAGGCATTGTTCTACTTGTCCTGATGATCTTCTGGCCTTCTGACACTCCACAGCTTATAGAATTACCTTAGGTGGTCCACCTTTTATTTTTCCTGACAGAGGTCATAGGGTGATGGGGTATTAATTTCCAGTGATCTACATCAGCTCAGAGTTGCTATGCATTCTCTAATAACACTATTTTATTTACATGTATGTCATGATTTTTAGAAATGACAACTCCCTTTCCTACCATATTTTCATTGAATCTTTACATTGATTTTTATTGAGGTAGAAGTGAGGAAATTATTATGCCCATCTTATAGAAAACATTCAATATCCAACTGATTTATTCAAGGTCACACAGTTAGTAGGAAAGGCGAAATTAAAGGCAGAAAATTGAACTCATCATGCATTAGTACACATTGTCTATTTCCATTTGACAGGACAGGAAATGGGAGTGCAGAAAAGCAAAGTAATTTTCTCAAAGCCATGTGACTGGGAATTTGAGCTTCAGAGGCAGCCCTCTCTGCACTTGCCCCTTCTTTTTTTTGTGACTGCTCTGTCTGACCGAATCCTGTGGTTTTTCCATTGCCCTACCAGCCTTCAATAGAAAACACCCCTTTTCCTGTTGACTAAATTCCTGTCCACCTCTCACACCAGATTTGTTTCCGCGGAGTGGTGATTCCATTTCCACTTTTGTAAGATTTCAAACCCATGCATCTTGGGGGTATTGGCAGAAATCATTGAAAAGGCATTTTTTTCTCCTAGACTATTGCCATTTCATCATTGTGTCTATGGGGCATCCAGGAGTGCATGTGGAACCAGAAAGACTGATTTTTGTGGTCCCTGGGTTTATGATCTCAGGGCCCTGGAGTTCTGCAGCCTAAGGCAGGGGCAAGAACTGGCCAGAGTTCTTATGCCCAGTCCATCTCTATCTTAGAGAACAATGACATTTTTTTAAAAGTTTTATGTTAGTAGTGAAGGTAAATCACCTCAAAAAGAATTAAATAAGAATTTCTTTAGAGAAGTAAGTTCAACTTTTATTGCAACTTCACTTCCCCAAAGCAATACTTTTGTCATTCAGAGACCTGCCCACACTAAAGAGCTATTTCTCAGATGCTCCAAGGGCAGAGGTTTGCACCAGTAGCAACTGGGCAGAAACTCACAGGTGAATATTTGGCCTGCTGTGCACTTTTAATACACACACTCAAACCTTGACTTCAAGGCAAAGATTCAGGCTGTGTCTATTAGGATTAAACTAATCACTTCTGATATGCCTAATCCTTTCTGCTAAAACAATGGTAACTTTCAACTCCTTAGCTTTGGCCTCTTGACTCTTCAAAAGACTTATCCTCATGTCTACTTTAGGAGGGTAGATGCTTGCTTTAAATTCAACTAACAGAATCTAATCAAACAAGAGACAATTATTTAACATCCAGCATCCTGAATTTAAAATCTAAGAACTAGTTTTAAACTACTGGGAGAAATTTTGGGGAAAGAACACACTGGGTCCCCCTCTTGCCTGCATGTTGGCCAAGAAAGCTAGAGAGTCTCTACAGAGCAATGTACACGTCTGGACATGTGCACTGCATCAAGTGGAGAGTACTTTGAAGGTGGCTGAAGTTTAAACATGTAAGAATAAATACACAACTTTTTATAAATCAATTCCAGGTTTTGGGGACCCCCCTCATATTTGTTATCTACTGATATGTAACAGATTATGTTATGTAACAGATTATGTTACGTATCAATATAGCAGCTTAAAACAGTAAAAACTGATCATATGCAGTTTCTGTGGGTCAACAATTCAGGAGTGGCTAGGCTAGGTGCTTCTGATCCTGGCCTTTTGTGAGGTTATAGTTACTGGTCAGGGAGGCGATGTCATCTGAGGTGTGACTGGGGCTGGAGAATCTGCTGCTTCCAGGATGGCTCGATCACGTGACTGGCAAGTCAGTGCTGACTGTTAATAGGAGGCCTTAGTCCTTTGCCATGTGAATCTTTCCAACATTGGGACTAGTTTCCCCTGGAAATGAGTGATGTAAGAGAGAGCAAGGCAGAAACCACTGTGCCTTTTACGACTGCACCTTGGAAATTCACTCCATCATTTCTGCCACATCTCACTGGTTACTCCATTGGTCCCTACTCAGTGTGGGGAAAAGAGATCAACCCAGCATGAAAACCAGAGGGTAAGCCTTACGGAAAGGCATCTGAGAGGCTAGTTACCACTTGTGTTATTGATGAACAGTTCTCATTTATGTTGCACTCTGCCTAGTCACTGGGTTACCACTAATGGGTTTTTTTTTCTCCCTCTCTCTTTCACTCTGTTATAATCCATTTTAACTTGCCAGACTGTGATTGGCTTATTTAATAGCATGATTCAGATTCATCTTCTCCTGATGATGAACAAGGCCTCTCCTGAGTATGAAGAAAGCATGCACAGCTACCAGAAGGCAGCTAAGCTCTTCCAAGGGAAGGTAAGTCTGGCTTGGGAGACACCCTTTTGAAAACTCAGTACCAGCACAGTAGAAAAAGAAAAATGGGACTAAGGGAGTGAGATAGATAAGGAAAACTGATCAAGAGATAAAGCAAGAACTGAGACATACTAAATCACATACACTGATTTAAAATTCAAGATATGTATTTTGTACTATTCAAGGCCTGTATAATTATGCCTTTCATTAGTGATAAAGCCTGTTGCTTTTTTCCTACATTGACAAGTGAAGAAAAAACAGAGACTCAAAGATACTGAAAATAAAAATTACCTATTCATTACAATGTTTTTCTTCTTGCCCTAGTCTTTTAAAGTTTTAGACCTCAGGACTTATTTCTCATATCAAACACCTATCACGTACCTGGTGCCTAAAGAATGTTCAGTACCTGGTGGCTAAGGGACAATAAATAAATAAATAAATACTCCCTTCCTGTGCAGTTCCACTTGATATCACTGAACAGTAAAACTTCAACAACTTCAAGGTTACTGCATTGAACTAAATTACCTGTTCAATGATAACTACCTGATGATAAAACAAGCTGACTTTCTGGTGGTTGTTTTCATAACACTATAAGTTGTCAGTGTTACTGAATTTAGATAATTCTCCAACCACAATATTATAAGAAGATTTCTACTTTAGGTAGAAGGTTTGATTTAATAATATAGAATAGCTAACATTTGTCAAGCATTTACTATATGCTAGAAACTGTACTAGAAATGCTAAATGCATCCTCTCATTTAATCTCCGATGAAAGCCCATTTCACCCATGAGAGCACTGAGTCTCAGAGAGGCTAGTAATGTGCTCAGAGTCACACAGCTAAATAGCACTAGAAGCAAAATTTAAAATTTATTCTTTGCTTTTAACCATTAGGCTCTACTTACTTAATCACTAAAGTTAACCACTAAAGTCTCTTCCAATTCCCTGTTCTTGAAATTAAATCAATCTGATTGAAAGGATAACATACCTAAGCAACGCAAAGCCAGCACACACTCATTCTGGCTCAACTGAGATGTGAATTGTGTGGCACAAACCATAAATTCAGTCTGAGTAAACTGCCACAATGACCAGATGTCTCCTTCCCCCCAGGACCTCAGATAGATCTCTCTCTCTTTTGATCTTCTCCAACTACAGATTCTTTTCCTTCTGGTGGACAGCGGTATAAAGGAAAATGGGAAGGTGATATCATATTTCAAACTAAAGACGTCTGAACTGCCCGCTTTGGCAATTTACCGGACTCCCGATGAGGAGTGGGATACACTGCCCACAGCAGAAGTTTCAGTAGAGCTTGTGCAAAGCTTTTGTGATGGATTCCTAAAAGGGAACTGGCCGGTGAGTGTGAGACTGCAGGGAAGGCAATGGAGTTTGCTTCCTCTCTATGTCCCTGTTATTGAATAAAAATTCTTTGGCTCCACTGGATTTTATTAAGAGCAAAGGTATATAAGAACATGGTAGACGGAGCCTGGATGCTTGTTAGGATATAGTCATCGGAATAGAACTACAAAACCATTCTTGAAAAGGTCGTGTTTATTCAAAGGAGCTGAATTTGGGATTTCACCATACTGAGTTCAATATCCATGGGAAACAAATCCAATTCCATATAAAGAGTTCATGGGATAGAAATTGCAGGTAGATTTGGAACTTCCAGCCTTAACTAAACAACTCGGTTTTCTAATCTTAGAGCTCAAAAAACAAGAGTGGACTCCAAATCTAAATACCATGTCATGATGTCTTCCAGAGAGAAAATGACGAATCAGAAGAAAAGACTCAAAAGGTGGAACTCTGAATTCCCTCTGGTACTTCTGCACGCCACCAAGTATCTACTTTATGCTGAAAACAGGGGCAACCTAAACCTCAGACACACGAAACAACAAAATCATCTGGCCCTGCATACACACACAGTTCCATTTTGTTCCTTAAGATCTCATTTACTCTCCTTGTGCTTTCTTTTAATTTGCCTACATGCTCTCACTACCCATCCAGTTTTCTCTTACGCATTCACGCCATGCAGGCCCACACGCTGCAGTACCACCGCGATACCACTGGGTGGAGGCTTTAAGAGAAGTATATGATACCACTAGGAAGAAGAGAAATGCCTCAAAGGAAATGTTCTGATTTATCATTTCATATTGTATTTGGACACTGCGCTTAAGGGTTGAAACTCTAGTTTCTTCATAAGTACATGTCCTCCCTTTAATTTGGGGCCAAGATCAAAAGGATGGTTTCAAACTCCTTTCTGGAACGGTCTTTTTGCCAGAAGCCAAATGATGTTCCTAAGGTTCTGAACTCAGCAGAAACAGACCATGTAAAAACTCAATGCTTGTTTAGCATTCCTAACTCCCCATGTACATCCACAACTGCGCAATAAAAGGCCATAATGTTATAAGAAAAGACTGGCATCTCTCCGCAAACCTTTTGTAAATACCCAGCTGCCCAACTAAGCGGTAGGGACCTCACCCTTTGGTGCCCACCAGCCCCTAATTTGTTATTGCTCGCTCCGTGGGTGGGATGGGAAGTGGGTAGAGACCATCCTGCGTGAGTATTAGTGTAAAGATAGCCAAATTGCTCAGAATCAAATCAGGTAACAGGTTAGGGAAGAGGTAGGAGGAGGGGAGCACTTGGCCGCGGGGCAGGCTAGTGCTGACTCAGCCCAGATTATTGCAGGTGAGGTGTGCAATCCAGCCCTTTGTGGGAGGGAGGGCTTGGCCAAGTGTCTCTGGCTCATAGGCTGTTACTGTCAACACACAAATGCTACATTGTTACCAGGAGGCCCTTGGCTCCGAAGGAAAGTGCCTAAGTGCTCAAGAGCTGAAAAACCACAGCATACACCTAAGGACTGGTCCAAGTGAGGAACAGAGTGTGAAAGACTTAGTTGTTCCCTTTAGCCTCTGAGCTGGGAGTCAGCAGCTGGCAAGGACACTGAAAGCAGCTGTGTATGGCACGCCTCTCTGCAACATGAGACAGGCGGATTCTGAGCAGACCATCCAGTCTATCCACGGGGCTGCAGAAAACCACCCAAACAGTCTCTTGCTTGAGGCTGAAAAATACTCCAAGGATAGGCACATCCCAGAAGCCTCCCTTTGATCCTGTAAACCAGAGCTATTGACATTTACAGTCAGGAAATTCTTCCTGATATCCAGCTGAGGACCCCCAGCCACACAAGCTTGTTTCTTCTCACCCACACTCCACTCCGGGAAATTCTTAACAGCTGCCAATCACCGTCTCCAGGCAGTAACCTGGACGCTTTGTTGGTTGCCCTCAAGCCCTCTTATCCAGTCTTCTTTTTTCCATAGTCACAACCCAATGCTTTAACCAATATATTTTTAATTTCCAAATTATTTTATTTACTTTACTATGTTTTTCTCGTCCCTATTTCTCAACTGTTCCTCCTTCTTGCTTTAAACAGTGAAATTCCAAACTGTTGTACCAGTTTGGTAAATGCTAATGACTAAATTTCGATGAGCTGTGTCTTGTTCAATATTGGGTTAATATTTCCATTATTGTACTTGACATGTTCTCCCCAATAACTATGTCAGCACTGAATACATAGGTTTTAGCATCTTAACCGTATATTTTGCTGCTTGGTGGCATTCAATAACAATTTTATTATAGATTGTCTTTTGTATGCTTACTTTTTATCTTTACAATGTTGAATTTAAGTATTCCTTCTCAGCTCGTGTTTTACCAAAACCGCAAGGTGTTTTTTTTCCTGTCTCCTTCACATCCAGTCCTGTTCTTTGTAGCTCTGGGGCCTCATGAACAAAGAATGGAACTTCTTCAAAAAGAAAATTTGTGAAAATTCCAATTCATTCACTAAAGATCAGGCTTAATGTTATAAACTTCTGTTATTTATAGAATTTCCCCACCATTTGGTAATATCTTCTTAAAACTCCACATTGATTTACCAAGGCTGTTTATTGTTTAATATCTAGATATATCTCAGCTATGTTTTATTGTGAAATCATTTACTGGCCCTCATTGGAAAGTCTGCCATACTTTTTCTTCCAAGTATGAAAGAAATGGAGATGTTATCCAAGAAAACTTTGTAAAAGATTTTGGAAGGTTTGGAAGGCGATGCTAGAAGGAAGGAGTGGGAGCAGGGAATGAGTCAGAGGAGCGCCCAGAAAGCTTTTGTGTTTGAGTCTCACCTCTTCAGTGATCTTGAGCAAATCGCTTTGTATGTTTGAACTTCAGTCATTCTGAAGTTCATAATTCATAGTGGGATTTGCTGTTTTATTTTTGAGATCCCAGGGTGATAGTGCATATTAAATAAAGACTGTCATTATATTTTAAAATTTTAATACTAGACTGCCTTCTCTGAGTAGAAGTCATTTCTCCAATGTCAAAAATTATGGAGAGTCTTTCTTCCGGACCTTAGAAGAATTAGCAGGGGAGACTTCACACTTGAGATTAGAGAAGTATTTCAGGTAACTGTTTTAAAACATAGGTATTATTACTATTATTATTATTATTATTCAGGTACGGTGAGGCCAACAAATCAGGAGGCAATTTCCACTAAAAAGATAGTTTGTTATAGGTCTGAAGAGGAGGGAAGCTGCTACGCCATGCAGGGCCACATAAGGAAGCACTAGGGTTGGTCAGGAAGCAGAAAGAGCAAAGAGAAAATATGGTACTTTTTTGTGGTTTCCATAGAAAGAAGTAGGCAGGGCAGGGTAAGCAAGATTGGCTGGTTTGAATAATTCAGCAGGGTCTGAGGCATAAGAGCTGCCCTGAGTTTTCTGGAACCTGGCCCTGGGGTGATTAGGGCACATGGACGATGGCCCAGGTGTGAGCCCTGTGAGAGTTTAGCAAAGGAGGTGGTTGGAATATGGGCTCTGGATTGGTGTGTTTGCATATGAAGACACTTGAGCAGGTAAATTATTGACTGTCTAAGAATTGGCTAACCCTGGGAGGAGCAATATCTCCAGTCTCATAAGGCCCCAATGTCAAAGCATCAGAAGTGCATAGATAATATAATACTCTAACAACAACCAGTCATGGGATTCCTCTCCCAACTCACTTAGTTTAGTCATGGTAGAAAGGAAGTTATGCTGTTTTTTGTTTGCTTGTTTGTTTGTTGTTTTTAATTAATTAATTTATTTATTTTTGCTTTTTTAAAAATTTTATTGTATTTTATTGATTATGTTATTACATTTGTTTCATTCCCCCTTCATTCCCCTCCACCCTGCACCCCCTTCCCACCCACGTCCCCCCGCTTTAGTTCGTGTCCATGCATCATAAGTTCTTTAGCTTCTACATTTCCCACACTATTCTTGCCCTCCCCCTGTCTATTTTCTACACACTATCTATGCTACTTGTTCTCTGCCTTTTCTCCTCTGTCGTCCTCCCACTTCCCTGTTGCTAACCCTCCATATGATCTCCATTTCTGTGTTCCTACTCCTGTTCTATGTATTTGCTTAGTTTGCTTTTGTTTTAGGTGTGGTTGTTAATAACTGTGAGTTTGCTGTCTTTTTACTGTTCATATTTTTTATCTTCTTTTTCTTAGATAAGTCCCTTTAACATTTCATATAATATGGGCTGGGTGATGATGAACTCCTTTGTCTTGACCTTATCTGAGAAGCACTTTATCTGCCCTTCCATTCCAAATGAAAGCTTTGCTGGATAGAGCAATCTTGGATGTAGGTCCTTGCCTTTCATGACTTGGAATACTTCTTTCCAGCACCTTCTTGCCTGTAAGGTCTCTTTTGAGAAATCAACTGACAGTCTGATGGGAACTCCTTTGTAGGTGACTGTCCCCTTATCCCTTGCTGCTTCTAGAATTCTCTCCTTCATTTTAATCTTGGCTAATGTAATTATGATGTGCCTTGCTGTGTTCCTCCTTGGGTCCAACTTCTTTGGGACACTTTGAGCTTCCTGGACTTCCTGGAAGTCTATTTCCTTTGCCAGATTGGGGAAGTTCTCCCTTACTATTTGTTCAAATAAGTTTTCCACTTGTTGTTCTTCCCCTTCTGGTACCCCTATAATTCAGATGTTGGGACGTTTAAAGATGTCCTGGAGGTTCCTAAGCCTCTCCTCATTTTTTTGAATTCTTGTTTCTTCCTTGTTTTCTGTTTGGTTGTTTCTTTCTTCCTTCTGGTCCACTCCATTGATTTGAGTCCCAGTTTTCTTCCTATCACTATTGGTTCTCTGGGCATTTTCCTTCATTTCACTAGTGTGTCCTTCATTTTTTCATCTAATTTGTGAGCAAAATCAACCAATTCTATGAGCATCCTGATCACCAGTGCTTTGAACTATGCATCTGATAGGTTGGCTATCTCTTGGTCGCTTAGGTGTATTGGCTCTGGGGCTTTGATCTGTTCTTCTGCTTGAGCCTTATTTATTATTATTATTATTATTATTATTATTTTGGTTTGGTCGCACGTGTTACATAGTGAGGGGCGGATTCTTAGATGTTCACCAGGGCAGGGCATCCCAGTTGCTGGGCTGTGATGCTGGATGTGGGGGCGGGGTCAGAGAGGGAACAATGGTGCCTGCTCCCCTCTCTCTCATATCTCAGTCCCTTCTGCCCCTTCCCACAAGCAAATTGGGCCCTTCTGTTGCTGGTTCCTGGGAGGGTGGGCTTGCGTATGTTTTAGGACCCTGTCGGTCTCTCCAACATACTCTCCTGTGAGGCTGGAAGTCTCTCCCAGCACCTCAACACCCACAAGTGTTTTCAATCAGTGCTTTTAGGCTTTATTTCCTGGTGCTGGGGCCCTTGGGTTGAGTGGTCTGTCTCCCCGTTTTCACCTGGTTTATCTGCGCACTAATGTGTGTCCATGGTCAGCCAGCTGCCTTGCACGCTGGGGTCTGCTAGCTGCTACCTGCATGCCTGGGACCAACAACCACCACTTTTGCCTGCCATGACCCCTCTCCACCGGCCACCAACTCCTCCCCTCTTACTGGTCTGGATGAATGGTTGTTGGACTTCCTTACAGTTCAATTTTCTGTCAGATTTGGTTGGGGTTTTTTTGTTTGTTTCTAAATCTTTGTTGTCCTTAATTTTGGCTGTGCAAGGAGACACAGTGTGTCTACTTATGCCTCCATCTTGGCCAGAAGTCTCCAGTGTGCTGTTTTTTATCAGGCCTCTGTTAATATACATACACCTGGAGTAGGTAGAGGTAGGATGGTGCTAAGTGGTATATTGAGAGAGCAGTTCATTTACTCACTCACTCATTTAAATATTTAGTAATCAACTACATGTGTGCCAGGCCAAACTGTCTCCTAAGAGAGCAAAGCTGGCTTTGGGCATGAACTGTGATAGAACACAGAAGTTTCCATTGTAGTGACAATAGGCAGCATGGAAACTATCAGACTGATCCTGGGTCATGGAGAGAGAACAGCAGAACAGGGAAAGCTGGATAAGAAGAAGGATGCTGAAGAGAGGGGCAGACAGGAAGCTGGTAGTGGATTGAGGAGGCCCCAGACTTGGGGAGGAGAAACCACAAAGGGAAAGAGTCTACCACAGAACGCTAGAGGCTCATCATGAACAAACTCTGTTTCACAACTGAGTTTGGAATCAGCCCAGTTATTTCACCTTTCTGAAAGTGTGTGGAAGATGGCGGCCTAGGTAAGCATGGCTCACCTCCTCACACAACTATATCAAAATTGCAACTACTACTACAGAGCACCATTATTCGGAACCACCAGAAATCGATCTTAAAGAATGTGATTTTCTCAACAGAGAGAAATAAAATAGGAAGTGGGATGTACCAGGCCCATACTCCTAATTATGGTATTTTTACATGGAGAAACCTAGAGAATAGGAAAAAGAGAAAGTTAAAAACTTCTTCTGAGTTTCAAACCTTTGAGTAAAAGGTACTCTAGAAATCCAAGAAGTAAATTAATTTTAAAAATCATCTCTCTGTACACTTGAAGAAGCTTCACTCTCCTACAAACTGTTTCTAAGAGAAACTGGTGTGTCATTCATTTCTTTCCATTCTGCAAGCAGAGGTCATTGTTTCTGCAGGTTTAATAATGAAACATGTGAGTCACACTAGCGGTAGAAGTAATGGAGAATGGAGTGTTGAAGGATTAAGCTACTTGTATAGCTTAATCCCTATAGCTTGTTATGAAAAGTTGTATGGAATCCAGACTTTAATGTTTTAATATCCAAAAAAATGTGCTAAGTCTTAATAGCAGGATTTAATTTCTACATTAACTCCTGTGGTCTTAATATGGAAATGTGGTATTAGCTAAGCCTCAAGGAAGAAAAAAATAGATGCGATTTGACATCATTCTAGTGGCGGCGAAGTAAGAGTTTTAAAATTAACAAACATGTTATGTGAGACATCGTGTGTCTCGGGAAGAGGACTCTGAGACTAAGTTTCCTTGCAGGAAGCTTCATGGGGAGCACTCTTGGAACCTGTGGGGAAAGGAAGAAAGTAGCATGAAGCAGAAGGAAATGTGGGGCGGTGATGTAGTCACAACAAAAGCTCAGATTTTCCCATGAGGATATTTGGTGCTGACGTGTCCTTGCAGAGTTGTCCCAAACTGGAGCATGGAAGCCAGGGCTTTCTATCCCCACACTGAACATCTGATGCAGGCTGCACACAGCAAAGGTGTGTGATACCCTCAGCAAATGGCCATCTCTGGGTTGGAGGTTGGTGAGTGGGACTCAGCTAAGTGCTGTCATCTGTCCACACACCCAGCAGCAGTGGTGTGTGTGGTCTGAATATGTTTGTGTGTCTCCAAAATTCACCTGTTAAATCCTAATGCCCAATATAGTGGTATTAGGAGGCAGGGCCCCTGGGAGGGGATTAGGTCCCAAGAGTGATGTCCTCATGACTCAGGCATAGGATTAGTGCCTTTATAAAAGAAACCTCAGAGAGAGTCCTTCCCTTTCTACCATGTGAGAACACAATGAGAAGTCTGTAACCCAGAAGAGGCTTTCCCTCCTGACCATGCTGGCCACCTAATCTCGAACTTCCAACCTACATAACTTCGAGAAATAAATTTCTGTTGCGTATAAGCCTCTCAGTATGTGATGTTTTTTTTGGAGCAGCCCAAACGTGTCTTCTTTCAGGCTACAGTAATCACTGCATCAATTTTATGCAGAAGAATAAGGAAAGAATAAGTTCATTTTATCAAATGAAAACATGTAGCACCTTTATGGAATTGGGGTTAAAAGGGAAAATATGCCTATGTTAGCTTCACAGTAAGGATTAGAGTAGGTTTCCATGGACAGTACCAAGCACTCATTCTTAGTCATTCACTCCTTCATCCCTTCATCAAGGATTTATTGAGCACCTCTACAATGAGATCGAGATGTATCAGGAAACAGAGCTGACCCTTCCCATCCTCAGTCATCTGGTTCTCCAATAAAGGAGAAATATGAAGTATGAAGTTCACCCAGACTTTGAGGAATGATAGGCAAACTTGGGAGTTCCTTGGGCAAGAAATGAAATCAGCACCTGTACACAGAGGGCAAGGAGAGACTCAAAAAGAGAGGCAGACAAGTGCACATTGGTAGATGAGAATTTTATTAAGTAAGGAAACTTATATATGAGTCTTTTTTTTTTAATTCTGAGAGTATGTTTATTAAAGCTGGAGACAATGAAACAAGGAAGGACCTAGGACAGAAGAAGCAACAGAAGAGAGACTAGGTGGGGCTGCTTTGGTTCTCTAAAAATGTAGGAAAGAAATGAGCCAAGGAGCCTGCTCTCTGCTCACTGGAGAGTTACATAAAAGGGGACCTTGGAGACAGGTCCAGGGTTTAGCCCAGGATGAGCTGCCACTGCCCATTGATCCCCTTGTTGCAAGTCTCTGGGGTACCTTAGAGTTTAGGAAATGCACACCTCTGGGGGAAGAAGAGGGGAAAAGGAAAGTCATGGGTGTGCTCACAGAAGTGAGAGCATGCCCTGGGGACCTTTATTTTGAGGGTTTTTAAAGGCTAGGAGTTTCAGGGAGGTTCCTTGCCTTGGGTGGTCACAAGATGAGTAGATCTCTGCATCCATCCACCACAATCTAAAAAGTTTATATAGAGGCCATAACTAAGTTCAATCATGTATTCTTTCCAGATGGTCTCAACAAATACCTTACTCCCTCAGGGCTCTGTCCTTGAAACAGCTACTACTACAGGAAATTGTGGGCAGCAAGTATATCCTAAGGACAGGGAAGAGAGTGAGGAGGCTCTAACTGCCCAGGTCCAACTCACGGGTCATGTCCTCTCAATGAGCTCTTCCAACATTGTCTGAACTTCTAATGTGTTTTGTAGATATTCAAGTATTTTAACAATGATGATGATGATGTGTAATTATTAAAGAGAAAGGAAAGACTTGACTAGTAATTTGTGAGTGAGTAAAAACTGACATTAGATTTAACTCTAAATTCTGATCATAATGCTTATGTATACCAACTAAATGTCATGGACCCTGTCATATCTCTTGTTAAATACCATTGCCTTTTATAGCCAGACTGAATAGTGCCTTTCCTTCCTGTCTCCATTGCCTCCTATAGTTTTGTTACTTTCTTACTAATTCTTGGCCTTGGTCTCTACTTCTTCCTCCATCTGCACCTCTTCTGAGGATGTCACCCCAGGTCACTACTTAGGGCAGAACTGAAGCAGGTTGAGTTATGGTATGAAGGCCAAGGACAAAGGGGTGTGGTCAGGGAAGGAAGTATCTGAAGGGAACTGACTACATCTTAAATAGTATATTAAAAGTTCTGGTCCTGACCTGCAACCTCTACCTTTTACCCCCAAAGGGCACTCCACCACACTTTGGCAAACATGCCACAAAATGAAAATGGGAAAAGCTTATTTGTAATTTAACTCAGACCTGCAGCCTCCCTTCGACTGACTCATCCTGTGCACTCCACGTGCTCTCTTCCCTTCACACCACTAATGATATGCCAGGGCTGGAGAAGGGAAGGGGCTAAGTCAGTCAACAAGTGGAAACGCTAGGTGTTCATATGCAGACATGTGGTTTGTGGTAAGGTATTTACATGATTGTGAAATGCAAGAATGGTACATGCCAATAATGCGATGTTGATTTTCAAGGTGAGAGTTGAAGGACAGAGAATCATCGCTGTGCTGGGGCCAGCTGCTACTTGGAAAACAGTAGCCAGTGAATTTAAAGTTGAATATAGTTATAGAATCCCAAGCAACTGCTAAAATACCAAGTCACTAAGGACTACAATTTTGGAACTGGCATCAGCTTATGATCCACTAGCTCTTCTTCTACCTCCTCATTTTCCAATTTGCTAAATTATAGAATATTCAAGTTTATCAGAGTTTCCTCAGGAAGAAAGTCAGGATTTTCCAATTTGTGTGATTCTAATTACCTCTTAGTATCTTAGCATAGCCATTTCCTAAAAGCTCAAGTCACAACACACAATTTTCACATAGTTCTCAAAATGTCTAGTTTGAAGCACAATGTTTTCAAGTTCCAAGTACAGAGAGAAACTTCAACAATAAACTTAAAAGGACTTTGTTGCTAGATAACTAATGAATGACTGTGGAAAGCTGTGATAACCACTAAGCAGAACCTTAAAAGAGATGGGTCTGGAAGAGGACATATGTTAGATACAGTTGTTAGTCACCAAAAACAGAATAGAACCTAAAGCACAGCAAATGCTTTTCTGTTTTTAGAGCTAATATTAATTTCTCATGCACCTCTACAAATTCTTGACCATATTTTTGTAAGAGATATACCCCTTGAATAAACAAACACTCAAAAATTTCTCACGGTAAAAGTTGAGTTTGTTTTTTTTTTTCCCCTGGGAAGAGATGAAGCTTCTAACATCCGATCAAAGTGGTCACAGTTGTATGAAGGGAAGAACTCCAAGGGACTAGGAAATCTCCTAAAGAAAGTCACTTCTCCAAGCAGCTCTCCTTTCCATTGGAGTTATTTCTCTGCTTAGCACATAAAAGACTGTCATAAAGTTTCATTTATTTAAGAGATCTTGTCTTTTGTGCTATCATAGTAAAATGATTGCCCATTGGAAGAGTCAGGCACGGAGTACTGTTCTTCACAAAAAGGTCGTGGAAGGGTCTGTCTCTTTAGGCATGGAGAGTTCAATTTTAAAACAGTGAGATCCAGAAAAGAAATGACTCTTACAATTCCAAATGCCAAGCATCTGTTCAAACTTAACCCAAACAAATGAACTAGAAGCATCATTTATAAAAATGCAGAGAGGAGCATACGTACCTCCCAGTATTCATTCCTTGTACAACTTCTCTAATTCATGTTAATAAAAGGAAGAGGTAGGAGAGGATGGCCTGTTGTTTGGAAAACTGAAACAAGAGAGAGGATAGTCAAGTTCAGATCCGGTCTTTCCCATTACATTCATCATGTGATGTTGGGAACATCACTGTCTCATTTTCCCTACATGTGAAATGGAGTTCATTTTAGCGTTCTCCTCACAAATACAAAGTAGGGATAAAATAAGATGAGGAATGGAAAGCATTCCAAAATGTAAAAATACACATTGACCTTGGCCTAGATTCAGAAACTCCTGTGAACCAGCATTCCACAGACACGCACACCCCTTGTCTAGAGGCTGAAGCACTGTAGAAGGCAGCCTAAAATGGCTAAGAGTGAAATGGGAGAACACTGGGGAGTCCTCACACACAGACTCTATCCATTAAAAGAGTTGACTCTGTGACTGTATGCTCAAGTATACGTAAATTAAGTTGTTCCTGCCTTATTTTTCCCAACCCAGAAGAGCCAAAACTGAACCTCCCCTTTGGTAAGTACCATGGGGTAACTTAGTGATGTTTTGTTTACTCCAATGCTGTGACTGGAAAGGGGGAACATCTAACCTTTTTGAGTCTCAGTTCCCTCCACATGAAACAAGGTGATGGGGAAAATGACTGGAAGGGTTGTTTTCATTTGAAATTTTGAGAATTGTAGCAAAAGGAAGGCAGAACTGATGAACTGACAAGTTTGTGTCCTGGGCCCCAGGCCAGACATTTTGCCTCCCCATTGTCTCTTCATAATGAAAATAATTTTGGTTCAGTTAAGGCCAATGCAGCCTTAATCTACCACCGGTTTGTAAGTCAGCCACTAGGCTCAACTCAAAAGCAGCTGATTCTATTTCTGTCTGACTTTCAATGCCAAAACTCAACCCCCAGTTTGTTTGGTTTTAATAAATTTATTCTGTTGTTGCGGACATTGTGTAAAATGGAAAAAAACAAGTCTAGACTGGTTTGAGTTCAGGAAGTTAGGGCAGGGTCTCTTTATTAAAAATAAACATCCTCCTCCTTGCTTCCTTTCCACTCTTTTCTCACAAATCCGCTCCCCAAAGCCCTTGGAATCCAAGGCTCCCACATGTGATTATTGCCCCGGATCTGTGCTGACCACCTGACCCCTTTGTGAATAATAAAGCTGAGAATATGGGAAGTTTTTAAAGGTAGCTGATAACAATACAAGCTGAACATGAGAAAAAAATTAACTACCTGAGCCATTGTAGGTGCTTTTATTTTTCTTCTATAAAAATTGGCACATTAATCTTGGGAATGAGACACATTTTTGTCTGAATCTGCATTCCATGTTTTTTGGCACTCGCTGCCCTTGTAGCTTAATTATGGATGGTGGCCTGTATCGCTTCCTGTCCAGACAGGGTACTCAGACCTGTGACTGACTCCAGGATCGTAACTTTGTTGTGAGCCCTCTCCCTTCTACCTTTCAGGGTGTTCCTTTCTTTCCTATTAGGTCTGTCTTTTCCTTTTCTCCTCAGGGGATTTTGTGAAGTGCTGTTTATGATTTATGAAATATGTAAGTGACCTGAAAAAGGGACCCCATCCATTTCCCGAGCAAACACTGGGAAGAGGCTGACAGAAGGCATCGGGACACGGTGGTCAGGCGCATGAGCACTGGGGTCAGACAGCCTGGGTCCTGGTTTCCTCATTTCTCTGTGCCACTGTTTCTGCAGCGAAAATGGAAATAATAACAGAACTAATCCGCTAGGTTTATTGTGAAGATTAAATAAAATGGCACAAGTTAAGGACCTGTAACAACACTTGGCACAGAGCAAGCATCAATTACACACTTGAGGCGTGCCCCAAAGTGAGCAAGATGTCACACATTTACAAGCTTTCTTTGTTTTTCTTTTCCCCCTGCTTTAAAGTATTAGCTGTTCATTCTACCTAGAATATCCACCCTGCCTCCCCTAGTTGGAAGCCCCTCATCAACCAGCAAGGGCCGTACTCCAGTGGGTCTCTCTGCAGCCTTCCTCGGGCCTGTGGGCTCCCCCAGCAGGTGGTACAGGCCTCAAGTAATACAGCATTAATCATATCTTGTCATCACCATTAATTTAATTATACACACACATAACTTTCTTTAAGATCATATAACACACACTAAAGACTCAATACATAGTTTAAATATCTCTGGGATATATCAAAAAACATGTTTTTAATAGTTTCTTTCCACCTGATGCTCTCTATGCTGATCTGAAATGGTATGAACACATGACAGTGAGCAGTCAGAGAAGACTTGCTGGTCCTTCTGAGCCACAGAGAAGGTTTTTGAGCACAGATTTGGAGAATAGCTGGTAGCACCTGAAGCCTCAGGGTCAGAGCTAACAGTTCAAGCAACTCCACAGAGTTTTTCTTAGCTTAGAAAATCAGCTTGGTTGCCTGCAAGACTGAATTTGGAGAAACCCATCGGTTTTCTCCTCTAAGAAACTGTGGGTAACAACCCAACACCACCTCCCCACCCCACCCCCACCCTTGTAGTCACACAGATTAGCCGATGCTAATCAAATGAATGTTTTGGAATTTAGCTAGTTACCTAAAAAGCCTCTGGAAAATTTTAGGTACAGATTACACCTGACATTTATTGAGAGAAGACGACATCAGGGAGGTGGGAGAAAGGATTGAAGTATAACATAAAAAAACTCATTTTTAAATAAATGAGTGTTTATGAATGAGGAAATGGACAAAGAATAGTGAAAGCAAAAAAGAAGAAAGATGAAAACCAAAGAAGAGAAAACACTGGAGCTTTTTTCATATAAAATTAGGAGGTACAAAATGTGCCCCTCCCATTGTTTTTTGTGCAGACTGACTCTGGAGATGGTCAAGAAGCCCTAGTAGATGGAGTACATAAACCAAATATTCAGATTAGTCAGATCAACAGATATTCCAAGGTAGCCTGGGATAGTGGAGAGAACTCAAATCTGAGTTCTTATCTCAACCTCAGGATTCACTGGTTCAATCTTGGAAGAAGTTAACCTTTCTAAGCCCAAAATGCGGATAACATGTATACCTAGAAGGATTTTTGTGCAATTAGAAATAATAAAGTATAATAGACACTTACTAAACAATAAATACTATAATTATCAAGTATATAAAGCAATGTAAATAAAATATGAGCCTAACCTCAAGAATGTCTACAAGTATATGATAATTAAATTTTAAAATATAACTAAAACATCCTTAGTAATTATTTCCTGAAAATAGAAAAGTTTTAAAAGCAAAACAAGAGAAAAACTCTCCAAAAGTTCTCAGGAAAAGAAAGCAATATGCTATAAAAAGTTGCAAAATTTATCTCCTAAAACAAACATATTACAATGACTTGGCAGTTTCATTAAGTAATAGGTTTTCACCCAATTGTTCTCAGGCCAATTAAATATTACATCAGTGGTCATACAAGGCATAGGACTTGAGCTGCTCACAGCAAAAAGAAAGCATTTAGATGGGCGAAGGGAGAGGAAAGAATTCCAGAAGAAGGGAGCGGTGTGAAGCAAACAGAAATGAGTGTCTGAGATGATTCTGAGCCTTCAAATGACTCACCCTCCAAGCCCATTGAAAGAAACTCCTTACACATTTGCTTTATCCAGAGCTACATTCTGGACCTTTGTCCATATTCTTGATCCTTGCTTCCTTGCATTAGCTCAGAGATCCATTGCTGATCCTTGACTTCTTGCCACATTTTCCCATCTACAACCAAAACTCTACCCTAAGACCCAACATGTAACACTATTCTTCTGGTTTTATCCCTAGACCCTCTTTCCTTGATAATAATTTGAACTGCCCCTTAAATAGTGTCTTTTCTGGTCTCTCCAGCTAATTACTCAGCCTGATCCTATGAGGCTAGTAGAGCTAAGGTTCATGCCAAATCCTTGGTCCCTAGAGAGGGAATGGAAAAAGACATGGAAAATACAAGATGGTTGTAAATGAACTCGACTGGGGCAGGGTATTTGGGAAGGTGAGTGGTTAAAACATGGCAAAATCTTTTTCAAAATTACAGAGTTCTTTCCACATTGCCTCTCATAAAACACTTCCTGTTTGCCAAATTATATTAGCTGAGAAGGCCCATGGCCCACCAAAGGTTAAGTGACAAACTTTGAGGGTGAGGTTATGCCAGGTCATGGAACTGTGTAGCCAAAGTCAGCCTCTCCAGAATAGGGAGGGCTTTCTCTTGTCTTCTTAAAGGAAAGTCTAAAAGTACCTTTGGTCACAGTCATGTTTCTTACAACAAACTCAATTATAAAAGTGATTTAGCAATATTCTTAGTGTGGCTTGGTCAAACAACAAATATATATTGATCGCCTACTCTAAGCAAATTAACCGAATGAACTTAACATGGTTTAACCTCACTATATATAACTTAATTTTGTTGAGATTATGCAATACACTGTTTGCTTTTATTATTATTACTCATGAAGGAGTTAAAAAATAGTAAGCAAAATAAAATGACAGACACTCCTAAGGACTCATCCCCTTCATACATCCCCAAGTACAAAGCAGCTCAGTCTATAGAGAAGTACAGGTGGGAACCCATTTAGAGAAATGTGTCTTTTTATTTATTTTGAAAAATAAACGTGTTTTATTTGCATTGGCTGAGAACTCTCAGATTTTTTATCACCAGTTCAGATCAGACACTGATCAGACAACACAACTATGTATTCTATATTTTATCTAGATAACACAAAACGTACCAACTCATTTTTACCTATTTTTATGTCTCCCTGCAAACTGTGAACTATGCTAGATTAGCACCGATTGTGCAATGCAGAAGCCAAGGAGCCATTTTTGACACCACACCTTTACCTCTACATTCATTGGTTCCGCACTACTTTCTAAGCTCCTTTCATATCCCTCTCCTTGTTTCCTTTCTAAATGTCATCTTAGTTTAAGCGACCATCACCTAACACCGGGCTACCACAATGCCCAGCAACTGATCTTCCTGCACTAACTCTTGTTCCTTCCTAATCTAGTCTCCATACTGAATCCAGAGTCATTTCTTCAAAAATACATCAGATTATGTCTTTTCTCTTTCTTAAAATTCTACAGTGGTTTTCACTTACCTTTAAGTTTTAAAAAATTAGATCTTTGGCATTTTCCTCTGGTCCTGCCTAATTCCCCAGCGTTGTCTCATGTCTTTTCCCCAGTTTCGTTGAGGTAGGATTGACAAATAATAATTGCATACATTTAGGTTGCATAACATGTATTTTAAGGTACACAATGTGGTGATTTAATATACTTTGTGTAGTGATTGCCATAGCCAGGTTAATAACTCATTCATCACCTCACACAGCTACCTTTGCGTGTGTAGGTGTGCATGTACTGTGAACATTTAAGATCTTGTGACTTTTAATACACAAAGCCTTATTCCACCTTACAACATATAGTTACCTTTCTTTCAGCCTGTAAGGCTCTTTCTTTGTTCTTACTTCCCTCTTTACACATTTAACTCTTATTTGTACCTCAAATTTTGGATCAAACTTTCTTCTTCCCAACCTCTAAACTAAGCCTAAATCCTCTGTCATGTACTTCTTTATCTGGAATTATTTTTCCTTTGTGATATTTATCAAAATTTATAATCATGCATTTTCATAATTATCTCATTCCACACAACTATGTGTTCCACAAAGGTAGAAATCTATCTATCTTACTCATTAGTATAGCACAACATATTGATGAACCTGTGTTGGGGGTCTGTGGGGGCATCCAAATATGAGTGAGTGAACTGCAGGTAATGTGGAATAGGTGCAGAGCCTCAAAGCAAGTCCTATAATCTTTGTGTTTCTTCTTAGCATTTACCACTCATATATAAGATGATTCCCTTATTTTTATTAGTTTATTGTTTATCTACAAGAATTCATCTCCATGAGATCAGTGTTTTTGCCTCCTTTGCGCAGTGCTGTGTTCTCAGTGCCTGGAATGGTACTTGCACATATTAGGCACTTGATAAATAGATGGTTGGAAAAATGAATGAAAATGAATGTCATAAAATTTTTAAAAGTTTTAATGAACCAATTCAAGAGAAATGACTTACACCAAATATTGAATTTGTGCCCTGGTGAAGAAGAAAAGTGTATCTATAATGAGAAATCAGTATAAAAGTAGGAGGGTGCTTAGTGTCTAAGAAAAATGAGTATGACTGGACAGTGGGGATGAGAACCTTGAAAAGCAGCTATGAAAGAAAACACTAGGTGTAGGGAGTATGTGTGAGATATTGGTTACACTATTACAGTTGAATGCATCTTTGTAAGCTTCATCTATCATCATCATCATCACCATCATCATCATTTTAATAAGTTTGGGTAAAACTAACAACCAGCAGACAGTAAATGAAAGTTACTGATTAATTTTTTGTTATGCTCACATTATTTAATCACTTCAGTGAAGAGTGAGCCTCTCATACCTGTGCCTCCATGTTTATACATGCTAAGCAGCCTAAGTTTAAAACCTCACTATGGTAGACCCATGAACTAGAAGGAAGTATCGAAGCCATTATTCTACACTTGGGTGAGCCGTGGGGTTCTTCAGAGTCTAGAGAAATGAGCACTTTAAACCGACCAGGGTTATTCATGTTAGCATTTCATTCATGCCATTGAAAAGAGTTAAAAACACACAAACAAAACTTCCTGGTGCTGGAACCCAAAGAAGGAAGTGCAGTCTGTATGTCCTAGCACAGACTGAGTCTGGCTAACCCTTGAGGAGGCTCTACTGCCTTGAGATGCAGAAGTATCTACATGTTTGCTACGGTAATCTTTGTTTGAGTGACTAATGGAGCCATTGCACATTCTGAGTTTCTTGAGATCTATGTCAGGTGCATCTTTATATTGGCAGCAGCCAGCACCTAGCACAGTGTGTAGTGTGCAGTTAGTATGCAATGAATATTGTTGAGTGAACACATCAGTAAGTGACCAGAAAAAAATTCATCTAGTAGCACAGAGAGATTACATAGAAACTTATCGGTATCTGAGTGTGAAAATAGTCTCCCATGAGAAATAAAAAGTTAGGCCTACTCTACAGCTAGTTTTAGAATCTAAATATATACTGCCTTTGTGTCCAACAACTCTCAGGTTAATAAATTAGCACAAAATTCTGTCCCTTTGGGCATTTGCTTAAAAGGTAGAACAGTTTTGGAAAAATAATCTGATGACTTACTTGGTTGCTTAGGGTTTCCATGAATAACAGCCCAAGTAAGATAAACTCATTATCCAAAATTACAAAATATATAAGGAAACCCATCAAGAATATGAATCAAGAAATAGAAATATCAAGAACAGAAAATTGAGTAGGAGGATAGACTAACATATTACTAAAAACTCAGTAAAGAGATAAATGGACAGTGCCAAAGAGTCCTAGAGACATGGGGAGGATAAAATAAGAAGGTCCAACACAAACTAGTAAACATTGGAGGATGTGTTAAAGTGTACTAGAGGCAATATCTGAAGAAATAAAGTCTTTAAAAATGCCTGAGCTGAAGGAAGACATGAATTCATCATATTAGCGAGGTATGGTACTGTGCCATGTAAACAGAAACATAACCTCACCCACCCACATCATAGTGAACCACGGAGCACCAAAGAATTAGAGGAAAACCTTAAGTCTGAAACAGTCTTAAAAACACCAAAATGATAAAGATCACATTCTCTATTGACCAGCATACAATAAATTCAGAATAACAAAAGATTTTTAAAACCATGTGTTTAGCAAAATTTAAACACTATTAAATAATTCATAAATCAAAAAGAAACAATCTTAAAATATTTTTTAAATTTTTTAAAATTTCTATTTTATATAAACCATACCAGAGAATAAGAGGAAGATCTCTGTAACTAATATTATAAGGCTAGTATGACTTTTGTAGCAAAACAGGACAAGAATAGTATAATAAAGGAAAGTTATATGCTTATCTCACTTGTGAACTCAGATAGAAAAATTCAAAATAAAATTTTAGCAGTACTGTTAGCAATTATTTTCAAAAATATCAGAAAAAAATGATAGACATAAACAAGAAAGACATTCCATTTGTGCAAAGATAGATTAACATTAGAAAATTTATCATTGTACCCAAAACTTATAGGACACAGCAAAGGCAGTCCTTAGAGGAAAGTTCATAGCAATACAGGCCTACCTAAAAAAGATAGAAACATCTCAAACAAACAACTTAACTCTATGCCTACAAGAACTTGAGGATCAACAGCAAAGACAGCCCAGAGCAAGTAGAAAGAAGGAAATAACTAAAATCAGAGCAGAATTAAATGACATAGAGACTAAAAGC